>JACTNT010000037.1:600000-1011792 GCA_022343325.1 Plenodomus biglobosus | reverse complement strand
TATCTTATAGTTATAATCTATCTAATAATTATATAATATACGCATTTAAAAAGGGGTACCTAGTTAAAGGAGAGGATATATACTAGCTATATATATACCCTAGAAAATATCTATAATAGTAAACCTTTGCGAACCCTAAACCCTAGACCTAACCCTTACCTAACCCTATTATATAAGACCTATAACTAAACCTATACCCTATTATATAAGACCTATAACCTAACCTATACCCTATTATTTAAGACCTAACCTATACCTATAGCCTATATAACCTAACCTATACCTATACCTATAGCCTATATAAAAAATCTAGGTTAGGTATAGATTAGGTATAGGTTATTACGTAATCTAACCTAACCCTAATAGGTTATATAGGTGAAAATCTAGGCACTTAGTTTAACTAAGTAGATTTGGCCTAGTTAAACCAAGCAGATTTGGCCTAGTTAAACCAGGCATTTTTTACTTAGTTAAACTAGGCATTTTTTGCTTAGTTAAACTAGGCATTTTTTTACTTTTCTTAAAAATACCCCTCTTTCTCTAGCTATACTACCTATAATCTAGTATAAATATAAGGTAATAAAATACGTATTTTTTAGACTAATTAGGCTAGTCTAGACTAGCTTACTACCTAGGCAAGGAAGGTATAGTAGCTAAGAAGCTCTTTTCTTTCTTTACTTTTCTTTCTTATTATAGCTTTTCTATACCTTACTATACTATATAAATTACGTAATATTACGTAATAGATTATATAAGTAATATATTATATAAGTAATATATTATATATATAAAGATCTTAGTACTTAGTTAAACTTAGTATTTTTTTTTTCTTAAAATACACCTCTATTCTAGTTATTATACCTACTATTTAGTAGAGATATTAGTTAATAAAATATATAACCCTAACCCTAACCCTAACCCTAACCCTAACCCTAACCCTAACCCTAACCCTAACCCTAACCCTAACCCTAACCCTAAACCCTAACCCTAACCCTAACCCTAACCCTAACCCTAACCCTAACCCTAACCCTAACCCTAACCCTAACCCTAACCCTAACCCTAACCCTAACCCTAACCCTAACCCTAACCCTAACCCTAACCCTAACCCTAACCCTATCTCTTCCTTCTCCTTCTCTATTATCTTCTCTACCTCTCTATATTCTACTAGCACTACTATATTAAAGAGCTCCCCCCCTTAGCCCCTATAACTACTTACCTAAGTAAAGTTACTTATACTCTATAGCATCCCTACGTATAAGATGTATATAATCCCTATAAAGTCTACCCCTATCCCTAGCGCTAACGTTGCTATAATCATCCCCCCCTAGTCTACCTACGCTTCTAGCCGCTCTATATAATTAACTACGTCTACGTAGTAATAAGCACACCCTAGTGCCTTAGCTAGCTACTTATACTACGCCTTACTCTTATAGTATACTACCCCCTTCTATCTACTCTACTCTAGCTTTTCTACCTACTACTAGTATATTACTAATACTATATCTATAAGCTTACTACACTTACACTATAATATAAAGTACTACGCGTTCTACTATACTATGCTAGCCTAGATGTACGTAGCGTAACGTATAAGTATACTTAACTCTAGCTCTATCTCTTATAGTAGTAGTAGTGTAGTAGTTAATATTACTAGTAGGTATCTAAGTAGCTATAAGTTCTTTACTATTAGTAGCTTCTCCTGCTAGTACCTTAATATAAACACTAGATAGTACTTGTTAATTACTACCTGCTATAGTAGCCCCTTAGCCTAGAGTATCCTTATGTATCCTAAAAAGTTACTACTACTATAAATGTTACCTGCTATGTCTACGCTAACTACTACTACTAATACTAGATTACTCTTACTATACTTCTACTTAATATAGTCTACGCTGCTATACTAGATCTACTAGACTAAGTTCTTAATTAGCGCGTAGTATAGTACTATAACTACTATTACCCCTATCTCCTCTATATATACTAGTAGCGTAAATAGTAAGCTCTTACCCCTACCTATTAGAAGCACTATAATTAGTAGTATCTACTTCTTAAGTACTATATATAACGCCTACTCCTACTCTACTAATTAAAAGCCTACGTCTAGCTTACTAAGTACCTGTTATAGCCCCTACTATATAGTATCTACCTACGCGTCCTATACGTGTACTTCCTTCTCTTTTAGTAGCTAGATAAGCGCTAATATACTATTCTACATCTATCTCTTTATTATCCCCCTATCTAGCTTAACGTACGTAGCTACGCTCCTATCTACCCCTAAGAAGTAGTGCTATACTACGCTTAGCTGCTAGAACGCATTAATTAACTATATACTAAGATACTTAATAATATTAATCTATACGCTATAGTAGCCTACCCCTATTACTATTATCTATAAGTTCTATAGCTCTAGAATATCCTCCTCCTCTTTGTCTACTTCTACCTTATCTACCTCTCCTACCTCGTCTTTATATCCCCTGCTAAACAACTCCCCTACCTAGACTCTTCTAATCCCTACTATAGCATAGTAGTATCTAAGCGTGTGTAATAATACCCTAAGCTACTTACCTATCTTACGCTAAATTACTCTTATTAGTTAGTTAGTATTTTAAGCCCCCTACTTATCGCTCTACACGTAGTTACTTAACCTACCCCCTAATACCTTAACTATTAGATACTTATAGAACGGCTGTAAGTACGCTAGATATATAGCTATTACCTATCCTAATAGCGCTAGTAAGAAGCGTAGTATAATCTTTAGCTTATTAAATTGCGACTATAACTTGTAATAGCGAACTACTATTATAACCTAGCTATCTACTATAAACACGTTATAGTCTTGTAGTAACCTATTATAGTATTAAATAGTTATAATCTCTAACCCTTATCTAGGCTAGCTAGACGTTATATATATATAGAAAAGTAGTAGCTCTAAGAACTAGTTAACCTAGCGTAGATACTACCTAACCCTTTTACCTCTCTACTAGCCCTCTACTATCTATAGCTATATACCCCCCTCTTTGCTATAAGCCTACTAAAGCATCTATACTAGCCTATCTAAAAGCCTATTACTAGTCTAGGTAACAAAAGATATACTATACCTAGTAAAAGACATATTATCTATAATCTACGCTAGATTAATACATAGCTAATCCTCTACCTTTTACACCTATAGTAGCGACTATAGCTACTTTAATATATCCTTAAGAATGCTCTACGCTATCTTGTAGAACTAAGCAATTAATATTAGCTACCTATTAAGATAAAAAATCTTCTTATCCTTAGACTAGTATACGTTACCTATATTACCTTAATTCTAGGTAATATACTTACTATATACTAGCAGACTAATTATCTTACTTATTAGACTAAGCGACCTATCTATAAGATACTTGTAGCGTATCTCTAGAAACTCCTTATAGTTATTATCTATCTTACTACTAGATTATACTATAAGTAGTAGCTTAGCTACTCCTACTATGCGTATATAGTACACTACGCCTATAAGTATATATAAGTAATTTTTAGCTATCTAGAACTATCTTATCTTAGGGTTAATGCCTAACATAGCTAGAAAATAGATTAGCCTACTACTAAATAGTAAGCTATAGGTCCCTATAAGTATAAACAAACTTAGCAAGTCTAGTAATACTGCTATCTACGCCCCTTAATCGCTACTATCTAGAGTAGACTATAGTAACTACGCTAGCCTTCTCTACTCCTCTATCTATAGGAATAACTTATAGGCGTCTTTTATAAGATTAGTTAGTTTTACTTAGGATAGCTAACGCTGTAGTACTACGCTGCTATTACTATCCCCCTTATCCTCCCCCTCCCTCTTAGTATTACTCTTATAGCTACTACTCTTATAGCTACTACTCTTATAGCTACTAGATATATAGCTACTATCCTCTTCTTCTACTTCTTAGGTCTTATCTTCTATTATATAGAGATAGTAATATATAAACTTAACTATATAGCTTATATACTAGGCCTAACTCTCTAGGTTCTATAGCTAGGCTAATAGTTATATATCTACCTTATACTATTTAGCGCTATAAAGCTAATAGCGTAGTTCTTGCAGAATGCTAGCTAGATACTTTACGCCATTTTTAATAAGCTACTCTATAAGTTTTGCTGCTAGCTATAGCTTAGGCTTATTCTTATTAGGTAGCTAGACTTAATGTACTAGATATACTAGATTCTAGCCCTTAAAATACTTAGGCTATTGCGTGCGCTTAAACTATAGTGTTTTATCTATCTTTGCCATCTCTCCTACTACCTATTCTACTTCTTTAAGTTGCTATTAGACCTATTAGTAGTAGTGTAGTTACTACTCTACTACGCTAGACTACTATTCCTATCCCTTATAACCCCTACTACCTATATAAACTAGAAAATATCTCTATAACCTACTACTACTAAAAAATATCTATACCTAGATAGTATTATATAGTGTGCTCTTATCGCCTATCTATAAACGTTAATACGCTATTTTATAGTACGTCTTTATATTTCCTTAGTTAATAGTAATAAAGCTATATACTATATACTTTATACCCTCTAGTAGCACCCCTAGCTCTAGAATTAGTAATACTAACGGCTTAGGGAGTAGGATAGCATAGGGATTAATAGTAGTAAATCGCGAAAAGTAGTTAATAATCTATTACTATACTGTAATTAGGGTCCTGTGCTACTCTTATAAGTACTAGTTAAGATTTAGAATACCTATATAGTGCTACTTATATATAAGTACGCTAAATTTAGAGAGAAAATAGAATATAGTATTATAATTATCCCTTAATATCTTCTTAGGCTAGTATTAGCTATTAATATAGCCTACGCCGCCTATACTAGTACTATAGAGCAGTTCGTCTTATATAATAATAGGTGCTTAGCTATCCTAGATAGGTATCTCTATAGCTATAACACTACTACGTTATAATATAACTAGATTATTATAGTATATAGTATAACTAGGGGAGCTAATAGAGTTAATAAATCTATATAACTTTTATATATAATGTTAAAGCCTATACGTAAGCAATAGCTAGGTATTTAGGGGTAGATAGAGTAGGTATTAGGCCTCTAATTTTCCTTACTAAAAGTAAGAAACCCTAACGCTAAACCATATTAGGCAGATATTAGGCCTTATACCTTACGTTATAGTAGATAGGTACTTAGCTATCCTAGATAGGCATCTCTATAGCTATAACACTACTACATTATAATATAACTAGATTGTTATAGTATATAGTATAACTAAGGGAGCTAATAAAGTTAATAAATCTATATAACTTTTATATATAATGTTAAAGCCTATATATAAGCAATAGCTAGGTGTTTAGGGGTAGATAGAGTAGGTGTTAGGCCTCTAATTTTCCTCGCTAAAAGTAAGAAACCCTAACGCTAAACCATGTTAGGTAGATATTAGGCCTTACACCTCGCGTTATAGTAGATAGGGTTAGTAAATTAAATACACCCTATTTAAATTTATCCTTATAATAAGGAGATATATAATCCTATATAAATAGTCTATTTATATTATATATAGGCTAGAAAAGGATAGGGCACTATAGTAGGGAAAGAGGTTACTAGGAATAGCTAGTATTACTAACACTTTATAGTTACCCTATCTAGTATATAAGGAATATAATATATAAGTAGGGGTAGGGAAATACTAGGTTAAGAAATATTATACTTATCTTATCCTAGTATTTCCCTAGGTTACTTATATATCGTTAAGTCTAACCTAACCTACCTAGCTTAGTGCTAATCCTATGCTCCTCTATACCTTAAAGAGACTTTAGTTTTACTTAAATTCTTTGTCTAGATACTCTACTAGGCTCCCTATCCTACTTACTACTTGCACTTAATAGTACCTAAGATTAGTAGATAGTAACTACTACTTCTATATATAATAGGTAACCTAGCTAATCGCTTGCTATAATGCATCTACGTCTTCTTCCTACTTCTTTAATACTACCGCTTCTCTATCTCTAGCGTTAAAACTAGCTAGTGTATTAGGAAAGATATAGATATATCCCTTAGTAAATAGCGCTATTATAGTACTAAAGAAGCTAATATAGCGCGCCGCCTTAAACGCTTAGCTAAGTTCTAACCTATCCTATATACTAATGTTTACAGTAATATAACGTATAAGGCTTGCTAGAGTTAGGCTATAGTCCTAAGGATTACTAAATAAGAACCTAGATAGGTCCTATACGTCTATAACTACAAACTATTAGGTCTATAACTAGACTACTACCTACTAATAGTAGAACTATTGCCCTATAAGGCGCACGTTATCTACTCCCTATCCTATTACCTAGTAAGGAAAGATAGGTTTTAGTAAAGGCGGGTATTATTTACCTATAAATATATAATTAGTATAGTCTACACTCTCTAGACTAATTTCTAATACTTCCCCTACTATAAGATATAAATAGATCTATTACTATAGCTTATATAGAAGTTTTAATATAGCGTTATATAAAGTGCGTATTAATAGATAATATAGTAGAATCTAACTATAATAAATCTATTTCTAGTATTTTTGTAAATAGGTAGCGACGCTATTAAGACTGCCCTATAGTTTTTTAAATAAGGTGCGTGTGTGTTAACATAGAGAATAGGCTAACTCTAAGTTAGATTATTATATAGTAACACAGCTATAGAGATTAAGGAGACGACTTTTATTACTATAGCTTAGGAATTAGAGAGTTAAATAGTAATTAGGAAATCTAAGATAGTAGTCTATATATAGGCTAAGCTAATATAGTTTACCTTATATATACTAGTAGCGCGTAGATATACTATATAAATAAACTACTTACTAGATAAAGGGTATTAGTATAGTAAGTAACATAGTTTTAGTAGAAGTATATTATGCTTCTAATATAATAGGGTGGCTATAATAAAATAATTAAAAACTTAAGCTTATAGTAGTATACGTTTAGCGAGAATAGTACTACTAGTATTATATAATTACTAATAAATTATATAACTTGTAGAGATAGTTAATAAAAGGGTGTTTAGATTTTCTACTTATATAGTAGTATTTTCTATCTTATACTACTCCTAGGCCTATAACCCTAATATAGCTAACTAGAAGTACTTAGAACTTTATTCTACTATTAGATAGTAGGTTATCTAAGCTCCTCTCCTACTCTACTACTAGTTTAGCCTATATATACTTAATAAGAATACAGCCTATAGGAGCGTAAGGAATATCCTAGTAAAAGATAAACCTAAGACCTCTAATTAGCGCCTATAAGTATTAAAAGTAGCAGTCCTTACAAACTTTGTCTATATCCTTATCTACTAGCTAAGTAAAGGAGGTTAGGTTCTTATATATTATAGCGATTCTACAAACTAACACAGGCGTGACAATCGCACTAAGGAGGGCTAGATAGCTAGTGCACTTAGCTAACTTATTAGGTTTCTAAGCTAAAGAGTTAATATTTAAGTTAATAGTAATATTACGTACGTATGCACCTAGGAATATAACATAATCCTAAGGGTTAAACTTAATAAAGTAGAGTAGTCTAGAAGTTAAGGAAAGGCTAAACTAGTAAGTCTTAAGCTATAACTAATAAACTTAGCGATAGAAGTCCCTCCTAAAGATGTCCTTCTTAGACAGAGGCTAATTATAGAGACCTAGGATAGAGAAGGGAAGTATAGGTTTAGGTAGTAACTCTATAAAACTAATAACATAAGTATAATTGCGTCGCTTAACTATAAACACTTTCTCTCGTTTATAGGTAGTACTATTAGGGGTAAAGTAGTCCTGCTATTTAGGTTCTAGTAGTATATAGCTAGAGATAATAGTCTAGATCTTAATAGGGAGCCTAGTAACCCTATTATATAGAGTGTAAATAAGTAATATAATAGTAAGAGTGTTAAGGTACTAAAGCGTAGTTCTATATAGGTCTTTAGTCTTATTATAATCTAAGGTAACTTTAGTAATATAGCTACTATAACAATTTATTAAACTTACCTATCTTAGTAGTAAAAGTGTTAGGTAGTGCCTTAATATAGGGGTTAGTTACTCGCACCTTATAATATAACACACCCTAGGTTTTAATAGCCCTAAAGCGATTAAGTCTACTACAAATACGCTTAAACACCTATAGCATAGTCTAGTTTCTAAATAGACGCTCCTTAGCCTATTTCTTATTACGTTTAAAGAGGGGATTATATAAAAGCTCTTTACTAGATAATAGGTCTACTAATACTATTAAAGAGGGAGCGCTAATAGATAGCGTAGGGGATAGGGGTTTAGAAAGGCGTAATATACTATAACGATAATAGAAGGGCAAATAGACTAATAGATAGAGAGGAAGAGAGGTAGATATAATAATAATTTTTTTTCTACTAGTATCCTTAGTAATACTAAGTCGCAAACGCTATAGGTAAATAAAAAAAAAACTAATAGTAGTATAAGATAGATTAAGTTAGGCAGCAAATAAACTAAACACATTAATAAATAACGTATGCTATAGTCTATATAGGGAACTTTAGTAACTATAGTAGTATAAATAATACTATCTTATAGGTAGTTAGGAGAATACTAGGTTATTTCCCTTAGTAAGAGAAAAGCTAGCATTTCCCTAAGGTAGGTAGAGTAGGAAAGGTAAAACCTAAATAACAACTAATAATCCCTACCTAAATAGTTACTTAGACTACTTACCTTATCTACAACACTTTACACTAAAAGATAGACGTTTATAGATATATTATATTTAGCTAATTTATATAAGTAGTCCTAGCCCTATAGATCCTAGGTGCTAGTGCTTATAGAGGCTACCTATAAAGCCCTAAATAGAAAACTAAACTTATATATAGGAATAACCTAATACTATTATTAACCCCCCTACCTAACACCCTAATATCTACTAAGGAAGGGTAAGGGGGAGGGATATATACATGTAGAAACAATAAAACAATAACTAGGAAAACTAGCTACTATAATAACCTATTCTTATACTATATAAGAGGACTCCTACTAACCCCTATTATAATAGTAATAGTGTTAGCAAATTCGCTCTTATATAGTAGGAGATCTATTACGAAGTTGCTAGGCCTTATAGGCTTACCTTAACCCTAACTTAGATAGTAACCTAGTAGGTAGCGAAGGTGCAGGTAGTAAAGATGTAGGAGCTAAGGACTAGTAGTCGTAATCGCCTACTTCTTAGTATTATTTAGCTAGGTCCTCTTTGTCTAATATAACCTTATCTTCGTCCTAGATAATATTACCCCCCTTATAACCTAGGGGTAAGTTATTATTACTAATGTTATTTATTAGCTTATCCTCTACGCCTTAACCTAGACTAACTTCGTCCCTAGAGCTACTATCTTTATCGTCCCTAGAGCTGCTATCTTTATTGTCCTTAGAGCTACTATCTTTATTAGAGCTAGAAGAGATCTCTTATACTATAGCTAAACTAGCACCTAGTATATAGGGCAGCGTTTTATCCTCTTCTAAGATATAGTAATAATTACTAGGTTACGTTAGGAAGCTAGTAGTACTTTAGCTTACGTTTAAGTTATTAGGTGTCCTAAACTATATATCTAACGTTATAGGTATAATAGGATGTATAGGTTTTAAGTTTAGTAGGCAAAGGTTAGATAGTCTAGGGACTAGTATAGGTGTTTCCTTATATATTAGTTTCTTACAAATGTTTATTAAGAAAGACTATACCTAAGTAATAACTTTACTACAATTAGACTTTAACTTCTTACCTAGTAGAGTTAGCGAAGAATATTATAACGAAGACCCTATAGCATTACCTCTAATTAACGAAAACTAATACTTTTCTATAGCCTTACCCTTACCTTTATTAGTAAGTAGCGGCGAATCTAAAGCATTAATATTAGATAAAACTACTTCCTTAGTTAGGCGTAGGAGGGGTATAGCAATGCGTAGCTTGCTAAAGTTACGGGGACTAATAGACAAAGTAAATTTAGAGGTTAGCAAGTTCTTATTAGCTAATAGCGAGGACTGTATATACTCTAGTAATTTGTTTAGGTATAACTAAGTTCCTAATTACTATAACTTGTAGACCTACATCTTATAGAAAGCTCTATCTTTCTTTATAGAATATACCTTCTTAGGGAGGTACTTTTTATTCTTAGAGAGTATATAATCTACTAGTTTCTTAAATTTAATAGTCTCCTACTAATAGTCCTTTAGTAATACTAACTCTATAGCCTCTAGTTAAGGTATAGTAGTTAGGCGTGCACCGTCTGTGGCGTCCTTAAAAACTAACTTTCCTTTACTTAATTAGATAGACGAGTAAGGGGTAATACTAGGGTCTAACTAAGACGTCCTAGTCTTAAGGAGCAGTTTACTTAGCTTACGCTTATCTAATTAAAGTAGGTTAAAAAACTAAAGTAGAATATTATTATAGGATAAAGTTAGCAGGTTCCTATACTCCTTAGGGAAATTAGGTAACTTCTTATTTAGTAGAGCACTATCTATAACTATAAATCCTTCTAAATTATATATATTAATTATAATTTTACTATCTAAAGATTAAGTGTCTTTGTTACCGTCTATGCTAAACATAGCCTAGAGAAGACAAGGGTTAATTATAGCACCTAGTATAGTAAGGGCCTTAGAAGTTAAGTTTTAAGTAATATTATTATTGTAGGAATCTAGATTATAGAGCTCGTAGATTAATACTTTATACTTCTAGCTAATATAAATAATATAGCTATATATCTAGATAAATATAATATAGGATAGCTAAGAAACTATTAGTAAACTAAGATATAGAGGGGGGTAGGAGAATACTAGGATTATAAAACCTAGCAAACCCCTAGGGATAGATAGGAAGGGGAATTAGGGACTTATAACTAGGCCTATTATAATAACTAAATAGTAGAATAGATATATGTTTAAGCCTAAATTTTGCTAATTTAATACGGGCATCGCTATTAGTATGTGGTCTTTATCTGCTATAGTAGCTTTTAATCTCTAAGTTGTAGGTAGGCTGTTAAATAGGCTTAGGACCTATTATTTGTTGTCTACTTTGTATTAAGCTAGAAGAGCCTTACTAGTAAGACCTATTATATTAAGAATATAATTAAGTAATTCTTACTCTAATAGATTCTAGTAAAAAATAACTACCTTTTTATTATTAACTATAATAAAGTCTAATAGTAGTTCTAGAATTAAGCGTATACGCTTAGAGTAGTTAACAAAATAAGATACTAATATAAGGCCTTTATTAACGTTAGGAAGGTTATATAGTAAAACCCCCTTAACGCTATCTTCCTTAGCGCCCTTGCAAATATTGTCTAGCACTATATAAAGGTACTATTAGTACTTACTATAATTATAGAGGTTAGATAGCTTTTATAAAAACTTGTTTCTACTAACATAGGCTATAGTATTAGCCTATAAGAGGATAGGGGACAAACTTCCTAGATTTAGACGCTGTACTGCCTAACTGTTAATTACTACTTTATTCTTAAAGCCTCGTTATAGTAGAAATAGGTTCTTGCTAACTTCCTTAGACTTATAGTTCTATAGTTACTAGGTTTCTACTAAATTACTAAAGGTAATATAAAGTAGGAGCGAGGGTAGGATAAGGTTACTAATTATATATATATTACTATTAGGGTAAGTAATATAAGAAGAATAGTACGTTTATTATAATATAACCTAGTTAAACGCACCTACTAGGACTACTCCTTACGTAGTAAGTTCTCCTTTTAGGGGTAGGAAGAAGTTAAATACTATAACTATTACCTAATAAGGTACCTAATCTATTAGAGCGTGTAATATATATAGTAACTACTTAAACTTTTCCTTATTAGCTATAAAGGCATCTTTAACTATTTCTAATATACTATTACTCTAAGCTTACTACTCTACTTCTATCTACTTATTAAGTAATTTAGCTACTAGTTTTTTAGCCTTAAAGTGTAGCGTATTATCCTATATTAACCCTATAAGACTACTAAATAAAGCTATACTCTAGGGAATAGGAGTTACAGTTAATAGTTAGTAAAAAACTAGCCTTAACTAGGCAAGTGTTATACTAACTTGCGAGTACTATAAATAGACTTTCTAGGCCTTATCTATAACGACGATCCTAATATAACCCTAAAGACTAGTTAGTATATTAGCAAGGGCGTCTAGAAGGTTATAGTAGGGACTAATATTTTTAATTTAGCTATTAGTAGCTATAGACGTATAACCTTCCTTAATAAGCTACTAGCGCATTAATGCAGGTCTATAGCAAGACTAAAGAAGTTTATAAGATATAATAATTAGGACATAATTAGTTATTAGGTTATTAGGGCTTAAGAGAGAATCTTAGTAAGTAATAGGTATCCTCTAGTAACGTGCCCTACCTAGTAAGAGGCCCTCTTTCTCTTTCTTGCCTATATAAACATAGACGTTAAATGTGGTTATAAACTTAGCCGCGTTTTTTACTACCTAATTAACTAAGTAAGTTTATATTACCTATAGGTTAACTTTAGCGTAGTGCTATAATAGATACTCCTAGTCCTTACGTTTACGTATAGCTATTAGATTAAATTTAATATTGTTAATATACTATAATAAGTTAGTAAAGGTTATTAATAAAAGGCTCCTCCTATAGAGGGGCTAGGAGAATAATAGGTTTCTAAATCCTATTATTTCCCCGCATAGACAATAGATAGTAGAAAAAAAGGAAAGTACTTATAGCTAGAATTAGACCTATCCTAACCTATATCTTACCTAACCTAGTCTCGTTACTGTATAATACGCCTTTGCGCCTAGAATTCGTTTAACGGCGAATGTTCGCTAACTATAGGCTAGAGTAAATACTAGTTACTTAGGACTAGATTAAGTAGAAATCACGTTAGCCTAGGAGGCGTAGCTTAGAACAATTAGTAATATAAATAGCGCTTAAGGCATCGCGATAGGCCTCTATAGTAATAGGTAGATTATCTTATAAGGCTATAATCCTCTCCCTTTGCTTATAAAAGGGTTTATTATTAACGTTAATATTTATAAGCTTAGTATAGTTAGTATTAATATCGCCTTCCTATAGTAGTAAGTTACTAATATTATAGGTATTAGCTATCCTAATATCTCCTAGTAGGGCTAGGCTCTCCGCTACTATAAGCTTAGACTATATACTACCTATAGTATAACTATAGACTAGGGCTAAGTTTTTATACTTATATATACGCTGCCTCTTAACCTCTATAAGTAACGGGTTATTATTAAGGAGGAACGCCTCTTTTAGCGACGACGGCTTGTGATTAGACATTTGCTAATAATTTAGTAGTGCCTTAATAGTTAATATCCTAGGTTTTAGTACTATAGCTTTATCCTCTCTATGTGTAAGTGGCATAGTAGATATACGCTATTTACTTAAAAATTAGTTATATCTAGTAGGGGACGCATTCTACTTATTAACTATATTATTATCTACCTAGTTAATAGGTATAGTAGGGTTAATACTAAACAAGTAGTTACCTATAAGTAGATAAATAGTTAGAGAGCTATGTACTTTATAGAACTAAGACTATCTAGGGTTTACCTTAGAGTTATTACCTATAAGGTTATAAAGAACGTATATTACTACAACACTACTCTTTATATTAAGGCTATACGTTAATACTAGTTTATTAAGCTACTTATTATTAGTTTTATAAATAGGAGCTAGCTTTAGCCCCTACTTACCTACACTTATAGCGGGTTTTATAATAATATAGATATTTAGCTATATACTAGAAGGTCCTAGTATAGGTTTTAGCGCTTTATCTTTTAGTTTAGCGCCCTTCTTTGCTAGCCGTGTTGTAGTTACTTTAGTAGTTACGTTAGGTGCTAGCAACGCTAACAAATCTTTACTTATATTTAAGTCTTCTACTATTTTAGCACTTAGGTTACCCCTACCTATAGGCTGCGAAGTGGCTATTACCTATATCTAGGATTTAGCCTTCTACTTACTTCGTAACTATACGCGTACACGCTTATTCTCTAAAGTGCGTAGTAGTAGTATAACTACCTACGCCCTATTGTTATAAAGGTCTAGCAGGATAGTTAAATCTTTAAATAGTGCGTCTATATTATTAAAGAGTAATTCGCGAATATTATAGATACACTACGCATGCTATTACACTAGTAACTAACTAATTATAGATAAAGAAGACGACGTAATAACCCCTTAACTAGACGTACGCTCCTACTATAAATATGCTACTATATTATTATACTTTATAGTTAACGTTTAAGATACGCTAGATAATAGGTAATTTACTAGAGCCTATACTAGCGAATTATATAAGGGTTTTACAAAGGTCTTTATAGCTACTATTAGTTGCTTCGCTATACACCTAAAATAAAGGGCGAGTTAAACATAAGAACTATAGGGCTTAGTCTTGCTAGGCCAAGTTAAGTGTGCTATCTTAGTAAGGTAGGGATCTACTATAGTAGTAGCAGGCACTTCTATATTAGTAGTAGGGTTAGTCTATAAAGGGGCTTGCGCCTATTCCTATAGAGCCTCTACTTATACTATATATAGCTTCTCTATACGTAACATTTCCGCTATTACTAAGATCCTTAACCCCTAACTAATAGGGCCCTAGGATTATACTAGTATTTTAAAAAGCTATTACTCTCCCTAGGGCCTTATAACTACTTAATATGTGTAAATACTAACTATTATTATTAGCACACAAACTATAAGAAAAAATAGGCGTAGGGGTAAAAACAAGCTATAAATCATATTAGTACAATATATATTACTACCTCTACCTATAAGGGGGGTAGGGATGTGCTAGGATTTTAGGATCTATTGTTAATAGTATTTAGACTTTAGATTATTAAAAAAAAGTAGTCCTAGGCAACTTTAGATAATAGGCCTATTTAAATAGAAAAAAGGGAATAGGAGTAAGGGTTTAAAAGTCCTAGGAGGAAATATTTTAGCTACCTCTACTAGTCGCTAACTTATCCTCGCTTATAATACTCTAACTATATTTAGTAATAGCTAGGCTTAAATAGGTAAGGGTATGTAAATAATACTAGATTCTATATAAGATTCTATACCTCCTCTAAGCTTAGAATACTAGTATTCTCCTACCCCCTTATTATTATAGGGAGGCGCTTAGTCTATACTACCTTTTTAACTCGCTATATAAGTAGACTAGGGGTTTTGCTAGGTATAGGACACTATTTATCCCTCCTTTTCCCTAGTTATCCTAGCATTTTCCCCCTTCTTAATTAATTACCCTCGTCTACTACCTAGATCTTTTTGCCGCTCTACCTTCGCCTATTATAGCTTTGCTATATAGGTAGAGTGTTATTTTTATAGCTATAACTACGTCTATATTAACTTTATTTAGATCTAACCTACTAATTAAAATCTACTCTTTTCTCTAATATAGTATTACATTCTTAAATATATCCCCTATTTTTATAACTATTCCCCTAACTACATCTACTTTTATAGGCATTTAGTGCTACTATAGTATATATTCTTTTATACTAGAGTATAAGATAGTATATATTTATTAGACCCTCTCTACTTATATATTCTTTTCTACTACCTTCCTAAAGTAACTACTCCTACGTATCGCCCTTATTTATAAAATAGACATATGTTAACTAATTAATATCTATTATAATCTAGCCTACCTTATAGTTAGCCCTAAAGTCTATTACTTTTAAGAAGTAGTTAATAAATATAGTCTAATTGTCTTCTACCTAGCCTAGGATGTTAGAGTGTATACGCTAAATCTATATCTCTTTAAGTCTTAGACACTTATCCTATAAATACGCCTATATATCTTAGATAGTAGACTAGTCTCTATAGGTTATATCTTTTTATATTTTAGTACTAGTCTAACCGTGTGTTCCTAGTACCCTCTAACGTAGGTAGTAATTATAGGGCATTAAACATATCTAACACTAACCCCTTCCCTACTAATTCTTTATTCTTACTTAGTACTATCTTACTACACTATTAATATATTTTAGTATTATACTATTATATATCCTATATACTTAGCGCGTATAGTTAAAAGACTTACGTGCTATAAAGCATGCTACACAATGCTTAATCTAATAGGACTATATTTAGATAAATTGTTAGTTAAAGAGCTCTACGCGCGTTACAGCTTTATCGCTAAATTAATCTAAGTTAAATAGCAATTCTCTAGTATAACGTGCAGCTTTATATTATATACTTAAGGAACTAGGCACTATTAGTGCTGTGTGTAATCTAGCTAGATCTTAAATAGTTATTAGCCTTTTCTATAGTTAGTGCTATTGTATATTAACTTATATTAGGAGTGTACTCGCTTTATAGGTAATAAAGAGGTAAATAGGGATAATAACCTATTACTAAGTCTAGCCCTCTTCTTTTAGCTATATAGAATCTAGAATAGTAGCTATATTAGGCTAGAGAGGGTAGTATATATATAGGTCCCTTTAAATGCATAATATCCTAGACTACTAGACATAATATACTTATTAGTAGGTGTATCGCTAGAGGTAGTAATATACTCTCTTAGGCTATTATTACCTAAGGTGCCCTATTAAGCGGGTGTATATAGATTAGATATGTGTAGTGTAGGTAACTAGTTTACTAGCGCTTTATCTATAGAACTACTACTTAATATTATAGTAGAACCCTATAGTAAGCTATTACTAGTTACTACTATACTAATATATTACCCTACTTATTTCCTAGCATAGTGTTATATTTTATATAGGTTACATTTTTCTTCTTATATATAATATATAATGTAGGTTACATCCCTATCTATAAGTTTATTAATTATTTATCTCTAGCACCCTTAGTTACGCCTACTAGGTAAAATAAGGTTATCTACCTAGGCTTGTGCTTTAGTATTAGCCTTATTAAAGTGCGAGTTTAGTATAGTAGTAGAGAGGATGATTATATACATATATAGTAGGCTATCTCTCCTAGCCCTACCGCTCTCTTATAAAGCACTAATTAGGTTTTCTAGTTTCCTAATACGTAGAACGGCGCGTATATCTAGGACATAGATACTATAACTCTATGCGCTAGTAATAATAAAAATACCTTCTTATCGTTGCTAATATTCTTACTAGTTTTATACCTATTCTTCTTCTATTATTTTCCTATAGAATCTTTAGCATCCTAAGGCTACAGCGAGGTCTTCTACTATTGTAGTAAAGTCTACGTACACTATAATTTTCTTTAGTTCTTGTGCTATCGTTGTAATATAATAAGTAACTTATAATATTTAGTTATTATTACTAGGTAGTAGGTAGTGTACCTTATATCTAACATTAGATTAAATAGTTAATTCCTAGAAAGTAAGTAAGTCTATTAGGAGACTAAAGAGACAGAGTACCTTAGACTATTCCTTAAAGGGTATAGTAGTAGATAGAAGCGTAATTAGTATTAAATACTAGGTAAGTGTCTATAGGTTTATAAGGTATAGGTAGTAAGATATATCTAGTAGGAGTATATAGTAATATTTATCTACTACAATTCGTTCTAGTTACTTATTCGCTCGTAACCTATATACTAGAGAGATAAATAACTTATTACTAATACTTTCTAGTATAGCTAGTATAATAGAGGCTATCTTATTACACTAACCTTACTTCTAGACTATAGTATAAATACTTAGCTACTTATAGCGGGTTATAATATCTATTTAAAGCGTAGCTAATAGTATAATAATAATAGTCTATCTATAGCTAGGGAAACAGGCGGGAAGTTAGAACAAGAGGCTCTTTCCTAATCTAGTGCTAGTAATATAGGCTACTATAGTCTTATTCTCTATAATTACCTTAAGAGTAGTATACTACTATCCTCTAAGGGAGGCATAATACCTATAGTTCTCTTATAGTAGACGTGTAAAGTTAATCCCTATACGCTCTAATAGTTTCTTTTCGTCTAGTAGTTTTTAAATAACTGTTATTATCTTACAACTACTAAATTAAAGCGCTTAGTACTATTAGATAGATATTTTTAGTTAGGCCTCTAGTTAGTTATATTATTATATAAATAACTTTTATACGTTAACTATATACACTGTATAGGCTGTTTCTAGGCTATGCCCTAATTATATTTCTCTTATTTCTGCTTTAGCGTCGTTAAGCATATCTTCTAACTCTAATTTTAACAATGTATATTTAGTCTACTCTTTCTTAGATACCTTTTATCTAAAGGTAATAATAAGGTAACGTAATATACTAATATTAATCTCTAATCCTATCTACTTACTAGTAGCCTCCTAGATTATCTTGCCTAATACTGCTAATATTAGCCTCTATTTCCTATTTATATCTAGCTATAATAGTAGACTTATTACTTATAGGTAGTGCTAGTCCTTAAGGTAGGGTATAACTAAATACTATAGTACTGTGTAGAATAGCTATATAAGCTAGAGGTACTACACTATAAGTAAACCTACTTCTTATAGGAGGAACTAGTAGATTACCTTAATAGACTTATCGTAATTATAACCTTTATAATACTGTAGGACAATTACAATAAGCCCTTTATATAGGAAAATGTTACGCAAATTACCTTCTATACTATTTTTAGTATACACACTTATAATTTCTATACTACGTACTACGCTACCCCTAACATAATATACTAATAGGAGTAGATATCTTAGGAATTCTTGTACAAGGTTACACTACTAGAGCACTTAGGTAGAATCCTATAAGTCTAATATAGTAGTCTTATTTAAGGCTCCTTTCTTAATAGCTTTAATAAGATAGTTACCTATAAAGTCTAAGCTATGTTCTAGTATTAGGTTATAGCTAGAGAAGAGTGTAAAGCTAGGAGTTTAATTATAGGGTTCCTTAACTAAATCACTCTATAGAATAATAGGTAGGTCCTCCTTTAAAGATATAAAGTATAGTTAATATAGGGTAAGTACTATTCGCTTATACTTGTTCTAAATTATGTTTATAAACTTTGCTAGAGTAGTCCTTATATTTTAGATAGTAACTATATCTCTATTCTACTATATAAAGGCGTCTAGAGTCTTACTATAGTAGAAGTAGCTAAGATAGCGTGTAGTATTAATTAACTAACTTATAGGTGTTAGGTATTCTATAGTAAGGTAGTTATACACCTATAGTTTAAACTAATCTATAAGGGCCCTGTTTTTTACCTCTATACCTATAATATATTCTTTTATTTGCTCTTATTCTATAATAAGGATATATACCTCCTCCTCTAAAGTTAGTAACGTATTATTCTATTCTCTATACTAGACTAAGTTACTTCTATTAGTAGCAAAGTTATCCTATAGTTTCTAGAGGCTAGCAAATCTAGCCATCTTCTTTATTATAGATATATCTATTGTAAATAGGTATACTAGTTAGAACCTATTAGCTTAGGGTACTACTATAAGGAATGTAAGGGGTAGTAATAAAGTAAGCTTGTAGTCTCTAGTCCTTCCTATTTATTCTATAAGAGATAACTAAAACTAATAGTAGAGTTTTTATAATAGGCCTAGATTTGTATCCTCTTCTCTTATTATTATAGCTATTTAGGTTTCTAGTTAATCCTTTAAATATTGCTTAATTCTGCTCTAGGCTTCCTGTTATAGTAGCTATAGTTATAATATTATAGGGGCACGTTATTTTAATATTATAACTTAGTAGAAGAAATAGAAGATTTTTTATAGTAGGACTGCATGTTTTACACTCTAGTTCTAGTAAGGTTTAAGGGGATAGAGGGGGATGTCCTTAGTATCTTCTTATATAACCCTTATCTAGGCGTGTTATATACTAGAAGCTGTTACGTTCTACTAAGTATATACTATACTCTTAACTACTAGGTATATTTAGTATATGTATAGTTCTAATTATAGATTTAGTATAGCTATATATCCTAGTGCTTTAGCCTATATATATCCTTCTAGTATAGAGAGGAATTTTATATATATAATCTATAGATTTATAGATATCTTAGGTAAGATAGATACTATCGTAATACGCGCTTAGCGATCTTGCTATACCTATATAGACGCTAATTAAAGCTAGGTCTATAGTAACTATATAGTAGTATTGTAGTAGGCGTTATATTTTAAATTTAGCTTATTAGATAGTTTACTAGTTAGTAGGTAGGTTTACGTATTATATATAATAGAGTTAGTTATAGTTATAATATCCTAAGAGTTGCAGGTACTAGTTGTTATAGGCCTAACAGTTACTTTAAAATAATATACTAGTGCTAGGTTACTATAGTCTTTAGGGACGGTAGTAAAGAGTCTTTAGCTTTTAATAACTTGCGTTTTGCTATACACCTACGTAGTTATATTAGGAAACTCTCTAGAGCCTAAGTACTATAGTTTATAGTCTCTATAAAGGTAAGATTATATATTCTTCTCTATAGACGCACTACTAGTAATAAAGCTATAATAGTTATATTATAATAACTATAGATAAAGTTTTAGGCTAGGTATATACTAAATAGGTCTAGATCTAATATAGAAGTCCTTATAATCCCTCTTAAGTGTATAGGTGTTATATAAGGTATTAACCTATTCTTATATAACGCGTCTTTCCCCTAGGGAAGTATCCTTATAGTGTTCTAACAAAAAGTAGCTAAGCACATTACTAGGAAGAAGTGCGTACTAGTAAACTAAGTAAATAATAATACTATATTCTAAGTTAATTAATAGGTGTTATAGAATAGATATAGTAGTGCTTTTATAAGATAATAGGCAATCTATAGGTAATATTTATAGGTATTTAGATCCTTAGATTAGTTTTAAATACCTAATATACAGGCAATTAGCTAGTTAAGGACTATAGTACTTCTAGTTTAGTGTTAGATATTTATTACTCTAATAATTTTCCCTAATAAAGTTAACGCTAGTCTACCTCTCTATTACCGTTTTACTTTATTATAATACTACTACTTCTAAGAGACCTTCCTATTATAGCTAATAGCCTTACTAAGGGAGATAATAGGGTTAAGATAGCATAGTATATATAGGATAGATTATAATAAGCATAGCTTATAAGTTATATTAATGTACCTAATAATCTAGTTCTATACTCTACCTTTATTGTAAGAATACTAACTAATACGCTGTAATAGATATGCTAGAGGGTCGCTAAACTAAAGTTATTAAAGATTATTTAATATAACTATAATTACCCTAGGCCCTATAATAGTAGGGAGGACGACTTAGGGATTAATAGCCCTTTAAGTCCTATAGCTAGGTTAAAGAGAAAGAGGGAAAAGACTACTAGGTAAGTTAATAAGGAAATAGTAGAGAAAATAAATCTTACCTTAGCCTATATAGTAGCTTATATATAAGATTAGTAGGAGGTATAGGCGCTAATAATAGTAACTAATAAAGAGGAACGATATAGGGTATATATAAAGAGCCTACTAAGGGTAGGAATTAATACCACTACGTATATAATTAACATAGTAAAGGCTATTAAGATAATAGAGGTTTTTAAAGATTAGGTAGCTATATTTATTATATAGAGAAGATAAAAGTATTTTAAGAAGAAGTTATTTTAAGGTATAGCTCTACCTTCTAAAAGGGTAGTTTTATAAAACTAGGATAGTGTTACAAGTAATATAGGCATTCCTAAGACGTAACTAGCATTAACATAATTATAGACCTAGTTGTTAGTTAACAATATCTATATTACTACACGCTAGACTATAATTCTTTAATAAAAGTACTTCTAGGTGTAAAAGATATAGGTAGATAGTATTATAGGCTAAATAAGATAATAGTTTAAAATAGACAGTTTCTATAAAGAGTATATATAGATAGAAGATAAAATACGTATATAGAATATAGGCACTAGTTAAAAAGGCTATAGGTACAAGGTCGTAGTAAAAGAGTTATTGTTCGCTGCTATATACTATATAGACCTAGGGCGTATAGTAACTAAAAATATAGATCCTAACCTATAGGTACGCTTTAGAGAGTATTTAGATTAGGGAAAGAGGTAGAATATTATAAAAAAGATATTTAGTTTAATTAGTATTTTTAGACTACTACTATAAAGCTTTAACCTAAATAAGTAGATTAAGAAGAGGTTAACATAAGCGAGAGTTAGTAAGTAGGCGCGTATAGTTAAGGAGTGCAACACAGACGCGATAGAAATAACACGTTAAATAGAGCTATTAGTAGTAGTATATATAGGGGAAGTAGAACCCCTACTAGAGTTTTTTTTCTTAGAGCGCTTAGATAATTTTATAGGAATAAGACTATTATAACTACTTAGTAGATATATAGAGGATATTATAGATAAGGATAAGAATACGTAAGGTAGAGAGGATAGTAGTAGTAATAGAGATAGTAGTATAATTACAGATAATAGTATATAAGAGGGGAATAAGAGGTTATAGATAAGAGGGCGGGGAAGTGCTAGGTTTATAAGCTAGATATAGGTAGGACTTATTAGTTATATAATTTATCTAAACCCTTCTATAGAATTAGGGTAGAGCAAGTAATTATAGGGTTACTAGGAGATTAATAGGTACTAATTCCTAGAACTTTCCTATAACCCTATATAAACCCTATAAGATAGAGAACTTTATACATTTTAACTAAAAATTTAATCTAAAATGCTGTTGCGGCCCTTACGCTAAGCAATAGCGCGTATCACTAAGCGGGATAGCGTATACCACTAAGAAGGATAGCGTAGATAGCGCGTATCGCTAAGCAGGATAGCGCGTACCACTAAGAAGGATAGCGCGTATCGCTAAGCAGTGCACGTACCCATTTTTCGTGGATATTAAATTGATATCTAATGTCCTAATATCTATAGAGAAGTAGATAATAGCTTTGCCTTCTACTAGTCTATCTATTAAGATATTAGTCTAGAATATAACTACTAGCTAAAATAAGGCCTTAAGGACATTTAGAGAAGCACTAGGAGGATTAGATACGCCTTACTTAAAATATAGTAGCTTACTAACCTCTATCTATATAAAGTCTATTATTTACACTTAGTATATATTAAGTTAAAGTCTAAAGATCTTATATAGGTCTTAGTAGTGTTTATAGTATACTTACCTTAATTAGAAGATATAATAAAGGAAGTAGTAGAAATAAGAGTAGTATTTTAAGCGTGTGGCTTATTACTAGGGTAGCTTAAAAGGGTAAGCGTAGAAGTGTAAGCCCTAACTACGTAGCTAGTAATATATAGCTTATAGTGTCTATACTAATATTTCCTTATATCTATTAAGTACTTAGCCTATTAGCTTAATTAGTTTTTATAGTCTTGCTTTAGAATCTATAATACTATTCTATTTAGTATAATTCTATAATCCTAGATTTAGGTCTTTAGTATTAGATATAGGAATCTATAACGTAGCTATAATTAGGTGTAGTAGCTTATATATAAACTAACTTAGCTATCTACTCCTACGTAGCTAGTCTATATTTTTATTATACTTAATCTTGTCTATTAATATAGTAGATCCCTAGACTTTATTAATAAGACGTGCTTCCTCTTTAGCCTCTATCTAGAGCAGCGCGGCTATTTTAGGGTTATTATAACCTTACTTTAGTAACTATAAGTTTAATCTATTATCTTCTATAGCGCGTCTAGTATATAGTAGACTTACGTCTACGCGCTAGTACTTCCTAATATTCTAGAAGGATACCTATTATTATAGATAATATAAGATACTATCTTATTATATCTTTACCCCTTCTATCTTATAGGCTTTATTAATATAGCGCTAGTAGTCTCCCTAATTAATTCTAGTATATGTATAGTACTTATAGTAGTAGCCCTAGACTAGTAGTACTAGGTATAGTATAGGTATAGTACTATTTAGAAGTAGTATAAGGTTAGAGTCTATTTATAAGATAGGAAGGTCTTTATATTTCTTAATAATTACCTAGTAGAATAAGGAGCTAATATAATAATAGAATTATAGGTAATAGTATAATATCTTAAATAGAATAACACTCTTACAAGTAGTGTAAAGTAAGTAGCTATACTATAATAGGTAGGTAAGAATATCTAGCGCCCCTAATAAATAGGTAGTATTAGCCTAGGTTATAGTATTACATTAGCTTAGTAGACAGTTATTAGTAATAGTAGGCTACCTACTATAGCCTTTATTAGATCGCTAGTGTAAACTATCTATATTAAGGATATAATATATAAGGATTACTATATAGGGTATAATAAAGAAGAATAGTTTGCTAGTAATAAAATACCTAGGGTAGAAGTAGCAGAAATAGAGGATAGGATAATATAGTTAGGGAAAGATAGTTATAAGCCCTAAGAGGTTAGGATTAGGGGTTAATTAGGGGCTAGGGTCCTAAAAGAGAAAAATAAGGGGGTAGATCTACGCTAAAGCTATGATTAGGCTAGATTATAAGCGTTCGCTAAAAGGTAGGGAGTAACTAAGGGCTCTATAAAGTAGGCTACTAGCGTCTTTTTAGTAGATAGTAGGGGCTAATTAAGGGCTAGTAAACTAGCTTAGGCGTAGTTAAGTTATTCTTATAGAATTAATATTTCTTATATAAGAGCTACTATATCTAAGGTAGGTCTAATATTGCCCTAATCTCCTACTAGGTTAATTTTAAGGTCCTTCTTAGATCCTTCTTCTTCTTCTAAGGAGGCCTTTACCTAGCCCCTTAGGGGCTAGCTTTTAGTAGTTAAGTAGGTAGTTACGCTCCTAGCTATAGGGGTCTTATAGGAGGATATTAGCTTTACCTCTAATTCCTCTAGGTTATTAGTAGTCTCTAAGTTTCTACCCTAGCGTAATCTAACGCGACTTTTCTAAAGGTAATCTAAATTATAACCTAGTTATATAGAAGTTCTAAACCTATAGGCTTTAGTTATTAGAAGTTCTAATAGAGTTCTAACTATAGATATATAATTAGATTATAACTTAAAGTAAATTAGTAGTAATATTAATATAATATAATAATATAATATTCTTAAGAAGCTATTACTAGTAAGGATAAAGTTCTTCTTATAATATAATAATGTAGGTAAGTAGGAGGATCTAAAAGGGTTCTAATATAGCTTAAAGGTATATAGGAGTACGCGCCTATATTAAAGGTTAAATAAATTAATTCCTATACCTATAGGTCTTATATAAAAGGATAAGAAGAACTTATCTATCTATCTAAGAGTATAAGGCTCCTTTTATATGTAGAGGTAGAGGGGTATTAGATATAGATTAGAGCTAAGTTAGTAAGGACGTAACTCTAGCTCTAAATAGCTTAGGATGTAATAAACCTTTGTTATAGTAAATACCTTTCTTAGGCCTTATAAGGTGTTTTAGCCTTTACCCCTAGGGGCAAGTATCTTTCCTAAGGCCTTAGAAGGTGTTTTGGTCTTTACCCCTAGGGGCAAGCCTTTTTTTACCCCTAGGGGTAACCTAACCCTATAGTAGTAGTATAGTTTAGAGCTATAGTATCCTATAGAATCTCTAAGAAATTACCTACTAGTCCTACTTAATACTCCTACTTAATACTCCTACTTAATATTTATTATTAGGTGCTTATTATATATAGTAAAAACTATAGTTCTACTAGAACTTTATAAAGTCGCTTAGAGGTAGGTAGGATTCTCCTACATCGCCCTATATAGCTAGCTAGCAAACACCCTTAGAGGCCTAGCGCTTGGGCTATAATTAAGACGATACTTGCTAGGAATCGTGTATCCCATAGGTATTAGAATTTAAGGTACTTAATCTCTAAGCTCTTGAATGCTCTCCTCGAACGCCTTTTTCATCGCTTGTAAGTCGTTGCGACGAGTATGTAAAATTGGAGACTCTGCCGCGATCTGAAAGATCTCGTCGTCTGATAGCTTGCCAACGGAAATAGGATCGAAAGCTGTCACCAGTCCCCTGACAACATGGCGCTCAATGACCTGGCGACACATGTTGTCGACAAAAGTCTTCATTGTCACCTAAGAGAGTGAGCCTGTTACGTGGCTGAGCGTGGCATGTACACGTACCTTATAGTAAGCGTTGAGAGCTTCTAAAGATTCTTCGCAAGCCTGCTCAATCATATCCACAACGACCCTGTTCTTCAAAGAAGAGCAAAGTTTCTCCATGTCTACTGGCGTGTTACTGACGTGCAGCTTACCATTCCATTCAGTTGAGATTGCATGGTCCATGGAGACTTGTAGGCTTCTTTTCGCAGCATCTGCACGGGCGTTTTGAATGTTGTCGGTGTAATAATGATTGTACGTGAGTGGATGAGCTGCTTCGTCCGATATCATGTTTCTCAACTCGTTGCGCGCTTTCTCGAGACTAGCGTCTAGCGATTGCCGAACCATACGTTCGACGTTGTTGCGGACTTGGGTATCGATGATGACGTGATCGAGCGCTGCACGGACAAATTGGTCCACAATGGAGGATATCGTTTGTAAGTGGTCTCTAGAGATATCTTCCCATCGACTGCTTTGCTCATGAAACAGTTCGGACAGCACCATGTGATTGTATGTTCCAGGAAGCTCACGGCCACGGCTACTGAGATAGATCTATAGCATTGTCAGTGCGATTATCAAAAATGGTACCTCTACATACCTTTTTGACCCAATTCTTCATCTGTTTTTTTGTCATTTGAAGCTGTTCATTTGGGGTGTACCCGTCGGATCCCTCAGACTCTGCCGAGCTTTCAGATTGTTCTAATTCGCTACTCGACTCATCTCCATCTCTCAATCGCCTTTTGGCAGCTTTTGTTCTCATGTAGCTGGCAAATTGCTCGTTCACCATGTGTATCCTAGCCCTCAACCGAGTGTTCATCTTGGTTCCGCTAGCAAAAAACATAGAATTTTGACCACCGTAATTTCCATCGATAGCAGCTTTCGTGAGATTGAAGAATTCCATGCTGATTTGGGTTAAAAACAGACGAAGCTGGCCGATCGACGATCTTTCAGGCCCTATCTGAGCCAATTCACGTTCCGTGGTCCGCAGAAGTACCTCGACTTCCTTACGAACCTTAGGTAGCTCGTGTTCGATGTGTTTATCGAGGAGTCCCTGGAGGAAGTTTCGTAGGTTTTCGATTCCGACTCTTGATATATCCAGGTTCTGCTCCTTCCAAGGGTTGGAATTGAAAAATTGTGTTTCTTGCCGCTGCCTCTCTTCCCAGGTCAGGCCTTTGCTGATCTCTAATGGAGATGGGTTCTTGAGGAGGAAAAATCCTAGCTTAAGCTTCACATGATCCATATTCTTCGCCAAACTTGCAACCCGCGACTCAGTCCCTTTGTTGATGAGATCTGGCTTTGTAATTATGCCGACAGTGCGTACTCCATCTTTGTCGTATCTCCGTGCCCTCTGGATTATTCCTTGGGTATCGATATCGTTGGAGGCTGGTACAACCGCTAGGATAATAGTCCTGGAGCTCTCGAGATAGCCGTCCACGAGACACTCTACGGTATGCATGTCTTCGACGTTCTCCGATACAGAGATGAGACCGGGAAGATCCACAACCGTAAGATGGAGACCCGTGTTTCCGATGACTTCTAGTCGAAGAACATCGGCGGTGAACGCTGGGGAGTCCAGGTTGGGATTTGCGCAGTCTCTTATCCCCATGAGCATCGACGCTTCTTCAATGACCCGAGGCAGATCATGAAAACCGGTAAGTTGTCGTTCAAACGAAACCATCCGGTGTCGCTCTTCTTCAGAGCGGGAGGCCGAGGGAAGTATCTTGGCGACAATCTCGTTCTTGTTAGGGCAATGGCGAAGGATGATCTCTGTGGCAAATCTTGTGCAGGCCCCATCTTGTCGCGGAAACGGCACTCCAGTTATGCCTTCGAGGACAGAACTTTTACCTGCTGACTGATCCCCACAGACAACTAGCTGAGGGAGCGAAATATGGTCTCCCACACCCTTCGCTCTGATTTGGTCGATCTGATTTAGTCGTTTTGAGGATCCATTCATTTGAAGTCGAATAAGACCATCTCCATTTTTTTGCGATAGCGTTACCCATTCTTCTGGTGGGGAGTCCATTCTTGATCTCAAGGAGACAATGTAGTTTAGTACGGATGGAGTGATATGAGCAGATGAGCTGGCAGGATTATGCTTTATACGTATAGTCGATGCCAGGACATGATATCCGATGGTGCTTTCAGCAATTCCAAGAACCTGAAAACAGGCAGCAGATGAAGGAGCTGAAAGCGTCATTCAGAGCTGTGTTGCTACGACCGAGCTTGGCGAAAACAAAACATCATTCTACTGGAATCAAACAAGCGATTGCGTAGGATGTCTCCGGGTGCGTATGATCAATAACATTCCGATTGATTGTCGTGCTACGGTCACAGCTTGTCCGACGTTACTTTGAGACCGGAACTGATTGGCTGAATTCGGTCAGCCTGTGCGAGCCTGTTAGCAAAATCGCTGATGTTAAGAGATTCAATGAGCAATTAAGTTCTTGTGGCGAGAAAATATCTAGTCTTACGCAAGCGCACAAAGCCGCGAAGCAGTCTGCTGACTAGTGACGGAGGTAGTAGTGGAACATCTTGTACGGCACGACGCTGCGACATCGGTTGCACAACAGGTGTTCAAATTGCGGTACACGAGAGACATTGCTTGGAATCTCCTGCTCAGCGGGCTACTGCGTCGTTAGTTAGATGGGATCTAGAAAGGGACCAGAAGTGCTGCTACCAGCGTTGCCTACCTACCTTGTTCTTTGCAGGATTTCCAGTATAGACTGTCCACAAGGATGAAGCGGAGGCGCTTTTGAGAGGTGTGCCATCTGCTGGATGACCTATGCAGTTGGACATTGCAGAGATCAGATTTGTCGGCACTGCAGACAGTCAAACATGGAGAGCTATCCTTTCTCAGAATAATGTGCAAAGGCACGCAACATTACAGAGAAATGAGTGCAGCTGCTGTTCTATTCACATAGCATGTCTGAGTATGCATTGGGCTACGGCTGGGCTGTACCTGAATAATTCATAAAAAGGGGCTTGTTTCCCGACAAGCGCGGATAGGGCTTCGAAACAGGCCCTAAATCCCGCAGAATCACGAATTAGGCACGAATGGAGCGCTATTCGCGATCTTCATGTGGAGGTAGGTATAGTAAGGATCGGTGGTAGAGAATTTGCTTAGTTACTCAGCAATCTGTTTCCGCAGCGCGGCGGGTGTTGCGTGCTGGTCCGTTAGAGGGGAGTGAAGATTGGCGATCGCGGTGCAATGTTGCTTGCATATAAGAACGCCAAAGTCTTCTAAGAAGCAGAGAATCGCATCGCAATTATCTGGCGACAGTTTTGGTAGTATGTAGCGAGCATTAGGGCGGCCGTTGCTGTGGTTGCTATGCTGCGGAGTGGGCGCACGACTGTCCCAAGTCTGTAGCTCCATGATCGCGATGTTCAATCGTTTCGCGGTATCTTCACACAGGGAATCAATACTTTCGATAATCAAGAATCTTTTTGGTCTATAAAGTATGTGGTTTGGGTATACGGATGTAGATGGATCGGGGGTGTTAAGGTTTAGGGATTAGACGGCCTCACACCCCGCATCATAAGTAGCGATAGGGTGGGAGCATACATACTAGTATAGCTACAAAAAGATCTTACTAATACACTACTGTTACTAAATCCTTACAGCAGCGGCAGTTGTTGTCAACACATCGCTGGCACCATCTCCTACGCTTTGCCGCGCTTACACTACAACAAACACAAAGAGATTAGTCTAACACGTGGTACTACTAGTAAGAGTAGGAGTTTAGGGTATACAGCTTATCTATGTTATTATTATTATTATTATTATTATTATTATTATTATTATTATTATTATTATTATTATTATTATTATTATTATTATTATTACTGCTACTATTACTCTTATTGCTCGCGTTTTTTTACTCTGTATTACCCTTCTTAATTATTTAGTAGTTTCTATGACTCTTCTATTTTATTAGGAGCAGCGTGTCTAGATACTAAAGGGCGTATAGCTACAGTCCTTACTATTATACTTCAAGAGTGTCAGCCGTTGCGTGTCTTTCCAGTCCCCCTCTATCCCCGTCCTTTCGACCTCGACCGGAGAGTTGATTCAAGCCGAAGATCTCATTACTCCCGACTATCTGGTGGAGCACTGTAGAAGAATTGTCAACTTGGTTGGAGCCTTGGAGAGCGCCAAGCAGCAAAATCTGATCCGGGAGAACACCATCGTGATTGAGATCGGCCCCAAGCCAATTCTATGCGGCATGGGCAAGGCCACTCTAGGTCACTCATTGGTTTTCCCAACATTGGATGCCAAGAGCAAAGTGTGGTCCAATCTCCAAGTGGTGCTATCCTCGCTCTATACCGTCGGTTTGAATGTCAACTGGGTCGCTTATCATGAGCCCTTCAAGGCGGCACAGAGAGTGATATCTCTGCCAAGTTATGCATGGGATCTGAAAAGTTACGGCATCCCATACGAAGGCGAGTGGATCCTGCATCGACACAAAATTCATTGTGATTGTGCGGACGGCGAAAATCAGTGGGAAACCGCAAAATATGTGCCGGGACAACCTACCTTTGCAAAGAATATCGTCATTCCAGAAGAAGCATCAGTCGCGGTCAACGGCAAGGTGATGAAACCTTCAAAGGGCGATCCCAGTGTCGAGGCGTACCCATCGATCAAATTGACCACATCGGTGCACCTAGGCATTTTAGAAAAGACGGAACCATTGGGTGCCACCCTGGTATTTGAGACCGATGTCTCCCGCAAGGACATTAACAGCATTGCCCGTGGCCATATAGTTGACTCAATCCCGCTCGCAACACCGTCAGTGTACGCCGATATTGAAATGCAGGTCGGGAAGTATACAATGGACCGGCTTCGTGCGGGACATGCTGGAGCCATTGACGGAATTGTAGACGTTTCTAACATGGTCGTCGATAAGGCTTTGGTTCCTCATGGCCTCGCGCCGCAATTGCTGCGCACGACCGTGAGTCTTACCTGGCCCTACAAGGCGGCAGCAACCACCAGAGCTGGCCAAGTGAAATTTGAAACAATCCACAGTGATGGAAAACTCGACACAGCTCATGCGTCATGTACGATCCGATTCTGTACCGAGTCGCAACTAAAAACCTTGCGCAAGAAAGTTCCTGAATACCGAGCAGCTATCCAGCGACTCAAAACAAGGAGCAGCGACCTGTCCAAGTATAGTGGGAAGCGAGGATATAAGCTCATGAGCAGTGTGGCATCCTTCCATCCAGACTACAAGCTACTGGACTCCGTTATCTTGGATGAGGAGGCAAACGAAGCTACATGCATCGTGCGCTGTGACAGGTGCCAAGATCAAGGTGACTATTTGGCTCACCCGGCATACGTCGATGCCTTGATGCAATTAAGCAGTCTCAGCATGAATGCGAAAGATGATACTAATCTAGATGAGCACGTCTTCACAAATCACGGCTGGGGCTCACTACAGATTTACAAAGAGCTTCAAAAGGGTGTTTTGTATGAGATATACACTAAGTTGACCCAGTCTAAGGATTCCGCTCACGGAGACGTTATTGTCTTGGACGGAGACGAGGTGGTCGCTTTCTTTGGTGATCTTTCAGTAAGCTTCTTCTAGCGCCGCCATACACATTCGCTTTCCTCAACGTGCAGGACTGACTGTATCACAGCTCCGTAAGGTCCCTCGTAAGGCTTTGAAAGCAGTCCTAGAAGCCGCTTCACAGCGCGCAACCCGCAATGCCTGCCAAACCGACTCAAATGCAAATTCTGTGCCTCGAGCTGTTGCCAAACACACAAACTACGCAAGCAATCCACGTTCATCGGATTCTGAGGCTCAAACTCTTCACGACTCGGCCATTGGAACACCAGTGGAGGAGAAACCCGCTTACATCTTTGAGAAGTCACTAAAGATCATTGTGGAGGAAAGCGGAATTGCCATGGACGACCTGACCGACGATACCGCTTTCGCAGATGCAGGAGTCGATTCGTTATGCTCTCTTGTAATTGGCAGTCGTCTTCGTGAAGAGCTAGATCTGGATCTGGGCCCGGATTTCTCGTTGTTCGAATCCGTCACCACTGTTGGCGACCTTCGCACGTTGTTCAAGGATAACGGGAGAGATGCTCTTGATGACTCCCAAATAAGATCTTCGGTGGCCACACCAATAGAGATCGGTGATACTCCGGTGGCGCTCGTGCCATTCTGCCGTCCGGCGACTTCGGTGATTTTGCAAGGCACCCCGAAGAGTGCGCGGAGAACGCTATTCCTCCTCCCAGATGGCAGTGGATCCGCGTTTTCCTACACCACAATTCCCAGGCTTGCCTCAGACATCGCCCTCGTTGGCCTGATCTGCCCATACAGTCGAGATGCTGAAAATATGAATTGCACTTATGGCTCCATGATGGAGAGCTTTGTAAACGAAATCCGCCGTCGTCAGCCACACGGGCCATACCATGTCGGCGGCTGGTCCTCTGGGGGCGCGTTTGCGTTCATGGTAGCCGAGCTCCTAATTGACCACGGCGAGGAAGTTCACTCCATCATTGTTATTGATGCTCCAGTTCCACAGCCCATGGAAAAACTGCCGCGTGAATTCTACGAATACTGTAATTCGGTAGGACTTTTCCCTCAGCAAGCTGGGGTATCGGCAGACTCTGGTGCTCCGGAATACCTGATTGCTCACTTCATAGCTGTCGTCGATGTGACCATGGGATACAGACCATCACCCCTGAAGACCCATCGTATGCCTAAACTCGGATTGATCTGGGCTTCGGATACAGTTATGGATGAAGCAACAGCACCCAAGATGAAGGGCATGCACTTCATGGTCCATAAACGCACAGGCTTTGGGCCTGATGGCTGGGACCATGTGTTACCAGGTGGGGAATATGAGATCGTTGTCGCCGAAGGGGCTAATCACTTTACTTTAATGGTATGTGACCTGTAACGCCTGTCATAGGGCCGTTGCTAATGTAGATATAGCGTCCACCTCATGTAGATCTTGTCAGAGAGATTATTAATCGCGTTGTTGGAGGCCAGGAGTAAGTCTGCTCCTGTAGTGGAGGTTGCTGGAAGGGCCATTAAGAAAAACTCTTCGAGGCGTGCGACTACTATTCGCGTTTTTGGCGCTAATTTACGAACGGCTTGACTGGATTTTCAATTTTCGTGACCTCGCTCACCCGGATTGTGCGAATCGCCATCCGCTCTTGTACTATGTACTGGTCGATTGCACTACAAAGGAGCCTAATTTTCAGTCTATCATCCACATAAATTTACTAAGCACCTCTCATGATAGTGCCATGAGTGCAACAAGATGCTTTCATACTGATTGCTGTGTTCAGCGCACAAGTAAATGCAGAATCTTCTACATACCAGCCAATAAAACAACGGGAAAGGGCCCTTCCATTGCAAACTCTAAAATCTGCAGTTTTGCTTTGTATCCGCAGTAGTTTTTATATTGCAGCACCAGAATTTCCGAGATCGGGCCTGGATCCTATTGCCCTGTATTCTGACCGGCGAAGCAAAAGCCAAGATTGTGTCGAACGAAGTCGAGGGGATGATAAAAAGTTTTCCAAGGGAAGTTCAAAAAGAAGAAGCTAATTACTGTTCAAAAGTTTGGCAGAATCTATTAAAACTCGCCAGATTTTAGACAGTGTCTGGAGCAAAATGTGCGTGCACATCTCACGGTGTTAACCGATTCGTGACAAGTTAGTCTATGTTCGTCAACATGCTGTCTCAGCTCTACAATGGTAATGTTGTGTTAATCACGAGCTTGGAAAGAGTTAATATGATGTAATGTTATAGTATACCTATTAGAAAGAGAGCGCTTATATAGAGCCTTTCTGTAGTGATATACAAGACGATAGTGTTAGCTAAACTTAGTATATGTGATTTATATATTACTAACTTAGTATATATATATATCAAGACCTTCTCTATATAAAATACTTTATAAAAATAAGTATCAAAGCTATATATTACTATCTACTAGTATATGATATATATAAAGTATGTATAAGCTTTAAGTATATACATAATCTGCTTGTAATAAACCTTCGTTCTATCCTAGGTTATTAGAGCCAAACTATGTCTTTACTAATACGCCTCTAACTATAGTCTAATGCCTCTTAACCTCCATATACATAAGGAGACTTCCGCTCTTTCTTAGATAGATAAGTTCTCTATATCCTTTTGTACAAGATCTATAGCTATAGAGTTAATCTATTTAACCTTTAATATAGAGACGTACTTATATATGCCTTTAAGTTGTATTAGATCCCTCTTAGAACCTCCTACTTACCTACGTCGTTATACTACTTTTGCTTTGAATATTCTACCTACAACTATATTCTAACTATAATTAGGAGGAATAATGTTTAAAAAGGCTAGATTGCTCTTTTCACCAAGTTTATAAATGTAAACAATACACTTTAAGGGTTTATCTAAATGTACTATTCTTGACATTTTTAAGAGGAGGCTATGTTAAACTATATTCCTTCTAATTACTATAATATACTATTCTATCTCCTTAATAATTGTGTAAGCTTATAATTACTAAAACATTAGTTTAATACTACCTAGGAATAGAACTAAATACTAGATTATTCCTTAATTAATATGTAGCTTGTCTATAGATACCCCTTGTTAGTTAATAAATTTAGATGCTTTTAGATTAGCAAGCTGATTAGAAATTCCTCGAAGAGATCTATGGGATTAGCTACGAGCAAGGTACATTAGGTGGATAACTCCAAAATCAATGCTTGCCAATCGTAGTATGCACGTGACAAGGCTTTGGCGGGAACATGCCACTGCGAGCACTGGATCAGAAGAAATTGTGTAAGAGGAATTGGCACTGGAGATGTGAGGCCGAGGGGGAGTGGCTGGAATTGGAGATTACTGCCATGTTAGGGCTACGATATGCGCTCATGCACCCAGATTCTGGCGATGAAGGATGGATTTTCCGTTCTCATCGGAGATGTCTGCAAGCGCAAGATTGGCTGGCGTTGATGCTAAGACATGCCCAGTAGAGCCCTCTGACTCGTATGTCGTCTCCGTAGGTGGACGTGGCATTACATATTTCTGAGCGTGATTTACTTGCAGCGAGCTGGAGTCCGGGCGCAGACGATCCACGAGGCGATTGCCTAGCATCCAATTTGCGGAGTGAGCACTCACGATGCAGGGTCATAGGGGATCAGTAAATGTTATGCAAGGTGGCTGCTCTTAGCGCGCGTTAGCTTTGTCGTTTCCCAGCTGAACCCGCATGGCGCACTACTTCTTCAGGAACTCAGCGCTGTAGATCTGGACCAAGATACCTAATAAGTGCGTGTTTGCTTTCACTACGCATCGAAACTAGCTCTTCGGCGATATACTAACAGGTGCTCAACATTTTCAAGCCAAACCAGACATCTACGCCAATGATGGACAGGTACCTAGCCCCGATCGACAGCACGTGCCTACGGCTTGGCACATGGATGAGCGGCGGCAATGCAGGAGCCGGGACGGCACGCATCGTGTTGCGCATCCTTGCCGCATCTAGTGAGATCTCAGTCAACTCATCTCCCAGATTTCATGATGGATGTGCATATCCCAAGCGATACAAAATCCAATATTGATCAGCAACACGGCTGCAGCAAAGTGGGTCTTTGTACATTGCAGTCGCCAATCCCAAATGTACTACGTAACTGTATCGTAGGTAGCCATGATTCAAGCACGACACCTGTGTCCTCATTCCTGTTTGAAGTAATGAAATGTAACTATGTAAAGATATTTTATCTCAAGGCTTTCTGCTAAAATGAGTTTGATGATTGTTCAATTGTTGAGAATCTCCGTAGGAACCCATCATTTCTATAGGACCTTCGGGGTAGAATCAAATATACATCTGTGCGCCCGCCACGTAACTTCTACGCCAAGTTTTCGGTACCAGTTATGTGCACCTGCAATCTTCAGATCGACTTAGATCTGCGGCCAGGTTTTGCATAGAGCCGATTCCTATATTGGATCCATCCAAACTCGTGAGCACTAGCACCAGGTGTCTACTTGGCTGATCACGCCTGACATGATCCGGCTCGCACTATATCAGTGGCAAGCTGAAAGGTAACACCTACAAATTTACGATTAGTAATCTGTATTATAATACGAATATGGTGAACATGGAAGGCATGAACCATCCAGCAGTCTGGCTTCATAGCAATGTCATAAAAACCAACCACTGTGACACGTCCAGGTGAGGCATTCTTTGTGAAAAGGCGTCTCAAGCTTGGCCCATTTGGTCCCTCATGAAATGCTATGGCCAAGATCAACATTAAAATTAGGTACCTTTAGTGAATGCCAACGTAGCATCTACGTGCTGATCTTGTGAATCAGTCGCCGTTCAAGTGCATCACTCAATAATGCAATGACGCAAAGACCGCATGGGCCAGTGCTGTAGATCTTTTGGTCTCCAGAGCATGTATAAAGACAGCTACAGTCCCTTCACTTGATACACCATCCAACTACTTTAAGCATCATCAACTACTCATCTATCAATAACACCCAACCATCCTCGAGACTCATTCCTCATCATCATCATGGTGTCTTTCCACAAGATTTTGACCGCCGCCTTGGCGATGGCTGCCCCCATTGTTGCACAGTCTACGCCTGCCCAGGTGGTCAGCAACATCCAAATGATCACCCAAAAGAGCCAAGCTCTCCAGGGTCCATCTCAGAGCATCAGCATCATAAACGGCCCACTGATCCTCATCGGCCAGGGACCTTTTCCGCAAATCATTATCGGATTCACCGATATCGTGACCACGGCGACGACTGCGATCGCCCAGATGCAAGGCATGCCACCCGTCCCAGCTGGAGCACAGAGCGACGCCATCTTTGACGCGTTCCGCGAGGTAAGGTTGACATATGTTATATTCTGGATTTTTACTAATTGCCTCAAGTTTGTTCGTGTACATCAAGTTCTTTTGAACATTCTTATTGGCAAAGCTGGACTCTTTAACACCGTACCATTCATCGGACAGCCCGTCGCGGCTGTACTCAGGCAGGTTGAGTCAGTCGTTGATGTGAGTAATCCTAGTACCTTGGTTTACGATGCATACTAATTCGCATGGTAGACAATTGCATTTGCCCTCATCGACAGTGTCCAGTCTCGAGCTACAGATCTGCAAGGCCAAGCTAGCTCCTTAAGCGGATCACTCACAACGGCTATCGACAGTTACGATGGTCTTGCCCTTTCAAAGAAGAAGCGCTCTCTTAGGTTTGCCCGCCGCGCCATGGTTGCAGCCGCCTAAATGTTCTTGAGCGACACTACAACTTGTCAAGAACCCTGGGAGTCAGGAAATCGTGCAGGCAGCGCAAGTGTCAACTGCATCTGTTGTTATATCAAAAGATCGATAGGTCAAAGTCTATGTAGAGTACTGGTATAGTCCTACATTAAATACTGTCTTTATTAGTAGCTATCTCCCCGATTTTGCATAATACTACTTGAGTGGTGTATCATTATATGCGTCAATCCCCCCCTACGGAGTTCATTCGAGTTCTTGAAATACGCCACGTTCTAAGTCACAAATGTACCATCTATACGTGGATTAGAAATTGTTATTGAAAACGTTTCTCATCCCCACAGTGCTAACCTTCCGTTCTCTGATTCTGTACTGTTACTTTCTCTTGAAGGTGACACTAAACCTTATGAATTTCATAAGTACATGGTATGTGTGATTTTACCTTCTTAAATAGCACATGTAACTATCCCTCAGTTGCATTTCAGAAAACCCTAAACAATATGGCATCTTCACTGACGCAGCCTGTAGATGCATACCCGTGTGATGGTGTGAACTTGAGACACCAGCCATACTGCCAGCTGCCCGTCGAAATAAACTGCGACTCCTCTTACCATCCATCATCTATGATGCAGCGCTCATGTTTGCGTCTCCATCCTTCGGTGGCTTATATAATACTTTCCTAGACGCTGGCCGATTGGAAATAGCCGATGGCTATCTTTCGACTGAGACGCGGCGACCAGCTCTTCAACTTCTCCTGTGCGCAATTCCATCACATTTGGATATCCCTCAAACATCCTATCCACGACATGGAGTAATTCCCACATGTTATATTGATGCTCCTTCTCGTAGCAAAGACACTTTCTCACCACACTTAACAGCGCTCGTGAGTAGGTCACCGAATTGTGAAAATATTTCTTTGTGAATACGCTGCATCTGGACGGCTGGAATGTTTCGTGGCGTCTTCTTTTCCCAACTGGCCGCAATCGCAATCTCTCAAGATTTAACTCAACTGGCTTCGTGGGGTCTTCGGGTAGGAACTCGTCCTCTCTGAGAGGTCCATGTTCAAGGTTCTCATTGCAAATGAGATTTGCGGCGATATTGCGAATACCCCATACATCAGTCCGTGTATCAAGAGGTATAGACGGTACGTTTGGGTATTGGCCCTGATGTTCCTGGATTCTGTTAGTTTCAAGTGACATCACTCGGTCGGGATCTCTTACTGGCGCGTAACGAGTATCCTCTTCGTTGAGGAGGTAGTCATGTGGGTTGTCTTGTACAAGGTCCGGGTCCGCGCAGACCATGAAGAAAGCTTGCTTAAAGTCCCCAAGTACAGGTGTGATACTTAAAGACTATGATGAGTTGAGATTAGTCTAAGCTGCTGCCAAATATCATCACTATGTACATACCTCAGCAGCAGTCTGTGCACTTTGGGCACCCTCTTTCCCTATTCGAATATTATCAACCATTTTCAGCCCAATGCGTCCTCTCTTAGCCCGGCGCTCTTCATCGATATCATGATCCCCGGCGTCCAGCCTCACAATTTGCAAGAATACATTATTCGGCTGCAAATTCAAATGGATGATAGGTCGCCAGCCTGCAATAGCGCTATTACCCTCGTGACTACCGGTCTGTAAAGTGGGACATGCCCGCGCTAATGCTCTTAATACATGCCGGATGAAAGCTTCTGGCACTCTTCGCATGTCCCTCCGACTTAAGATACTCACAAGGGTGTTTCCCTCATGGTACTCCTCAAATAGCCGATACCACTTACGTTTCATGTTAACTCTACTTCCGCGAAAATGAACAAGACTTCGACACAACTCGGGCTGGTCGTGGCGACGCTCCTCAACAAGCTCGTGGATCCGGACCTTGCAAGGGCGACGATTCCGCCATTACTGAGGATCCCGCCACTCTTTTGGGGAGACTTTCCTCTCCTTGATTACCATTCTCTGATATAATTAGCAAATATATATATATGGCACTAAACTCGAGATATAACTCACAACGATGATGTTGTTCGTCGTGTTGGTTCGGACGTATAGGAAAGTTACCCCTATATCATTCCTGTTGAGTTGTCGAACCGTGTACCATCTGCCATATACCCAACCTCGTCTAAAATCCCTTTGAATTTGTAAGTCTAAGGAAGTATAAATCATCTCGTCGTCCCACGGAGGCTGCGGCCAAAATCTATACTGCCGTCCATCGGGCGCTGCATTTGGTGCTGTGATTTCAGGCGCTCGCGGGTGGTCGACTGCTGGTATGTCTGGCTGATTCACTCTCGAAACATCTCGCTGGGAGTGAGATAGCTCTAGTTGAGTCTCGGGTATCTCTGATGTAGCTTTGGACATCTCTGATGTGGTTTCGGGAATTTCTGGTGGAGTCTCACGTATCTCTGGCTGTAATTCAGGTACATCGGGCTCTGATGCCACAGATCCGCGTGGAGAGACATCCCTGTCCTCTCCCAACCCTTGAATTATTCCACCATTTCTAGCGGTAGTGGCCTGAGCCTTTGTATACGCAAGGTTGGGGATAACAAGCCAGTCTGGCAAACCTGGGCCTGGGTTCGTACCCCTAGCCCCCTGGAAATGTTGCCGAACTCGCAGTCTTGCATGCCATATCACGCTGATAGTCGTTGTGCGTTGAGCTATGCACCCGTTAGTCAATCCTCTAAGCCACATGTGCGAAGACTTGCCTCCCAACCAAGCAGGTCTATTTGATTTGATCCATTCTCTTGCGCTTGAGTCAAAATATCGGTAATCGGTGCCGAGCGGTGGTCTACTTTGCGCCATGTAGAACGTTGTGAGAATTGAAATTGAACAAATGGATCGAAAAATTGTGAACTCATAAGTCATCGCCGGCTGCTAGTTGGCCGCGCAAGGTGCAATCGCATTGTGTGCAGACCACAACAAAGGGACATCTCTGGAACAGGCCTTATCGTTGCCGATGACATGCTTCATTGTTTTGATCATAGCAATAGCCCGGAAACGACAAGCCAGGTTACCAGCACAAAGAGACTATCGAGATTTCGCGGTATCGAGTGTTTGTGAGGAGATAGCTTCTGGTTTTGGGTACCACTTGGACATTTTTTAACACCACAATATAATGAACATGTGGAAAGATCGCGATCTGCTTGCCGAGGTTTTGGCAGCAATTAAATAGCCGTACAGATTACCATACTAAATTCTCTGGAAGCCAATTATAGCACCGCATGTGTTTGATAGTTTTATTTTCCTGGATAGGTTTAGGCAAGATCAATAAAAGTGAAGTAGGTGGGGTACGTATACGCGTTGATGCTGTAATGTTTATCCTTCTCGAAAGAATCCGGATTCCAGCTTCTCTCCTAGTAGACTTCCAATGTAATTGGAATTGTTTAACGCTGAAATCTTTTATTGAAGAGGTGTTGATGCCGTGGTGGTCGTTCCCTTCGAAGCCCCATTAGGACGAACAAAGACTGGCACTAGCCGATTGCAGTGCAACACATTACTTCCTCTGTGAGCTTTCTTTGTATACACTGCGACAAAGAGCTGTCCAGAATTTTATTCGAGGGAATGCAATTGGCAATATCATTGTTTGCCCACCCATATACTGTCGTTTGTGTCAGATTTTCCAACATTTCACAAAAGCTTCACTATCTTATCGTGTTCATACTGCGCAAAAGTCTGATAATGCCACCCAAAACCAAAAAAGCGGCGAAAGCAGCACGATACAAATTTCCAAGAGATTACTACAAAGCTGCGTGTCGAGCGCGGATTAAGGAACTACATGGCGATTGGACCAAAGGTATTCCTTGACTAGTATGAATCCCTGGTTGATATCACTAACACGAGCTTGTAGCTCAGATTGATGGGACTCTTGCATGGCTATGGCGTCACGCTTTAGAACCCGCAAAACAAGAGTGTGCAGATCTTCAAACCAGCAAATCCCATGATCTCCCTAACGTTGACGATGATATCATCCCGAACGTACCAAAAATTGCCACAGATGAAGCACCAATTAACCGGGCACCGGGTCCGGCCGCCCACCCATCGCGCAGAGCTACACCCGAGCCACAGCACGGTCCAGTACCGGAACAAGGGCAGGATAGACCACCAGGAATTACTGTTGATGATGATATGCCAACAAGACGCCGCAAACGAAGAGCGATGAACACAACTTCGTTCACGTTCATGCCGAATGTTGCAGCTATGAATGACGATATACCCCTGTTCGCAGACGTAGGCGAGACACTAGACTCAGAGACAGAAAAAAGATGGCTTTCATCGGGCTTGCGATTTCCTGCGCAGGAAGTAGAAGGGGTCCATTGGCACGGCGTTCGCCTTCTCGGCGAAGGTGCTGGAGGCCGCGTTGGCCTATGGGTTGCAACCGATGAAACTAACACGTTGATCCAGGTAAGCCGAGCCGCTATAACATATACTTACTCTTCTCACACCAAACAGTCACTCGCGGTCAAAGATGTGGTTAAGAGTCGTAGGAATTGGGTGTCGCCCATATTTTGGCGTGATCAGCTCCCGCGCGAAATTGCAATGCAAATACGCCTGAATGAAGTAGAAGCTCACAAACACCAAGTGCATAGGTATTATGGGCATAGAATCAACTTCTTCAACACTAGGTATAGGATCTTTAACGAGTTTTGTCATTTGGGGAACGTGTACGACGCCATGCACTATTACTCCCTTATATGGAGACTGCGAAGGCACATGCATCGGTGGCATCAGATCAGGCTCCCGGAGGGGGAAAATAGAAGAAGAGCATGGGAGGCATATCTTCGGGATAGTCCTAGATCTGGGGACAAGCCAATCATGTTCGAACCAGATGAGACCATTTCACAACAGGAGGATGTCCAGAGATGGCAAGATAACTTGGAAAAATACTATGAAGAGATGGACGAGATGGGTGCTTTGAAGGTATGGCACGACCAGGAATATCCAGACGAAGTAGAAGTCGAAGTCATTCTCGAGGCATATTTATGGACGGTCTTCGACAGGCTGGTAGATGCCTATCTCATGTTGGGCGATGGCAAAATTGATCCAGCCGAAGACCTACCTGCACACGCTAAAGTTGAAGAGATGGAGGCATGGCAGGAGATGGTACATGGAGATGGCCACCTGGCTAATATCTTCATGAAACCTGTTCAAGGGGCGCTAGTACAAAACACAAAAGACTTCCGCTACGAAAAGCTCACACAAGATGTAAGTTTTTTTTTGCATAAAGCGGATCGGCATTGCTCATAAAGTCTAGGTGCCACTGCCTGTATTGGCGGATTTCGACTGGTGTTTCTTCGACCTCGCATCTAGTGATGATAAGTATAGAGATAATCCTTTCCACTACTGTATTGGAGAACATCCAGGACAGGGCTCATGGGGAGCGGGCAGGTATGCTCCGGTATGTGAGCTCGATAGATCAGGTCTCTAGAACAAGAGCTGACTATTTCCTAGGAATTTTGGTTCAGATACGGCCGTTATAATCCGCGCGGTCATGAGCCAATGAGTGAACGAACAGATGTGTGGCAACTCGTAAGTAAACATGAACATCTTTGAGATGAAGCTGATCGCATAGGGGTCGATGATGTTTAATTTGCTCCTGAATCTACCCAGAGGCCATGATTTTGGAGGGCCCATCCTACACTTTAGGGATAGCAACACTGGCCTGTGGCAGGAATCTCTTTTGATAGGCAATGAACGGTATTCCGGCACCGCACTGGATGAGCATTTGTTCTCTGGTGCAGCACCATATGAAGCTTCGAACCGGTATAGTCCTGATCTGAAGCAATTAATCAGAGACTGCTTGGAATACGATCCAAACGCACGACCAAGCATGAGGGAGCTGAAGGAGGTTACGTCACAGTTTGCTGGGAAAGATCCTCCGCTATCATCACAGGCCGTGGGAGAGCTCGTTGTCAGGGTTAAACATTGGTCAGATGAATTTGAAATGGGCGAGACCTTCGCTCCATGCGAACAAAGTGGGAAAGGGAAGAGAAAGCGCTGAGGCTAAAGAATGGTGCAAGTGAACCATGTTACCGATGTATGTGGAGGCACCTAAATTCATGATTGGCGCCAGCGTTTTAAAAGTCCTTAGCGATCAAGCACTTGAGCAATAATGTACGAGTAGAAGCTGCTACTTATACGTATCATGAGCTAGTGGAAAACTGTGAGAGATTCATTACTACAAGCTCCGTGTTCCTGAACATGGTAGACACTTTCAAGGTGAACCTTGTGAACTGCCTCGGCTCCCTAGAATATGCTATAATTCCATCCTCCAGCAACTATACGTGTCGTGACAAATGCTGCGAAAGCCGCCAAATATGACGCCCCTGCAAAAATTATCAAGCCAGTATAAGCGCCCCCATTTGCCTGCAAGATTGCACCGGCAATTGGAATACCTATCAAGGCTGCAAAGCTTGCAAGTGAAAAGGTCGTGCCGTTCCTTTTTCCATAATCTTCAATATTGCAGACTGAAGAGACACACACCGGGGTTAGACTAATTGCAGCGCCAGACCAAAATCCAAAGAGGACTGCAAATGCTGTTATTGCAACTTCGCTTCTCCCAGCCGTCAACCAGAGCGCGAAGATGAATATCGAGCAAATGAATGATGTTGCTGACATGGTGTTAAAGGCACCAAAGCGATCGGCGACATACCCTGGTAAAGCGCGCCCAGGGATGGCTCCAGCGTTCAGAAGAGCCATGAGTCGGTAGGAGTGGTCATGGTCCATGCCAGTATGTATTGCATAGCTGGAAAGATATGTGTACGGTATGAACACAGCGAACTCGACGAGCCATATAGCCAAAGTGGTAAGGGCGTAGTTTTTGTCCTTCAAGGCGAAGAGATCGATCGAAGCCCCCGCCTTTTTGTTGTGCGGCAGTCGTTTCCGTAAGAGAATGCTGGCCAGGACGCCCATGATCGCGCAAATGAGTCCGATCAAGCGAATAGTCCAGGGAAACCCAATGCGCGGCGCAAGATTAAGAATCATAAGTGGAAAGAATATACCTCCAATACCACCGGCAGTGCATGCTATACCCGTGGCAAGTGCGCGCCTCTTGTAGAACCAATGACCAACAGCTGAGACAGCAGGCGTGAATTGAAGACTAGCGGAGAGACCGCCGAGGACGCCGAAGGAGAGGAATAGTTGATAGTAGCCTGCAAGACAAAGAATTAGTGCTTGCTCTTTGATACTGCAAAGGTTGGCATTCCCTACTTTCAGAGACACTAAAAAACATGAGTGAAGCAACGACACCCACACTTCCCGGCACGATGACCCAACGGATATCGTGGGCATCAAAAATAGGGCCTATATCGCAATGTTAGATCATGGTTTCTTGTGGCAGCTGAATGTACTGACCGATTTGTGCAGCACCAATGTACAAGAAGAATGCGTAAGCGCTGACGACCCACCCAATATTGGACTCTGAGTAGTCCTGCAATTGATGTTCCGCCATCCACGCATGCAAAACGCCAATGGTGTTCAGGAGTCCCATGGACGGAATCATTGCACACCATGCGCCTGCCACGACTAGCCAGGCCTGCGTGCCTCCTTCCGGGTACTCATCGTTCTCTTCAACAATGTCACTTGCATCTACTTGCGTGCTGTTACCCAGTGGAACTACACATGCTTCTTCTGCTTTTTGAACCGCTTGTTGCTGGTGTCCTGGCTCTTTTGTGGATTTCAAGAACGACATGACACCGAAAAATGAATGACGCTGCGGCATGCACCAACTCCACTCTCACTCACTGAAATAGAAAGAAGAAGTTCAAAGGAATTGCATGTCTGTAACTTCAAGCCATGATCATGGCGTAAGAGTACGAGCGAGTGCTTACAAACTTCACAATGTTTGACTTTTCTACATGCTGGCGGTGAAGATTCCTTGCGACCAAGTGGGGCGCACGCCAGATGAGGAAGGCAATTTCCATATTTTTTTTTGCGAGCGCTAGCGATCGGCGCTTCCCGACACGGGGACATCCCCTTAACAGGACGAAACGGTTCGGTGCTTACATCTAGAGCGATGATATGGTAGAGTCAATGTGTCTGGGATCATAGTAGTGCCCTCCCTGCGCTGACCAGAAATATGAGCACACCAGAACCATCTCAGGACCCGAGTTGTTACAAGAAGTTTCTCTCCCTATGTGGTATATGTGGTATAAGTCACATTATTTCTTACATCTTCAAATGGCTTCATACATGTATCAAGCAGACTTACGTATAGCAGCCTGCATAACGTAAAGTCATTCGAAGTGCTGAAGTGCGTCTAATCACTAAATCATTTACCAATCTCCACTCTTTCTCGGGTATACGCTGTCGGCCCTCTTCCACAACGCGCAACGGCGCTCCAAGGCTGAATGTGTCGTCTTGATGGTCACTCCAATGACCAAACGCTTCCCCACGCTTATCCTGCTGCCTCGTAAAGGTCAATTCACCCCGCAACACCTTCGTCATAAAGTCTTTGACATCCAGCAGAAATTCCAAGGCATTAACTTCTGCTGTAACGTGTCCTGCTGCAAGCTTTACAGACTGCGTCAGATCTTGGTCCCTTTGCTCTACAAACTTCATCTGTCGGTTGAGACTCTGCCACCAATCACGTAGGTTCGACTCTTTTGTGAAAAGGATGGGCGCAGATCCTTCAGGACCCCATGGGGCATTGCGAGAATCCGGACTTTGCTGCTGGTAGAAAGAATCGCCTACGTAAAGCATTCGCTCCTCAGTATCGAACCAGCTAAGACTATCTGGCGTGTGGCCTGGAGTACACAATGTCGTTATAGGAAGATGCATCGCAACGCCAGATGGGTGATTATATACGAGGGGAGCGTGGTCGGTAGCCCACATTGATGTCTCGTACTCTGGGGCTGTAATGCCGAGATCATTACAAAGTGAGTGCTCTTGTAAGTGCGTATACGGGCTGCTGAACGAGCGATCCTGGTCTGAGGATACTATCTGCACTCGAGGAACTGGCTCATTTGCATGGGCGTCGGTCTCAGTTTGGGGTTGAAGAAGTGATTGCAGCCCAAGGATATGATCATAGTGGCAATGCGAAAGTATGACCAGATATGGTATGTCGCCGTCCGGATTCAGATGGTGCTCGATGAACGATTTGATGTTCCACGACGCATCTGTTTGACCGTGACGCGACAGACTTGAGCCTACTCCCGTATCATTAATGACGAACACACTCGTGATTGGCGCGTCCGTATTTAGCTGCGAACATTTTTTCACGTAGATATGCGGGAACTCTCCCTAGCTTTGTCAGATCTCGAGTGTGGTTAATACCACGATGAAAGAATGGCAAAGCTTACGAAACCATCGTTCTCTCGTATCAAGTGAGTCGTACTATTGATCTGACGAATGGTAAAAGGGCATTCAGAGGACGCATGATGTATCTCTTCGGAAACAGGATGGATCTGACGCATGTTGCGACGATCAGGACTGGTGCTATCGGCCTGTGGAACGCAGACTGCATGACTGCCGGCAAGTTTCGTACTCTTAGTGCCAGTACGATGACGTCATGAACCCGTAGAATGCGCAGCTTTTGCATTCAGTCTCTTCTGCCCATGAGAGCACCAAGCCCTTGACCTTTGCACAAGGTATTCTTATCCGCTATTAGCTGTTTGTTGGTCATTATACCCTCAGGCTAGCTATCATGTATACAGAATGACTGCCTCTGCCGTCGACGTCTTTTGCAAAGAGCTTTGCCGTCCTCCCTCATCAAGATCCTCGATCGCTCTCCAGTAGACTGGAATATTCATTTGTACACACTTCCTACCAGAGATAGCAAACTTCTCAATTTCGTCGCCTAACAACTCTCTTACTAATATCGCAACATGCACATGTTTATAACACTTTCCAGTGAAGTTGCAAAAAGAAGTGGAAGCCTGTTTCTGGTACCACATACCAAGATCATTGGCTACTACTCTAATATCAGGACACTTACGGTTATTCAATTATTCAACTTGAGTCTAGACCATCTCGTCGCTCTCAAAATGGCACGATTGCTAGCAACGTTACAATGTGGAACATGCTGCATCCAAGTCACCGTAACAACCAGCAATCTACAGCTAAATCACAGGTGCTAATATTAGAGTTTACTCAACATTATCCTCATACTGGACCTGAATTTTTCGAAGTTTCGAGGATCCTTCGTCCTCGAGCCGCAGATAGATCTACGGTCGCGACACGAACCACTAGAAAGGCGCAATCGGTCGGAAGCACGACCTTTGCTATTTTGTACGGACGGACGTGCTTACGGATTGCGCCGCTGAGGCGCCATCCACATATCCGTAATCATCGATTTCGAACATCCGATCGCCTCTATATCCGTTCGATTCCCGGTGTTGAAAGCGATCCACGTTCCCCATATCATGCAAGCGGAGGTCTGTGACATTGCTCGTAGTGCAAACACACCTCGCTCTTGCATTATGAAGTTTTGCTATCTCTCGCTGACGCCTTTAATAGTACGGTTAACTGCCTTGTAACAGAACTTCCCTGGGATCTTCCACTTTGCATTTTCGCCGTTGAAAAGACATCGACCATGAGGTCTATGGCCGCCGTGGATTGGCTCTTCCAGATAAAACGGGCTTACTCACGTGAGGCAATACATGGTGTGGGTACACACAAGAATGGCCAAAGGCGGCTGCGATGGCACATTTTCAGCGGCGCTGACAGGTCTCACGACGAGGAAACGGTGCGATTGGTGCGACTGGCGCTGTTGTCACGGGCACACCGGCACAGCATGGAAACGGGGTAGGATGGAACCGCGCATCAAGCCTCACTCACGTCGACCTCGAGGGAAGAACACTGACAGCGGCAGCAAGGTCGTACACGTGCTACCAGTTGTACATGTGCATTGTTTTAGCTTGGGTGCGACTTGGGCTAAATGAACAGATGTTATAAACGTCCCACATATGGTCATGAGATTTCATATCTTACACGCGTATGAGCCCATATAGGTCGCTGTGGGCGGACAACCGGTCGCCGTTGAATATTCGTGCTAGATTTTGGGGCTTTACAGGAGGGAGGGTGTAGTGGTGGCATCGTAGTTACTTTTTTTTTCCTGATAGCGTTGATTGAGTATTGTGAAACTCAAATAGTAAATGTATCGATTTCATTGAAATGGTCGCTCACAAACAATCAAGTTATCTCATTTTCGTCACATCGTCATTGAGAAAAAGCGCCACTCTGAGCTATAGGCATAAATGCCACATGATCTTACAGAAAAGGTATAAAGACACCATATAACGCCATGGTATAAGACGTAAGAAGTAGGTATTGAGTAAGTGCGAGCCGACCGCGTCAACTGCGCATTATGCGTAGTAAAACTTTGACATCTGCCAGAATGTCGAAAAATAGAAACAAAGGTTTGGTCTCTCTTTGCAAGACGCACGAGAAGTCACTTATCTCTTCCAAAACTGCCACCGCTGCCCTCTAGGATTCCCATCCACGAGGCTCGCCTCTCCATCTCCTCTCTTCTCACTACTGCCAATGACCCTGCCCGTGACATGCTGATCCATCGAGTCAAGTCTGTAATTCTTCAAACAGAGCGTCAATGGTAGTATCGGCGCTGCACAACATAGTGCGCCAATAAGCAGGTACCGCATTGTCTCCTGATACGATTGATTGATCGCGATTCGGGCGGGACTTCCCGAAGGATAGAGTGTATAGTTTCCTGACACCGTTATGTCCTGATAGATTTTTGTGTAATCTGCTAGGTTTTCCGGTGGTAGGTAGAGTTGAAGCTTCTGTGGAATATAGGTAGACCAGATGGCGCCGGATATAGCGGATCCAACGGCTCCACCGACTTCGAGGATGGTTAGCCATACTGTGGTTACGGCTGCGACGTGTTGGTGGGAGGCGCTTGCTTGCACTCCTAGCTGTACTGGGACGTTAAGGAAACCTCCGCCAATACCGATGGCGATTTGGGTGCCGACTAGGGTAGCGGTCGAGGCGTCTTCATTGCGGTATGCGAGCATGATGCCCATGCCCATAAGATAGATCACGGCGCCGGAGGTAACGTAGTACTTGTAGTGTGCAGTGTACTTGATGATCAGGGAAACGACCACGGAGGCGACGGTTGAGCTGAATGTGAAAACACGGGTGATGTATCCAGAGGTTACGATGGATTTACCTTGCACGATTTGGAGGTATGAAAAGAAGTAGGGGAAGACAGACATGTAAAATGCCACTAGGACTGGTTAGCCAGGCTTCGGAAGGAAAAACAAGTCAACTTACTAAAGTAGAAGAATGCAATCAGCGTTCCAGCAACAATAGTTCTGTTCTTGAACAGACTTGGTGGGAAGAAGGCTTGTGGTGCCAACTTCTTGCTTCGCTCCCAGAACGGGAAGAGAAGTAAACATACACCTCCAATCACAAGCATTGCGATCATGCTCCCATTTCTCCAGCCGTTTTGCGCGTTTGGAGCCAGTGTGAGAGGAAGCAGGATCAGCGAAATGGCTGCAGCAAATAGCAACAAGCCGAATGTATCCAGGTCGAACCACATGTTCTTCAAATTCTGAACAACAGTGCGGCCGTGGAACGGGCTTGGAACCTCAATGCCCATCTGCTTTGCGCGTCTTTGATTCATGAAAAGACTTGCGGCCAACGGGATGAAGCAAACTGGTAGGATGATGGCCCAAATAGCATAGCCCCATCTCCATGTCGCGGTGTTCAAGATAGCCTGTCCAACTTCAGGGCCCGCCCATGTGGTCCACAGGAATGGTACATCGAACAGCGTCGAGAAGAGCGCACGGTTGAGCAGATCCGTGGAATCTGCTACAAAGATCTGCTGCAAGACCTGCAGTCCATTGAAGCCGGCAGCCCAGAAAATTTGCGCACTGGCAAAGGTTTGCACGTTGCGGGAGGCAGCTTGCTGGATGTAACCGATTGTGTAGAGGAATATTGCCAGACTGAAAGATTCCAGACGACCGAATACATCTGCAAGTTTTCCAATCGGTGGTTTAATGACCGCTACAGCTCGTCAAAAATCGGTTGTTTGAACCGTGGGGAGCTTGCTTACCAGCAACGACACCTTGCACGGTGTAGATGGTCGAAAGCAGTGAATGCGAGCTGAATGCGCTGGTAGCCAGGGGTGTCATTACACCCGTAACCTGAATCTCAAGAGACGTGACATTTGCAATAATGAGTAATCTTGCATTGCAAATCAGCGTTGATTTTCGAGACACTGGGTAGAGGAGAGCCTTACGTGACATATGCCACAATCAGCGACGTCTTCGTCCACGCCTTACTAACAGCTTCAATGCGCCTGACACCCGCCTGCGCTTCGGAGTGCTGACTAGACGTCTCGGATGCATCGGTCGAAGCCAGTTCGTGATCAGGCTGGGCTTCTTTTCCGAGACTTGCGGAGGAGTGAGGGGTTCTCAGCTCCGCATCATCGCGTTGTCGCATGGAGTTCCGCATCGTCGTCCTCAGCTCTTGCGAAACTTAAACCAAAACCCACGCTTCACGATGTCGAGATTATCGGAGAAGTGAGACGCATCTACCAGAAACATGGAACTCAGTGGGTCAGCCCAGTATTTTATCTGATCGACCGGATTGCGCATGCGCATCCGTCGATTGCAAACGGCATCTGGCGCTAGTCCGCTTGTGCTCGGTCATTGGTAGGACAGCACTCTGCCAAGTGCAACCAGGGCATGGCAAGGTTGAAACTTCACATGCTGATAGCATGATCCTTGAACCTCGAGCCAAAGAGTCTTATTAGCGCATAGAGCAGATCATGTCCATGATGGCGCAACTGGTGGTTCGCGCACCCTGGAAACCGGGTGTCGATGTCGCGTGGACGGAATTGGACCCGCGCCTGATTTGATGCATCTTATCAGATCATCGGCGACTTTGATGATTCTTGTCCGGACTTGACGGCGCCTTGGGTTACGTCAGGGCTGACTGCTGACCACTGAAGCAGAAGCAGTCTGGGATGGCTGCTCTAAGGGCACTGGGCAGCATCGGTGTGCCCGAGACGACCCACGATATCCGAACGTGCTGCAAAAAGATTATAGGGCATTCGTACGGTGCACCGATTGGGAATCAACGTTGTAAGATGGTCCGATAGAGTGCAGGAACGCTAGATATAAACGACTGGCACAGGTGCAGTGCAACATTGGGCAAATCACTTGAGCATCCGGCAGTGGTAGCGTGCTTGAGGGGTAGCAGCGTCACGTGTACAAGGTCACGGGCGGCCACCGAACGCCCGACATCTGGACCACCTCGGGAGTGACAGAACACCATCACTCACGAATTCAGCGCCACATCACATATACCATCCAACCTTAACAGGAGAATGTGCACAGTCTATATCATGCTTAGGTGCTTTTCGCATTACTACACCATCGTATCAATGAACGGACTCTATTGGCTGATCTAAGGAATAGGGAGCAACGTTCTTCATCCAGCTTTGGAGCTAAACCTAATTAAGTACCCCCGACACCAAGTCTCTCCCTCCACTACCTAGCAGCTACCGCCTTGGTGTAGCAGCACATCCTCCTACGCCTCAATGTCCTTCTTCTCCTTCAACTTCTCCTCGCTTCCCTCAGCGCCATCCGCACCACTCCTTCTGGCTTCATCATTATCCTCGTGCGCCCTTACCCCTCCACCTCCATTCTCGTCAGGTTCCCTGTTTCCAGCCATTTCCTGCTTAACGACCAGCTCTGGATTTGCATCCTCAAGCCTCTTCCTCAGTTCCCCACTCATCTCCTCCAAGCTGGGCACCACCCATTTCGCACTCTCCCACGGCTTAACGCCCATGAGGTACATTGTATCGATTTCCTCAAGCGTGCGGCCTTGTCCTTCAATCACGAAGAAGTAGACGATGAGGCCGCCAAGGACGTTTGTGCCTGCGAAGACATAGCCGTAGCGGAAACCGATGTCGCCAGTGATAAAAGGAGTAAAGAAGGCAAGCAGGAAATTCCAAAACCAGTTGCTGTTATTGTTTATGAGTATTAGCGTTTGATTGGGGAGATGGGTAAGATTACGAACCTGGCAGTTGAGAGGGCCATTGCCTTTGCGCGGTAGCGCGATGGGTATAGCTCACCGCAAATTGTCCATATCCTATACCACGTGAGCTGAGTCTCTTTGCTATCATGTCTGGGAAGAGCTTACATTGGTCCCCAAGTTGTCGCGAATCCAAAGATGAAGAAGCAGGCAAAGCAAATCATAGCAATAGCAGCGCTTTCGGTGTTCTGGGGATTTTCTTGATCAAGTGCGAAGTGGCCGACTGATGCGAAGATCAAGAAGCAGATGAACATCCACACTGAGCCGGCGATCAGCGACTTGCGGCGACCGTAATGCTCGACAATATAGAGCCCGTAGAACGTAACACCGAAGTTTATACCGTTCTAGCATTCATTAGCATCTTCAGCTATCCCAGGAGCGGCAGCACGACTTACCAGAATCATCTGCGTAACAAACGAATTATTGATGCCCGTCCCAGAAAAGATGACTGTTCCATAATAGAAGAAGTAATTGGCTCCAGTCAATTGCTGAAACATCTGCAGCCCCATTCCAATCGCAAGTCGGTAGGCCATCTTTGGCGCCATCCACATACCCAGCCACTCCTGAATCGGGCCATTTGTTACTTTACTCTCTGCCTCCTGCTTCACTCGCATCTCCTCCAGCTCCAACTGAATGCTGTAGTTGTTCTCCGGGACACCGTACACTTGGGCCATTGTCTCTGTAGCTTCTTTTATTTTGCCGTTGCGATAGTTGTGTCGCGGCGTCTCGGAGAAGCCTAGTATGCCCACTGCAAGGATAACACCAGGTACAAAAGAGAGGCCAAGAGTGATCTGCCATGAGGCTTTATTTCCAGATTGGTGGCGCTCAGCTGCATAGTTGAAGACAGCGGCGAGGAAGATGCCAAATGTGATCATGAGCTGGTAAGTTGCGATGAGAGCACCACGGATGTGGCGTGGTGCTGTTTCGGCCTGGTTGTCGTCAACATCTACCAAGCTAAAGAAAGTTACATGAAGGCTTACCTGATACATGGGCACGAGCAAACTCAACGCCCCAACACCTAAGCCCGCAACGAAACGACCCATCATGATCTGATACCATTCGTCGGTTGCAGCGAGCTGCACGATGATACCAACGGAAAATATACCGCACCACACAATGATACTCATCTTCCGGCCGATCCAATCCGCAATTGGTGCAGCGATGAGTGCGCCAAAAAGCGTACCGATAGACAGCAGCGCAACGATCAATCCGGAGCGGACATTGGAGAAATACGGCGTCCCATCACGGCGACGTTGTCCAAAGCGGTCCAAGAAGTCCTCCATAGCGAGGAATCCCGATATTTGACCCGTGTCGTAGCCCTTTCGCAGACCATTAGCATATGGTAAGTCTGAAACTTGCGTTATTCACATACGAAGACAAAACCACCTGAACACCAAGCATATTAGCAGTGGCAATCATGGATGAACAGAAGACTGACCCATTGACACCAAGATACCCATCCAAAACCCCTTCCATGTCAACACAGGAAGCGGCGTATTATCATAACCCTCATGGTTTCCAACCCACCTCGACGTATGCTCCACAGAAGCACGTCTTCGCCACTTCTTCACCGGATTCGCCATCCTGATCTTATCCATCATCTTAGTTTTTCCAATCAGAATCCAAGCCGTTTCAGCGTTCGAAATAGCCAACAGTATATTAGAAATGAATCCAATACCTGAGTCGCAGGATGATCCCTACCAGGAAGCCATGAGCCTGGCTTTATATATTGTGTCTGAGGTTGTGCCCGGCGTTCCGGAATCCTCGCGGGTTGAGTGCTTACTCCATCGCCACCTTTCCCCGTGGGCACGAGATCAGTATGGTATGACGCAACTGCTCGAGGGGACAGAGTGAAGGAGGAGATGGAAAGGTGGGGCGGAAGGGTGCGGAAAAAATCCTAGGGCGTCATGTGTTGTCAGATTACTATCCGTTCTGCTGGTTAAGCATCGATGAAGAGTTTCTAGAAACGAAATGTTTTCGAGAGATTAGTCGTGATTACTTGGATTACACAATTTCCACTACCGTAAAAGTATTATTTGGCAAGTTCTTCCTAGTGGCTACTGAAGATCCAATATCATGTTTCGACATACAGTGCTGCCGCAGCTGCTAGAGTTCAAACGCGACCCTCATGCGATCGAACAACAACGAACGCATGGGGAGATGTGACGCCATTCCGAAGAGCTCAGGGTACAAGGGTAGCTAAGCGTACTGATGAGGAGACAGAGCTGATCCTCCGATGCCTATTCGTGAGCTGTGTTTGGCTTCCGCGTGCATCCGGCCAAAGAGACAGCATGGTGTACTGTACCCCTACCGACCCCCAACCAAGTGCCTCGACCACATGAGCGCAAATGGAAATACTATCCAAAAGGGGATCTTTTCGAACTCTGATGTGATGTCTTCGGGTTTGTGGGTTCATTCGGATCTCGGTGAGTTTTGATCCGACACGTGTATAGTACCATAGGTAGTCTACGATCGTCACACTATGTTTGAGAGTGGAGTTGAGGGCGCACATCAATAGGTATGACTATTTTGCATATGCCTACTTCATTTACGTCTGTGTCTACAACTAGGAGGTAACACGTACCAATCGGCGCATCTACCAGTATCTCATTCTCCTCAAACATAACACCTCTTTGATTGCTACAAGTAGTAGCCACTCGGCCGATCTGGTCATTATCACACTCGGAACAACATTCTCCAACACCCTGTCATGCTCTACCCAGCTGTCCGCGACAGTTATTTTCATTTCGCAGACGATATCCGTACCCCATTTGCAAGTGACTTTCCCTAGTTTTGCAACATGGCGTGTGAAGCAAAGACTTATTGAAATCTCTTCAAGTAGATTACCGAACATCATACTCGAAAGAACTCTCCACTTCGACTATAAGATAGGTGCCATATAGCAAGCCGATCATCTGCAGACCAATCGTCCTCATCTACGACACATGCGTCTAGTATCAGGAGTCGGGTTAGAGGATTCTGCCTACTATTTGAGAAAGATTGGTTTTAGAAGTCTGTTTACCATGGAAAGACATAACTGCGTTGTAGAGTGGGATGCTAGCCTGAGAAAACATAGTACAGTCCTGCTTTTGGACAGAGGCATACCATACTTGCTCACAGCTCTTTCCTACACATAATATCGCTAATATCCCAGATCAGGTAATCTATGTAGCATCATCACAGTTTTATTCTAGACCCCTTCATTATAAAGCTTGAGCATATCCACAAAGTGGCTAACCAGGTAGAGTGAAACTTTAAAATATGGATATTATATCCACCACCACCACCATAAACAATCTCCCCCGTCCCTCCAAACAGCAAACACGTACTCACACCCTCCACCCCCGCATTGAACATCCAGACCAGATTATAAAGCACTACGCCTAACCCTCCAGGATTTGCCCAGTTCTACACACAACCTCCCCGACAGCCTTGCCATACAGCAATGCTCCTGCATCCATCCAGATTCATGCATCTTGCTTTCTCATCGCGAGAATTTGAATTTGACTGTAGAGCGCTGAGACAACAACATATGGCTTATGTTTCCGTTCATCCATTCTCAAACTCCGGGTTGTGTTTGACGATAAATTCGGTTCGAAGTGACGGGTTCTAATTATATGAGATGGGGATGCGTTTACTAGTTTAGCGGGAATTTTTGTGTTCAATGGTATAACTAAGACTCCGCGGTGTGGGGTGAGGGTGTTGTAGTCGCCTGATGTAGGACTGGTGTGCTATCTTACATGCCCGAGTTTTCGAAAACGCAAAGGAGAGAGAGTGAGAAATTCCTGACGTCGTGAGGGATGGCGCAGTTGGTGGGGCTGTGGTGTTTTGTTGTTTGTGTGAGTGATGTGCCAAGTCAGAGCAATGCAATGCAATGCAAATCCAATCCAATCCAGTCCCCCCCCCCCCCCCCCAAAAAAAAAGAAACCGAGTGAAATGGATCCAATCCCAAAAGAATCCAAGCAATCCAAGCCAGGCTAACTCCCACCCAAAACTCACACACCAACACCTACAAACTAAGATAAAAGCCAACCCCCCTCTCACCCTTTCACCCTCTCATCGCCCTTCCCTCCCCTTCCCACAAACCCCCTCATACCTCCACAAACATCCCCCCTCACACTCTCCGTACCCATCCCCGACCCTCCCCGTATCCCGCTGCACAAACAGCTGCGCACAATGATCCAGACAAGGCGCGGCTTCGAGATACAAGGCGCAGCAGTGCGGGGTGCCGATTTGTTTTGTGCAGAGATTGCTTGTTGGGTATGTTGTTGTTGTTGTGGATGTGGTTGGGTGGGGGGTTTTGGGGTTGTGGTGGTGGTGGTGTAGACATGAGGGGAGGTATGGTGAGAGGAGGGATGATGTGGCGGGGAGGAGCAGGGTGCAGTATAGGAGGGCTGGGAGGGTGAGGGTTGCGAGGAGGAAGGCGAAGAGGGTTGTTGAGCGGCGGCGGCGTTGTTGTTGGTGGTGGTGGTGGTGTTGTTGTCGTGGGCAGTTTTGGTATTGTGTAGTGAAGGGGTTTTGTTCCATTGTAAAGGCGAGTTTGATAGCCATTTTACTCTCGGGCTCGCTGGAATTCCGCCTCGCCTTCCAAAGCGGGCTCATGGTGTTGTGCTGCTCTGCGCCCATGCTTCGGAAGGAGAAAGCGAAGGGAAGTGGGAATATATTCCTTCCTCTTCTGCTTCTTCTTCTTCTTCTTCCTCTTTTTCTTCGCGCTAATTTTTTCCTCAAGCGGAGAGCGATCAAACAATGCTTTATATATCCTTCAGAATCCCCCACCACCGTCCTCACGCCGTGATTTCGTGGATACGGCGTTGGCAGATCCCGTTTCGGCCAGATTTTTCTCAGACTGCTGACAACCGTTTCCGCTTCTGGATGCCAGAAAATACCGAGAATGGAAGATGCTTCTGTTAAAGTTCAGATTAAAACGAACGCAGAACGCCCGGCGGTTTTCCGTGGACAATCGCAGCGTGGATCGGGAGATGCCAAAGGTCCGAATCCCAAGAGGTGCGTAGGTAAGAGCAAGTCGTTTGGTGAGTCGTCCAGTTGGCAGCAAAAAAAGTCCAGGTCTGAACGGGTTTTTTGTTCATGACTTGGGGGAGAGAGAGCAGGCCCCCCGGGAAGTCGAATGGAATACTCTACAAATCCAATACACAGCACACTCCAGAGGTGGCCCACCAGCCCCATACTTATGACCATACAGACGGTTATCCGGCAAAAGCAAGGCTACCATGCAATGTCAGGGAGTGGATGGATTCGGCAAGACGGTAAGGCGGCAGCGCTAGCTTAGCCACTTGCGCTAGTGTGGCGTGTGACTTTGACCTGGGCCTGGTATCAATTTGACAGCGGGCGGCGCAGCAGCTTTGGAAATCGCTTTGGGCAAGGTCGTTTGTGTCGTAATGAGGAAGAAATAGGCGATCTGACCCGTGCGTAATCCCTTTTTGGCCTTTCTTTTTTGGAGGGTTGATGTAGTAGATGCAGTCTGATATTGTGCGAGTTGGTTACCCATGACTTGTGATTGATGGGTGGGAGTTGGATGCTATTATTCCACTGATCTCAATCAATCTGATGACGACACGTGCCTTGCCAATTCCTCATCATCAACAAGAACAGCGACCTGTGATAGAGCAGGTAAGCAGCACAGTGCAAGTTTGTCATTCTTCTTGCCGACTTCACATCTTGACGAACATGCACAGTCCCACATTGCGGAGACGAAGCCGGCCCCTCACAAATGAGGCTTGGTGAAGATGTGTGGAGCCGGTGACGGTTTCAGCCACAAAGAAGCAGCAATTGCCGGCGCACAACTATTGGCTGCTACGAATAACGGGTTGTGATTTGCACAGCCATACACAGTACCGTGACATGTCGGTTGCGAAGAACCGTGAAGGATTGTGACTGCCGGAAGTGCGGAGGTTTGGTGGAGTTGGGTGTTCTCGTACAGTACCACATTCAGTTAGCCACACGCTGCCAAGTGACTTACAGGCGCGTCCGAAAGCGCGATTGCTGCCTAACTTTAGCAACGTGAGATATATCACAGAGATCATGGTCGCTAGCATAATCGCGCGTGCCCAGCATGCATGCTACTACGTACTCGTTCAACGAGTGAGTGCAGGAAAGTGACGCGTGCATGGCACTGCATGCACGACGTCTCGAAACCGAGGCTGTCGCATAAATTGTCCCAAGATTTTGATCTCGGGATGATGCTTCAGGGGCAAGCGTTGCAAATCTGGGGTGGCAGGGGTCAGAGCCTTGACGATCGACTCGGTATATTTACAAGACCGGATCGTCATTGTCATGGGCTCGATACAGTAAGATTGTGACAAGAAGGCTGCTCACAGACAAAGATTGCGGGTGGCGACTATCGTGCTACTCCTTATTTGTCTTGTGTTGTTTATTTGTAATGCTAGGTTTTGATTATCGTGGCTGACATACGAAGCATAAGGCCGCAACGGTCGGACGCCACGCTGCCCAGCTACTGACTGTGATTCGACCTCCGAGCTTATTGCCGCTAGGTCATGTCTACCGCCGAATAGACTCCTAAAAGGAGGTCGTGCGAGACGCAGTCGAATGTCGGTCCATCGTTTATGACCATGAGATGCTACGGCTGTTAACACAGGTTGTTGGATGTCACAGGTCGGTTGAACATACGCAAGCATAATACCCGCCCCCGTAGCCATGGCTGCAAACTGGGTAATCGTCTTCCTCAACTCCTCACCTTTGTTCGGTCCAGTCTCCAGAAGCTCTGGAATGACCGCAACAGTTCCCACGTACAGAAACGTGCCAGCGGTAAAGGGTAGCAACATGTCTCCCCATTGCAGGCTGGTGCCAAAGAGCCCTGGGCCGTGCAAGTCAGCAGACTGCGAGTTGCCTCCAAACTCCTGTACGGCAATGCCAATACACGTTCCTAGAAATGCGCCGGCAGCAGTGAGAAACTGGGCGCCCATAGCCTGGCGCTTGGTAAAGCCAGATTGGATGAGCAAGGCGAAGTCGCCGACCTCATGGGGGATCTCGTGGAAGAAGACGGCCACGGTAGTCGTTGCGCCGATGGTAGGGGACGCGTAGAAGGAAGAGCTGAGCGCAAGGCCATCAGTGATGTTGTGTGTGAAGTCGGCGATGAGGTTGAGGTAGCCACCGAGCTTGACGCTGGCGTTGATCTCCTTGTCGACAGTTTCTACGGCGGTAGAAGCTGCCTTGCCATTGGTAGTCGTGGCCTTACGGGCGCGCGCTGCTTCCTTTGGTGTGCTTACGTCGGCTCCCGTAGTCTTCGCGGTCGCATCGATCGTCTGGTGTGAGTGGCTGTGAGAGTGGTCATGTCCACCTGCTCCGCCGGTGGCGATGCGAAGCCCCTTGTCCATGGCAACAAAGGTGATGAAGCCAACCATGATGGCTACCCCGAGCAGGAGGTTCTTGTTTGGCTCTACCATGACGAACTTGACCTGATCGTGTTCATCCTCGCCCAAGAAGATCTCGGGCAGGAGATGGAACAGGGTGTCACCTAGCAATCCGCCCACAGCGAATGCCACCATGACGGACAGCGAGGAAGGGTCGATGTTGGGAGGGCATAGTGCCAGGAGGAAGTTGGGAGGGCCGGAGATGTAGAGGGTTGCGAGGAGGGCGTTGACGGCAGGGCTGCCTGGGAAAAGGAAGGCGAAGATTTGGGAGGTGATGGAGGATGTGGTGGGGTTCGCAGCGGCCTTGTGCTCGTTGAGGGCCTGCACAAGCGGGCATTCCTGGGTGCATAGCCGTTAGCACTGTGATGAGGCCGCGACATCAAGGTGCTGCCACCAACGACGATATGGTGCCTAAGTTACGCGCCACACGCGACCGTCACATGTAGACGACAACGACATGCAATGCTGGGCATCCAATACAAGGCGAGTTGGCTGGCTCTGGGACCTGTCTTACCTGTAATTGCTCTTCGATCGCATGGGGGCTCAGATTGCCCACTGGCACGCCCGTCTCGCCCTTGACAGCTGCAGCAGCAACGTTCCATGCCAACACTCCGACAAAAATAGACAAGGACAACAAAGTCCTGTTTCTACGAGAAATCATGGTGAGCTGTATAAGTAGCTGACCATACAGACCCTCTATATTGGTTATATTGGTTGATGTGAGGGGTGTCTTCAGACGACTGTCAGGGGTCGCGTGCCATAGGTAGACACAATAGGTGGCCTGTAGTGGTAGGGAAGCTTCGGTGGTCCGCCTTATCGATAAGCCATCGCTGGACTGGGATCCTGTTAGCGCGGAGATTTTGGAGGGCGCCGCCGAAATTTTGGGGAAGCCGCAACCCACGACTTGTGCACCACCACAACCACCACAGCCACCAAAACAAGAGCCCCCCGAATAAGACAATATGGGTCGCGAACTCCAAAAGAAGAAGAACAAGTCTTCCATCCCGAAGAAGCGCCAAAATGGTCCCTCCAAGAAGAAGATTCTGCAGAACCCCATCATTGCAAAGCACTGGTATGCCGCCTCTTCTCGTCTTGCCCCACCACCCCCCGACCTATCAACGCAAAATACTGACTCTGATTGCAAAGGAACCAAAAAGAAACACTCTCACAAAACTACCGCCGTCTCGGCCTGACAGCGCGCCTCAACCACGCAACCGGAGGCACTGAGAAGACCATAGCCCTCCTCGGCCTCAACGACCCCAAATCCTCGCGCGCAGATGCCGCCGCATCGTCCACCGCCAACGCCCTGAACATTGTGTCCAAGGCGCCCGCCGCCATTGCCACGGAAGAAATCGAGGTCGAGCGCGACCCCGAGACGGGCGCAATCCTGCGCGTCATTGAAAAAGAGCGCAAAGCAAACCCGCTCAACGACCCGCTCAATGAATTGGAAGACAGCGATGGCGAGGCAGAGGAATGGAACGGCTTCTCCATGGTCCCCGAACACGCAGAGGAAGAAGCAGTGAACCCCGTCATCAGGCAACTCGAGGAGGCGGCGCGGAACGGCGCGCGGAAAGCACCGAGGGGACAAAGCCAGCGCGAGATGGAGTGGTGTGAGGCGCTCGTGAGCAAATATGGAGACGACTACGCGCGCATGGCGAGGGACAAGAAGTTGAATCCTATGCAGCAGACGGAAAACGACATCAAGAAGAGAGTGGGCAAGTGGAGGAAGGTGCAGGAGAAGGGTGGAGAGGTGAAGCCTTGGGTTGCATGAGTAGAGTGTAGGTAGTGACTGGCTGAGAGGCCTTGGCATGGCTCAAATAGAGCCTGGGCGTTTTGGGAGTTATGGGTAGGCAAGCTATGTCATGTCGAATGTCAGATTTTTCCCAATCAGTGCATTGTCCTCGGGTACAGTGAGGGTTGGTGCGGTTGTCGTTGCGGAATGCTCCTTCCTCGACTTGTATATGACGCAGCAGTGAGGCTAAGCGGGTCCACGTGACCGACATCTGGATACTTGGAACCTCCTCACCTACCTACATGTCAGTCCGCACTGGATATCTTTCAGTCCAACCTCTACTCACACTCTCCATCCACATACACTGTTACCTAATGCATTACCAGACAGACTGAGTCCTAATCTGTCATCACAAAGACTGATGAGTCGAATAGCACCGCAGCCCAGTCTCCCATGACAATACACAAGAGATAGAATTATGTCTCAAAAATTGATGCTGATCTTCTCATAAACCTCGCCAGTCAATTCCCAAGTGGCGCTATTCCCCAGTGACACATGTACAACTCTAAACGTGTGACTGACTGCAACACTCGCGGACTCACGAACTAAACACGTAAGTCACAAGCCTGCCTGAACAGTCAACGCAAATCCACCGGCACGTATACATGGAGCTTGTCTTGGTAGCCCAGTTCAAAGTAGCCAACACCCTGAAACCCATTACCATACCATACTCTACAACTAGCCTTGATACTAAAGCCATTACCATCATCATTACAACACCACACACACACAAACGCCCCAGACCCAGACCCAAAAAAATGACAAGAGACTTCAAATCCACTTCCAAACAACCCTCCACACCCCCACCCAACCCAAACCCCCAATCCCAATCCCAGTCCCTCCCCCACCGCCCCCCTCATCCACCCCCAACAGCCCCGACAACCACAACCTTCTGGCCCGCCATCCCCCTCGGCACTAAATCCAGCAGCAGCAGCATCGCTGCAACCGCGGACCCAACCGACACCCACACGCAGCCTGAACTCGGAACCAACTACGTCTACGACAATGTCGCAAGCGCGAGGGCGAGGCAGAGTGTCAAGTGGGCGGATGACGGGTTCTTGAGGCCGGCCCGGAAGGCGGATGAAGTTAGGGAGGTTGGGAGGAGGATTGAAGGGGCGTGGGGACAGGGGGAGGAGGGGGAGAGTTTGAGGAGGCCTTTTGGGGGTTGGGTGGTTGGGAGTGGGCAGGGAGAGGGAGGAGGAGAGAGTGGTGGGCAGGGTAGAGGGGAAGGTGAGGCAAGAGGACAGTAAAGCAAGAAGTTACAAGCGATTGATGATAATGTAGCGTTTGAGGAGGCTAGGAAGGGGAAGTAAAGGGTTTCCAAGGTTTTAAGATGACGTAGGCGGGTTGAAATAAGGTGGGAGTGTATACCATAGGTAGGTTTGCGGAGGGGGATTGGATGATCTGGGCAGCAAGGGTTGTTGTGAATTAGTTACAGTTGTGTATTACATGATTAGCTGGGTAATCTTGAGCACCAAGTACCATATCTATAAGTATTGTAGCTAGAATACATATATAGCTTCTTCGTAGGAGAACAATAGAGCTTAGAACATGTACATTGGTTAGTTGGTATTCATTTTCATCCGTGTGACAGTGGATTCTATGCTATATTTCTCACTTCGACGCCGAGTTGGGGCGCATATAGACGTGCTAAGCTGTTGTCTCAGCGGCCTTGGAGAGCATTTCTTGTAGATGCGGGCCATGAATACAAGGCCTAGTCTTGCTAACTGCCAGATCCATTCATGACATGAAAGCCTGGTTCATTGTGGATTTTCACCCGGAAAGAGGCTGATGGTGAAGTACAAGCGTAGATATGTATTGGTTGTGGCGAAAGATTTGCATTCGAGTGGTGTATACGGTGGTTTGCATCACATGAGGGCTGAAGACATTATGGGAATATATGGCCCATTGGGGATTAGCACAGGTCCTTGTGCTTTGTGGTATATGTCACAGTACACGAGGTGTTTTGGGTGGGACCTTGATGAGGTGCTGTGAAAGCTACGTCGTGACATTCTAGGGCACAGTCAGGTATATTTGGTATAGCTGGTGACAATGTAGGCACAGCAGGTTATAATAGATCATTGTACTATGGTAGTGTACTGAAGTGGCAATCACGGTAGTCATGGCAATCATGGCATTCAGAGTGCGTAATATGTGCAATGACTGATTGGAAGGCGTTGTTGCGTAATGCGACACATGGGCCTCTCAAGCAACCCGACTCGGATGTCTGGTAGCGCGAAGTATTACAACCAGCATTCGGTAAGATCAGTCAGTCTTTCCAGCATAGTCATTGGTTCCAGAAGACTCCCAGGAGACTCATGGACTTGTCGACGAATCATCAGAGGCGGAAGTATAAAGGTACTGCAGCTGCGAGCGTCAAGGAGGAAAGCACGATATCGTCCCTTCATTGCGTTGAACATCGATCAAAACCTGTAATATTCAAACACCAATCTTCCTTGAGACGTCACATGATAACCCAGACGACTCAAATTCAACATGGCTTTAGAATCCGAGGATAGCAAATATCCTGTAACCGATCCATCGGAGACTGCAAGACACCCTACTAACAAACAGACACAGCCCTTCAAAGCTTACCCTCGTGCTAAAACTGACCATAATAAGCACACTATAAAAGCCAAGTTGTACACTTTAGGAAAGAAGGCCATAGATTCGAACGCCTCCGTGAAGGTACAAGACGGGGAGGCGTCTGATACGTCTCCCAACGAAGTAACGAAAGAAGCGACTGCAGCGGAAGAATCGGAATCTGGGGATACCTCTAATACAGTGAAGCAAAATGATTATATCAGAGGTTATCCTGTTGGTCATGCTCCAGTGGGTGTAGACACGATTACATTGAAGATTCAGCGCAAGAAGATCGGAGACTCTGAATAATGGGCTTAGCTACGATGTGCCATCTCGTGGGAGTTTGGAAATGATATCATGATCTCAGTCATGATACTCAGAATATTGGTGTTTAAGATTCTATGCGTCCGAGTCGTTGTTATCGAGTGTGGATGTTGTACTTTCATCAACCATCGATCTTGTGGATACATTCGACGGATCCTGTCAAGAACGAGCGGAAAGTTACCCAACACGCTATGCTCAAAGTCCAAAGCCAGGGTCTGTGGAGTTTTGGGGGACATTCAACCGTGTAGTGAGGGTTGAAGAAGGTAGAAAGTCGGCGAAACAATTCCTCGTGCTTGGGGGAAAAACAATCCATAGGAGCGTTGATAACATATCCATGACATAACCTATATTATTGACATTCTTCAATTGTTGAAGCAGGCAAGAAGCTTCGCAACCCACCATTACTTCCATCCATCCTTTCGCTGGCGTGTTACGCATGTAGCTTCCAGATTCCCGTAGACTCAATGTTCCTGGTTGTCCTTTTCTTCGCAGCGAGTCAACATGCGCCACGCTTATTCTGCGCAATACGATATGAGGCTCATGATACAAATGGCTTTCATTCCAGCATGTCAATTGGTGGAATGTTGATAATACCGCTATAGAAACAACGCTCTTGCACGTTGTGCTTCACAACGCGCGCGATCGACAACAGGGATCTAACTTAACCGAGTGAACGATGTTTTCAACCCCTTCGCTCTCGCTCTCGCTCTTGCTCTTGCTCTTGCTCAGTATGCGCCCAACTGTACAGAGTGACGCTTTGTACCACAAATGATGCGTCATTGAACTAGATTGATTTGTACGATAGGTTGCAACGAAGTTGCGAATGCCTAGTTGGTGGTCACGTAGGTGCTTCTGGATTAGCCCAGAAGTTGGCCTCATCAAGCGATAACCCCCACGCCCCTCAGTCATTGCCCGTATATTGGTAGGCGTGTGAGCCCGAAACGCGCCGCACCTTCGAAACCCCGTGTCGGTGTACCACAGATCTTCTAACCAAGGATTCGGTTGACATCCCCCTTCATTATTACAAGGCAGGCCCTTCACTCGACCATTGTTTATTGCGCAATTGTTTCTACTCCGTCTGGCCACTCGTAGATGATGTCGCCAGCCATCAATATCGATTCCTGAGGTACATGAAGGATCACGAAGAGATTCTGAGGCGGCTCTGACAGCTGTTGAAGGTTTCAACTTGGCTCTTACGATCGAGACGGGTGAGCAAGATGCGTCGCATTTGCAGTCGAATGGATCCTGATGGACCGCTTTGTGTGGAGTGGAGGCAAGTCGATAATGAGGTATAAGTATCGCGACATCCATCGTTTCTGTGGACGTTCATCCAGCAATATTATTTCCTTGCCCTCTACATCATCGCCATTTTGTCTTCGCACATTACATTCTTTCGAGTCTGGTCACTCATTTTTTGCTTTACTCACGCCTTTATCCATTCACCACGTTGCACCCGATATTATACCTTCACAAAGACACTTCATCTCATCGAAATGAAGACCACGCTCATCACCGCCTCTCTCTTCGCGGCTGCCTTCAGTGCGCCTACTCTCTCACCAGCTGCCCGCCGGCAGGCTGGTGGTAACCTCCAGACTTTCACTGGCGCTCTCGGAGGCATCGAAGCAACGCCAGTCACTGACTCGGGGGATGCCGCCCGTCCATTTCAGGTGAAGGGTAATACCTTCGTCAACCTCGGTGCTGCTTTGAATAGAAGCTGCGATCAGCAATTCAATGCTTGCGCCGACGCTGCGAATGGTGGAGATGCCTCGCTAAGTGTATCTGCCTGTTCCACTCAGAAGAGTACGTACTTGACTTTGATAAATAGGACCTGTTACTGACAAGCGCTATAGGCCAATGCGCAGCCAATGCACAAGCTGGTGCAGCAGCTCCTCAAGGCGGCAATACAAATGCTAATGCTGGGAACGGGAGTGCAAATGCTGGGAATGCTAACAGCGGGAATCCCAATGGAAATGGAGCTACATGCAGAAAGAAGCAGAAGAACAAGGGAAATGCAAACAATGGTAATGCGAATGGTAATGGAAATGGAAATGGAAATGGAGCAGGGAACGGGAATGCGAATAATGGAAATGCCAACAACGGTAATGCCAACAACGGTAATGCCAACAACGGTAATGCCAACGGGAACGGTGCTGCCAATGGGAACGGGAACGGTGCTGCCAACGGGAACGGTGCTGCCAATGGGAACGGTGCTGCTTGCACAAAGAAGCACAAGAAGCACTGAGGATATGGTCCATCTCGCAGCAACGATGCGATCTCTCGGCTAGCCGTACCAATATGAGCCAACATCACACGGTCATTAAACAATCAACACTAATTGGACAATGAACTATATGGGTGTTCGTACTGTTGCGATATATATGTACAAACACAGTATACTCTCGTATAAATATCGTGCTCTTACGCTATCCTTCCACCCCGCCAGAAAGGTTAATTGAGCCTGGTGGCGACACAGCGTGAAGTATAATGCGCATACTCACTTCGAGTGATGTAATTATGCCCATGCAATCTGCAACTTCCGCTTTAATCACACGAGTAGAATGATAGATTATAGAGCAGCATTAATTTTCACTCTATCATTCTCTCCTGCTATAAAACTGACGCTTCGAATACCCTCGATTGATCCTACCCATCTTTGGCACGCGCAGGGACATGACCTATTTCTACTCGCGAATAATCCATCGAGGATGGATTATACGCACCCTTCTAGTTGTTGGCGTAATGGGAGTAGACAACGTGGCTTAACAGCTAAATGATCGCTATCGCACATTACTACCTTTAAGCTTTACAACTCTTCTTATCTAATGGATTGTTTAAGTAATGTTCCTCTACAGAGCAGACTCAATTATACATGGGCGTCGAATCTATAACCTGGGAGGTGTTAATATGCTCCTCAAATTAGCATAAGGTATTTCTAATTAAATGTGCAACAGTAAAATCGTAAATCCTTGAATCATAAATCATGCCTGCAACTATGTATCATGTGGCAAGCTGTGTAGTTACCCGTCATGGGATAGATCTTCGTTGCATTCACAGTTACAGGTCCATCGTAATAGAGGAATCTAGAGAAGCCTTGGATGAGTCTTAGTTAATGACTATTTGGAATATATGTTGATTATGCTTGTCCATCTGTATGATATCATGTAATATATGGACCAGTGCATCTTAGGCGCTAGGATAAGATGCAATGTGTTAATTCTGCTATATAGGATTCATATCGTAGCTGTACCAGTGCGTTTGTGCAAGCATATATGCAAAAAGTGAGAAAGATTTGCCCTATGTAGGGATTCGAAATACACTAAAAGTAGAAAGGGAAGGAAATTTACCCCTTGAAAGACGAATCACTACTCTGATATTACTCCAATTGAGGTTTAAACTCGAAACTTTCAGTGCGGGTAACGTCGTTGGAGCAATGCTAGACTGACATGATAACCCACTACACCATCGATCAAGTATTTGTAACTCGATTAAGCGTTAATGATTTTTTGTACTATGTATTCAAGAACACTTTCCGCGTGATCTGAACAAAGGAAAAGTGCTCTTTCCCACATCAGAATAATGTCAACGACTTGTAGTTAGGAAATTAGATCAACGCCTTGTCAAGGTAAAAAGTCTACTACTAGGCAAAGCCCTCTTGCGCGTTAATCAGTCACGCCATCGTGTCATCTCGAACCTGCCGCCAATAGTTTTGAATTTTCAATCCTCCAACCGACAAATTGTGCTGTAGATCACTTGTTTTTATTGTTGTAATCTACATTTGAAAGAAAAGGTGCAACATGTACGGGCGGCCAGTACTTGTGAACGATTTCTGAGTTTGGTTTCCGACCGATTAATTACATGTAAACGCTCGCCGTAACGGGTGATCGTCACATGTGATCACTGAAAGCTTGAAAACTTACCTTTCAATACCTAATATCTGAACTACCCGTGTCCACATTCAGCTTTTAGTGACATATTTGAAAGCGCACATTACGGAGCATAATTCTGCCTGCATAGAATTTTTATCATAGAAAAAATTGCAGTATAAATACTAAGCGAATGTAGAGATACGTTATATGTTCAAGTTACCAAAGTATTAGGTTTAACAGTTGGTTGTGGAGCTGTTACCTATGGTTCGAATATTGTGATTGGACTTTTTGGGTTCTGAGTTCGGTTTCCAACCGATCACACGTACCTACCTACGTGGATGCGGAGACGCGAAGTGAAATTGTGGGGCCAGGGGCCAAGGGTCAGGTGCTATCATTTCCAAACATCAGACCCTCCTCGTTCGTCAAAGTGGTTCTGGCGCTGCATCTTCCATCGCATTGAGCTATCTGTCCTAGATAGCAGAGTGCTTTTCCTACGGGGTCAGTGCTCGACCCAGATGTCATGCACCTATCATTGTAGGTCTTGCTTGGCTAGGTCAGGCTCAAACGCTTATCGATCCTTCTACAAGACTTTAGACTCCTACCAAGGGGAGCGTTAACGTATCTTTTGGGTACAGATCATATGTGGGTTTTGTGGGGAGACAGCACAGTGGGGTCATATCCACTTCTTGGAATTCCTGCCAGTTCAACGTGATCCAACTTAACTACGGGCAGTGCTTGGTACAACTGGGCGATCAAAGTCAATCCCCCAAGAGATAAGCGCGCGCAACGTGAGAGGTGGCGTAGAAAGTAGGTGGTCACTAGGCCAGTATTAGATGTTAAAATCTTCTTTGAACTTTCGTAAAATTCCCGATGGTTGTAGTTGACGAAGAGGCAAAAGCGATCAGATGTGAGTGTGGGGAGCCTTCTTTTTTTTGGTTGCCCCTGATCGCTCCCACTTCTCCTACTGCAACATTTGTAACTTCATCAACACCCTTTGCAGGTATCCATGACTTATTTGTCACTATAGTTCTTCTTCTATGGCCGGATCTTCAGAATACTGCGGCGCCACGGCGTTATTCAACACATGACCGTCGTGATGCAACCGAGACGCCTAGGCTACAATCAGTCTCCGCGTGTGCATCGACCAGTAACACCGAACATCGTGACGAGGCTCAATGCACGAGAAGCAACGTGCGTTCGGACAACATTGTGACCGCTGCGATTTCCCGCAGGCCAAGATATCGATCCGTCGCACCTCTGTGGGAGCCTTTACCCAATGGAGGCGCACTAAGTCATACCCATGGTTAAATCCTCCACTGATGGCATCTCAAAATCCTCATCATGTTTCTTAGGCTGTCAACCCTGCCATCCACTCTCTTTAAGGATTCCGGAATCCACCTCGATAAGACGCCAATTGTTGCGAAGGAGGCTTTTTCCATATGAAGCTCAAGGCGCCGAGGAGTGTCAGCAGGGGTCCGCCAATCCCAGAACCCCGCCGTGGAGAAATGGAGGTAACGGACTTGAGCGGTCTTTCCACACATTCATGCCTGAAGTCTCGGCTATCGATGCTCATCTAGACCGGAGACAACTCAATCGACCCCTGGGCCTTATAGGACCTCCTTGGTCTGGCATAGCAGCATTGGAGGTGATGCGTAAGCCTTGCTGTGCTCTACCATGGTACCCAGACAGCTAACACCGCTTCGAGCCGTGTTGACTTCTAAACTAGATGAAGCCATTAGAAGATGTTCCTCCAAATCTTCTACTACGGCTTTAGGAAGTGGAATTTGTACTATTGTGGCTCACGACTGTGCCATTCAAGGCTACCAAGGGTCCACAAAAGAGCCCATGAACGATTTTGACTCATGAACCTGATCTTAAGGCTGTCACCGATGCACGGACTGAGGAAGAAACTCTAGACAGCGGCCGCTGGCCCACATGCTGTAGCAACATGTGGTTCCTTGAGCACAACTAGTGTCTTGCGCGACGCTTATCTCTCCTTGGCTTCGCGTCAGAAAAGTTTCGAGCCTACATCAAACAGCGGAATATGCTTGGCAACTCACCCTGCTAGGTAAGGCATCGCTCTGCCATGTCTGCCATGCCTGCCATGCTATGCTTACGGGTTCTTGGCGCGACTTCACGGAAGTTTCAAGACTACTCAAAACAGTGGGCTCATCTTGGCGGAGGTCCCGATAGAAGATGACGAATATCACAGTCGTTGGAGTAAGTAGTGTGCAGTTGGGTATAAGAGAGGAATCAGTCCACTTCTGCAAAACTCCAGTCCGGCCACTCACTTCACTTCAACATCTAAACATTAATCAGTTTCCTGTCGCCGGCCGACTTTTCAATCACTTCTTTTATTGATCACTGTTATTTATCGACTATCACTCACTCCGCAAGAACCCACCATCTGATCGAAAGATACAATAACCATACAACCGCAAACATGCTTCCCCAACACGTTCTCATCGCCCTCGTGGCCACTGTCGCTGCCGTCCCGCTTAACATCAACTTGGGCGCCTACTCTCCCGCCTTGGTAGTCGGTGATGGTGAAATCTCACTAGGATCGACCGAATCAGCATCAGAACTGATGGCGACGCTCGCTACAGGAGCTGCAGAGAATGGAGGAGCCGAGGGCGAAGCCCCAGCCGCAGGTCAGCCAGAACAACCCGCGGCAGAGCAACCTCCAGCGGAGGCACCTGCAGAACAACCAGCTGAACGAAGGGCAGCTAAGCGATCCCCCATCTTCCGCCGGGCCCTTGACAAGATCCTCGGACGACGCGACCCCGAGCCTACGATTGCGGCTGTAGAGGGTGCCATGGAGTGGATCAAGCGTGATCTCGAGGGCTTCAACGCCGCGCTTAGCTATGCCCGCGAGGCTATGAAGGACGCACCTAAGATCGAGCTTGGCACCGAGAACGCTGGCATCGGTATCCTTGTCAACCCTGGTGTCAATGTTCCCCAGGACTCTGCTGCTGCTGGCTCAGAGAAGCGCAAGCGCGATGAGGTTGTCTCCGAAGACGATGCACCAAAGATGACACTTGTTGCCATCACCGAAGTCTAAGTCATCAATCATCGACATAATCTAGCATGATCACGATGCAAATTATTCACAAGTTAGACCATGGGTTGTACGATTATATGGAATGCGTCAAGGGGCACTGCAAGCCGAGGGCTGGAGCATGTATGGGAAATTTCTTTCTAGTGATCATCGGCAGGATCCTCCTAGAGGACCGGAAGAGGAGTAACTTCGGTGGTGACACTTGTATGATGGCGGCCGTCCAGTATGAATGATAGTAGATTCAATAAACGATTAAGTGATTAACTGCTTCCTTCCTCTGACGGTGCAACCTCGCCGATTCGCATGAGCTTGGTCCGTATTAGATGTCTGACGGCCACGCAATCCTCGTGCATCACACTGCATACATTGTGGCGACGTCGAAATGCATTTCTGGTTAAGCTCCGGCCAAGTCTCACTGACGTCTCAGCGACGTCTTGTGGTTCTTGGCGGGTGTCCGGGGTTCAGCGCGGAGTGTGAAACACGACCCTGTCCGTGGGTGATCGTTCCCGAGGATTTGCATGTGGGGCGAAGGTCTTTGCAGTAGCATGAACAGCATCTATGCAAATAACGGTTTGTAGTCAATGGTGAATGAGAACATTTCTTTGGTTTGCTGCACTGCGAGCACAAAAGCTTCAAGGCACTGAGTGTGATCAACGAAGACTTGTCTCTAGCAAAGTATCATTAAAAAAAATCTTGTATCTACGACTACATTTCTCGTCAGAACGCTGATCACCAGATCCTCGAGTGAGAACTCAACTACATCTAGATTCAGGACACACTCAAACCGGAGTAGTTGGTGTAGGTACCTAGCGTCGGCGAGCCTCAAGATACAGACCTTTAAAGACACAAATGCCAAACCACTTCAAAAGAAGCTTCTCGACCTGAGCACCTAGCACTGCCTTCCTCATGGAGCTTCTAAAACGACCATCACATCATTGAGTCACCACTTTCACTATCCCTCATGTCTCGCCGGATAAAATACATATCATCTAGCATCTCCACACCCATTGAGGCGTTGGTTACAGCAGCAACCTGCGCGCAAAGTCTGAGGCGCAAATCGTCCACAGCCTCTTCGCGGCCACTATCTTCTCGATCCTCATTTCCATGTATTCCTATCTCAAGCACTGCTAGTGCAATCGACCGCTAGAGATACAGCTTGCAATTCTCAGCTGTGGCATGTCTATAGGCATGCTAGATATCATTACCGTGTACCTACTCTGCGTAATCGCGAAGAGAGATTTTGACGCGTGAGTCCCCGCATCGATGCCTTTGCGCACCACATTTCAAGCGGCTGCAACGTCTGCCTCCATGCGGGTACGCGTGTTTGGACGCGCATGGGCTTTACTCTCACCAGGGCAGTCATGGATAGCAATTTGTAGAAATTTCTAGTACAGCTTATGAATTTGAAGGACATAGGATGTATGTTCTATGCTGTGTGTGTGTCATTCTAGAAGCCAATGAGCCTCTTTGGACTTCAGTTGCAAAAGGAGTTCTTGGAGAGAGCAAATGTGCGGTTGCTGATCTAGATGGAAAATTGTCCTAGCTAGAGAATATCTCAGTTGTAAGGATTGCGTACAATTCTGCTAATCTCTTGAATAATTCAGGTTCATGCACCTCATGTACTAGTTTGTTTTCGAAATGTCGCCAATCCAACTAATCAATGCCATCGGAAAAGACCACCCTGCCATCTGTTCGAGTGACCCCGTAACTTCGCGTTCCTGCGGCGGGAAGACCTAGCACTCGTCCGTTTCAGTGTCTTGCGCGTTTTCGGTCCGGTTCATCGGCGGGTGAGTTACCCTGACTGCTTTCATCCTCCATCGAGAGATCATCTTCAGCAAAACAGAGGGCGTATGGAGGCGGGTCGACCACGTAGTTCTGGAAATATATGTTTACAATCCAAGTATGTTGCCCCTTGAGACTATCTAAGTCCGCCATGGTGTAGATTGCTCTACCATCTGCCAGGTGAATGCAGTTTCGTGGAGAAGTCATGGTACTCATTTCGTATAGAGCCTCTATATCGTGCTCACTAATACCAGTGTAGGGCAACTTCGACCTCCAGTCTCTCGTTGGACAAGTGCCATCTTTGGTATCGAGATTGACATGTTTGTGTTGATGAATCACATCGTGGGACGGTCGTGCCTCTAGGATCATACGTTGTAGCTTGATTTGTGCTGGAGAGAGCTGGAAGGGAGTCCCAGGAGGCGGACAATACAGTATGCTACAGGCCATATATTCCCTGGGATGAGACGGCGGCCTGATCAAGATCACAGCGTGAGACTGGTCTTCACAAGCGAACCAGATCATGCCTCTACGACAGCCAAATGGAAAGCTATTGACCAACAGGTTATTTTCAGTTGTTTCCGATGTTATCGAGCTTGGATGTAGAAAGGCTGGACTGTATCCATACTTATCGAGCCCCTGTGTCTGAGCAATCATGTTGATGCGCGATCTCGTGATTTGCTCGGGGTTCTGTTTGATAAAAATCGTCTTCAAAACCCCATGACTAATCAGGTTGCCCGTGCTTTGTGCTAATGTACCTGTAATTCTTGAATCGCGTGCGTAGTAAGAGCTTTCCTCTTTTGTAAGTCGCACAAGTGGTAGTTGTATTTGACTATTATATGTTCCTGAAGTGCTGGCTTGAAGAAGGCCTGTGGCAGACATGCCATCTTCCTGGACTATTTGAAGCTCAATCAGAAGACCTTTGTTTGTCATTGAGTAGGGTTTATCCATCTTCGGGTCAACGATTGGGAGTAGGTCATCTGACCCGCGAAATTGTGATGGGGAGGTTGCAAGAGGCCCACATATAACGGATTTGAAGTCAGTAGTGGCTAGGTCAACCTCCCAGGCCAGAATTGTCTGGTCGTCGGACGACTTCATGATCTCTTCCTGAACTAATAAGTACTGTACACTATACGGCATACCTTGACTGACCTGAAGTCGCAAAAATGCCCGATCACCTTCCCCGTATAGCAAAGGCATATTGACACGGAAGAGACCTAGTAAACAATATGCTAGGTCTTCTGGTCGCGTTGTCTCGCGTTCGGCTGCCCATGACATTCGCCGGCCCACGCTTGACAATTCAACATCTCGCCCGAGGAGTGTTTCGTGGTCAATATTTGTTCGCAAGGAGATCTCGCTGATAAGTGATTCTCGGGTTCCGATAGCCACCCAGTTGACAGGCCCTGGCGCGAAGAACTTGACAACTTCTGGTGCCAGAAGCTCCTGCAACGTCCAACCTCTCGTCCACCACTTACTATCCTCAAATTTTCGGGTTTCCATCAATATTTTTGTAGAAAGGTTGGCTCCTTCGTACTCATATTGGACGTCCGAAAGATACGCGTAGCAGATTTCCGACCCTTCATACCATTGATACATGGAATTAATCGCCTCGGAGAGCTCAGCACTAGAGGATTTATCGATGCAACAGGTGTCGATCCAGACGTAATCGAGCTTATCCTCAATGGCCTGTAAACAGCATTGCCGTACTTTCTCAAAATATGGTCGACGAGCAGGGCTCTCCATTATCTTATGGACCTCTTCCATCTCCTTGAATGAAATTTCTTTGCCCTCCCATCTGTGTGAAAGTATGGCATACCCGGGGATATACAGGCCTTCGAAAACGTGAAACTCGAATGTTCTTGCATGAAGCAGACGCATTGTGTCAGGGGTGACCAGCAACGTAAAGATGGAAGCACTGCCCCGCCGCACTTAATGAACTGGAGATGAACAAACTGCTTTGCGTCTGGAAGGTATATCGGAGCTTTACATATACCCACGGTGGTGTGCACAAGAGCGTGCAATTTCCAGCCCAGAGATACGAGTGTAACTAATGGTGGTGCCGATGCATGGCACAAACGTATCACTTGGGAAAGACTGTGAGCCCAACTTCGATGCAATTTATATCTCATTAATCAGAAGACTTGGATTCTCTTGGATAATCAGTGCAGAAATCCTGTCTGATCTGCTGCATCATAATAGTCCTTTGAACCTCTGTATGCAAATCGACCGCGAGAAGTGCAAACATTGACTTACTGGACTGTGTAGCTGTACCTCTGAAATTTTGGTGGATCGTTTGCCACATCAGATGATGCACTGTAATACCGTCCAGAATGGTACGAGTGTCATGGAATCGTCTCTTCCAATTCGCTTGTCCGACGGTTGTGGCCTGTCATACTGTGGGCAAGTAGCCTTCTTTTCAACGCACGCGACATTGCCGTCGTCTGGAGAAATCTCTTTGGCTGGGACGATTGAGGTCGTCACAGACGCATGTTGAACAGTGTTTCAGAGCCGGCGCTCTTGGGTATCTCCGAACTTTAGCTAGGAAGGAAGGACCATCCAAGCCTGTGACGCGAGGTCTTCAAGAAGTCCGAACCTATCACAAACAACACTCCTCATCTTGCGACTACAATTTTGCCAGAATTCAGAGTCTATCTTAGAAATCAGCAGTCTTTCTTATCTCGTGTTACCTCGATTCCCCAACGCAAGTCGAACAAGTCATACCGCTCCACGACCTGATGTACAGAAAACCACTCCAGCCTTAACAAAGTCCCATAATTTTACAGGCTACCTTTAGGTTTGAGCGACATATCCTCCCCCCTTCCCCCAGTTCTCCATGATACTCCAGACTCCACTGCCCCCGCTAAATGGCTTTACCTTTCTGTCCCTTTGAAACATGCCAGAAGCCATAAGATCTTACACACGCATCCAAATACAAAACCCGAATCGCCATCCTCCTTCCCTCTGCCCACTATGCCTCACCAACTATTGCCTCACTAGTCTACCCAACCCGGGCCTAAATACTCTGTCTGACTATCCTAATGCCACGGATAATGGGGAATGATAGGGTATAATGAAGGGGGAAGTGTATAACATGACAAGACCCGGTCAATTTAACAGCTAATGCATCTACGGGCTTGCACTTTCAACTATCCCCTCACGTAGAAAGAGAGTCTATCTGGATTCTCAGCAGCCGGAAAAGTACCTACTCACCCACCCACAGCGGTGTGTACCTCAATCCGAACTTTCGTCAAGAACCCTCCTTATTCTCCAAAAAGCCATTGCAATCCCACCACCAATTTGGCAGAAAGCAGTGCTGTTCCACCCAATTGACTCGAGCGACAATACTGCTCTTGTCCGCGCCCACTGCCTTTGCAAACTTAGCCTTGCCATTGTCGTCGAACCAGTTCTTGACGGTGCCGATTGCCGACTTGCCATTAAAGGTGCCGGCGTTGATCTTGCGATTGTAGTTGAGTGAGATGATGTGGAGTGTGCTGAGTACCCTTCCGTCGCCAATGACGGGAAAGGCTACGAGGATTTGTTGCGCGACGCTGCAAAGAGTTGTGCGTCGGCTGCCTTTGAAGTCGATGTTGTAGCAGTTGTCGGGTTCTTCGGACATGATCTGGAACATTTGAGCGACAGTATCGCGCTGGGTTTGTTAGTGGTGGTACTATGACAGAGAGACATGCGATTTGCATACAGCCGCCGAGTCTAGATCGGGATGTTCTTTGCTCTTGTGGATTGCACGAATCATGATGGACAGCGAGGAGTCCTTGACGCTGTACTTGTTGTCGCCGGCATCATACACTATGTTTTCCACAATGCAGTGTCTACCCACGAATGGATCAACCTCGAAACAGTCCTGCACGATGCATTTGACTTTCAGACACGAATCGATGGCATCATACAAGCGCCGCTTGCGCAATGTGCCAACATGGACCTTGGAACCACCCATTCGCAGGTCCACCAATTGCTTACTGCTGTCAGCCGTGGCCCACACAGTATCATTCGAGGACATAGTCGTGTTGGATCTAAGACTGGCCACATCTGTGGGCGGCGGTGGATAATAGATGGGCTCCCCGAATTCGGTGGTGATGAAGGATCCGGTTCCGTTTGGGAAGGGCGGTAGCTGGTCGTCATCGGTGTCGGTTCCTTCTGCAAGATCCTCGAGGCCGCCAGTCTCGCCGGATGTTGGAGGTGGATTGTCGATTATGATGTGACCATCGCGGATATGTACACCAGGTGGGAGTTCTGAAGAGTTCAGTCAAGCGACACGAGCTTCAACGATAGTATACATACGGATACCCTCACGAGTGAACTTGGATGGCGCAGCCGAGGCCAATGTAGCTAAGAGTGCCACGATAATCACAGCAATGCCCCTCATATTCGCGTGCCAGGTGGACTAACTGTGCGAGTGGTGAAGTGAGACAGATGACTGGGGAAGGTGCGATGGGGGGAGAGTGGATTGTATGTAGGCAGAGATTGCGGGCCGCAAGCGCTCTGACCTTTACAGATGACGCAGCGGACCAAGTGTAGGGAAAGGTATTTATAGTGAGAATGAGTTCGCTAGTGCTAGTGGTTGGACTGTGTGCATATCTTCATGGTAGATCGTTGGCACTTGAGTCATTCTCACTCAACCGTTTGCAAAGGCTAAACCATGATGTCAGGGTTGTATCTGTGCGGAAGCCACGATAGCACAGGCCATTGATGGTCACCATTGGTGGTAAGTGTATTACCTCCGAATGCCCATGGGAGTCATGGTCAAAATCCAATTGCAGCTATCGAACGAAGCTTCAAGCGTGGAGAAGTCGCTGACCAGTAGTAGAAAAGCGTACGGTACCTCTCTACTTACGCTGATGAATGCTGACATACTTCTCCTCCATGCGATTGAGTACATCTGTGCACTGGCACGTGAGGATGTTGGCCAAGAAGTTCACTGGAGCAAGCACTAACTACTGTCTCAGCTCATCTAACCCTGTAGATTAGCAAATACATGCTGCAATGTCCAATAGAGAGGTGAAGCATCAACCGGTCAATTTAACATCGCTACTGGATTGGTGCTGTATATATTCCCACCCAGTCGTTCAAAACAGTGCCGTATGATCTCGTATAACATTCCATTCATTACAGCGATGAACTGCCTCTCTATGCACCCAATTACTGGTTTCCACCTTCAAGCAACAACTTACCACGGAACGCCATCACTCTAAGAAATCCCCACCAGTCTTCTTGAGCATCTCATCATAATACCCCTGGAAGGCCAACCACCCCTTCTCCGGCGTGCCCACATTGCCATATGTCTCCGCCGCCTCCTTGTCCGAAATAACAACCGGCTTGAACCCGTTGCCCGCCGAGGCAGCGTCAACCAGGAGCTGTGCCTGGCAACTCTTCTCCAGGCTCAAGAACCAGAACGCGGCCTCATCCACCGACCGTCCCACAGTCAGTATCCCATGATTCTGCAGTATCGCCGCCTTCCCTGTACCCAACGCCGCCGCGATCCGTTCTCCTTCCTCCGAAGCAAGCACCACCCCGCCAAACTGCTCATACACGCCGTGATCCTTGTAAAAGCGCACAGAGTCCTGCGTGTACATTGACAGTGGACGGCCAAACACACTCCAGGCCTTGCCAAATACGCTGTGCGCATGGCATGCCGCCACGACCTCTGGGCGCGCCTTGTGCACGGCACTGTGTATGGCAAAGGCTGCTGCGTTGATGGGTTCGGTGCCCTCGACCACCTCGCCCGCTTCGTTGACCAGGATTAGGTCGGACACGCGGATGCAGGAGAAATGCGTCGAGAGCGGGTTGAGCCAGAAGTGGTCTGGGAGGAGAGGGTCGCGCACGGAAATGTGGCCTGCAACGCCTTCGTCGAAGCCGCGGGCGGCGAAGATGCGGTAGGCGGCTGCGAGGTGCTGTTTGCGGTACAGGCGCTCTTCTTCGAGGGTGGTGAAGCGGGGGTACGAGCGGATGTTGAGGTCGCGGCCGCTTGTTGTTCTGCCCATGGCCGCCACGCTGCGGTTTGGGGCCGATTCGCCATCGTCGACGCGAGCGTGGGTGGTGTGGGATGCTTGGTTAGCGGGGGATTTGGTGGAGAGGCAGCGGGTGGGGAGCGGGGTGGGTGGCCATCTTGTGCGGATGAGAGGTTGTGGCGACTTGACGCGCAAAGACGACTGTGCAAGTAGACGCGCTGCCTTCATTGTGAGTGCTGAATATTAGCCATACGGTGATGATGTGAATGGCATAGATATATGGCCGGTGGTTGTAAAGGTACGCATGCGGGAGAGGCGTCTTCCCCGCCATTTGCGCCGGATATAACAGATCAACGGCTGCCAGTATGTGTGTCACATGAAGCGCAACATGGTGGGCTCTGCAAGTAGAGTATGACGTCGTGTAATTTTACCATCACGATGCAACACGATTGTGGTCTGAATCTACAAGATGGGGTCGCTGTTGCTGTTGTCGAGCGAGTGGTTCTAGCTTATGACGTCATTTGCCTCTGCGCAGCTGGACACGCGTCAACTTCGCGTCGCGACATTTCCCTCCACCCGACACGAATGTCGAACAATCATTGCAACTCTCACGTCGTTGACGCACACATACACTGATGCTTTACTGGCCCGAGCTATTGGCAGTTGATTGCATTGCGAACATTAACCTGTCAAGGGTTTCTGGCGCTCAACACGGGCGCATCTTGAGATGACCGAGGTCGCAGCCGTGCGCGAACTTGAAGAAGAGATATCAGCCAGCAAGTCTACCTATTGCATGATTATATATTGAACAGTAAAACATGGCCGACATAATGAGAGTATGTGTCTTGCAAAACACCCTTCAAAGTACTTACAGGCACAGAGGAACCGCTGTTAGGGCGAAATGCCCCACACGGATAATCTGAAGACACAGTAGTTCAACTCACTGCTCAAGGCTGTCCACACGTCCCAAGTCCGTTCTGCTATCACAGAAGACATATTTAGGAAACATGTTTTGTTGAACCCCGTACAGCCTCTGCTGATCCACAGTACGAAACTCTGTTGCGGATGTCAATAACCACCACCAGCTTTCACGGCCCCATGGCATGCAAGCCTATTGGCCTTAGATACGTCGCAGGTGGGCTTGGTTTATGTTCGTGAGCATGTTCTTTGGAACACCCCTAGGGCCAACCCTCGCAGTTCAACAGGTTCCGGTGACGAGTGACCAAATCAATAGCATATACAGTATTCGGCCATTCAAGACCCAAACGCATTTCAACCATATCCTCCAATCTCACTCTCAAAAGAACACTTTCCAATATCAACAAAAGCTCGTGCGTGCAACCATGCCTCGAGACAATTGGCTAGGCCGGGCCCCTACTCCACAATTATTGCCATGACGTTGCTCGGCAGTGCAACATGGGTTCAACAGGTTAAGAAAATCAGCCTTCCGAAATTGAGCAATCCGCAGCACATCGTTTTTGGGGGCCTGGGGGTGGCCCATAGTCTGCCCGTAAGCCGTGCCGCTGTGGGGGTAAGGATTGCGGAGGCTCTATGAGACTTGTGTAAGCCTGCAGTAGCTCGCTGTGTACGGGCGGGCCTGAAACTTGGACAGCCCGTACCGATGCAACTCCAGAACCTTGGGAAAGAGCAGAATCTCACAATACACGGCAGCGACCAGAGGGTAATTAACGCAATTCTTCACGAGAAGCCGGCAAATTGTGTCATGTGTGGCCACTAACAGCAATCTGCAGTGCTATTAGAACGGCTCAAGAGTAGAGGAACAAACCCTCCAAAATCTCAATGTTCGTAGGTGCCTCGGCAATTCTCGTTTTACTTGGTGTAGATCACTCATCTGGCACTGTATTCATTTGTCAATTGCTGATGTGAACAAAACAGGCAGTTTCTCGATCGATCGAATGGCCATCAAGCGTCTCACCGAACCTAACTGCGGAAGACTGGAGACGGCAGTTGGGGCCTCCACAGACTCCCATCCAACTCCGGTTACACCCCACGCTATCCATGCTGTCAGGCGAGTCTGTACCCATCTAGTACGGATAGAGAACTCGAGATGCAACAGCAACATCCCCATACGAGTACATATGTATAGTCATGTACGACCTCCATCACGCCATCCATTCCTACAGGGTAGACTGAACCATCGTACCTATAGCGATGAACAGCTACTGCAACGTTCCTGCAGCTAGGCAGCTCAGCCCTGCACAAAGCCACACTATACCTGCATTACGTCGATGTGCATACGCGACTCTAAACCCACCTCAGAACATATACAAATATGCCAAGATATCTGCAGCCTCCTGTATAGCGGCTTATCGAGCTGGGATTATGACTTCTGAGGGGCAATCAACAGCGTGCTCCAATGGAAGACGGCGAAGGAGACCCCATATGTTCCGCTCCACTCGTCGAGATGAGGGGTCGTAGTGGGGTGTTTCCGCAGTCGAGAGACTCGAGAAGAGTATAAATGTTCGTCTCTGCAGTAGTGTTGTCTTTGAAACTGTTCACACTCACTCAACTGTCGCCGTTGAACAGAATATCACAAGTGCTTGATTTGACCTCAACTGCAACAAGGTAACTACCCCAAGCAACAACCATCTTCGCCCAAGCAACAAATTTTCCCCACACCCATTGTCAATCGCCCAGAGCCCAGAGCCCTACTCTCTGCCCAAGCAACCACCCACAACCCCAAACAACATATCCCGTGCACCATCCACCCACCATGGCCACTACCGCCCCCATGCACTCTTACGAGCACATCCACGGTGACAACCCGTACCTCGCGCGCTCCTACGGCAACCTCGATATTGACGCCATGACCAAACTCTACGACGAATGGGCCACCACCTACGACAAAGACGTCATCGAAGGCGAAGAATACAAAGCACCACCCCTCATCGCCCAATCCATCCTCACCCACCTCTCCCCCTCCCACACCACCACCACCCCCACCGGCACCACCACCATCGCCCCCTCGGTCCACATCCTCGACGCCGGCTGCGGCACCGGCCTTGTCGGCGTCTGCCTCGCCAAACTCGGCGCCACCCACATCGACGGCATCGACCTCTCCCCTGGCATGCTAACCCTCGCCCGCAAAACAGGCGCCTACACAACCCTCGAGCCCGCAGACCTCACACAGCCACTCAAAGCGCCCACAGCCAGCTACGACGTCGTGTCATGCGTTGGCACATTTACTGCCGGCCATGTTGGACCGCAGTGTCTGGACGAGCTGGTGCGCGTGGTCAAGACGGGCGGGCTGCTGGTTGCGACGGTGCTGGAGGAGATTTGGGAGCCGTTGGGGTTTGCAGCGAGGGTTTGGGGGTTGCGTGATGAAGGGTTGGTGGAGGTTTTGGGCGCGGGGTTGATGCCGTATCGCACGAAGCATAAGGCGTTGGCGAGGGAGGTGGTGCTGAGGAAGAAGTAGGGTGGGGTGTTTTTTTGTTTTTGGAATTAGTTGATTTGGGGGGTTGACAGAGGATAGATGGATGGGTGGGAAAGAGTGATTGGAGGGGTTGATGGATTTATGTATGAGTTGTAGTGATTAGGTCTGAATTGGCCCACAATTATCATGATCGCATTGCTTTGTGATTGAATCAAATAAATCCATACTATCAAAAACCTCACAAGCACTACAAGAATGAAGTGCTACTGATGGCGACTAGTGTGCATGAAGCGGAGGTAAAGAGGGCGAGTCGACAAACTCCGCAGGGCAATGGCGAAGAATAATGATAACGGACCTCTTTGTGACCTGGGAGTGTAGCTGCGGGGAAACGCTTGTAGGGCCCCGGCGATATGTGTAGATTACCGACCACTCTCTGTCGACCTGGGCAATTCGCGCGAAAGTGAACCTGCTGCCAAACGTCCACGACTTTGCGATTCAACACTTGAAGTCTCAGTCCTCCTTGAGCCTGCCTCAGATAGGAGTAGACTGCCTGATTGCTCAACAGGCCCTCTACTAGAAGAGCTACGAGAAAGAGGAATAGTAGTACGTGTGGAAGCAGTATGACTATCATCGATAGGTCTAGGCAGTGCTCTATTCCTTGGGCCAACTACTGGTATCTCACTGAAGTAGCCGCGGGGAGGAGGGACTATAGGACCCCTAGGAGTTGTTGACGGCGAGATATTCCTATGATCTGCGGGTCGGTGCGGCGTCATCCGCCTAGGATCATATGGGGGAGTAGCCCTGTATATCGATACGTCTTCTGATGGGATGTATGGCCTTCGCGAGTCGTAGACTATGGGGTAGAATATCTCTGGGTTGGGAGGAGGTGGGTGCGTAGCAATATATTTCGACGAGAGCGGATATCCCGGAAGTGCGGGGGGCGGTGGTCCACGTGGTCCCGGATCCGGAACTGATGGCGGCGGTCTGGGAATGATTGTTGACAGAGGTTGTAGATGCGCAGTTTCTGATGTAGGCAGTGGAGCGGTGTGTCTTTGAGGATTCATAGCCGTAGAGTTCGGTGGTGGCCAAAAGCTCGGCGGAGTGCTGGTCTCCATGCCCACAGTCCCAGAGACTGCCTCTCGCCTTGTCCTCGTTCCATCAATCGAACTACTAGTTCTCCTTGATATCGGCATGAATCCTGCAACCTCATTTCTCGTCGAAGAAATTTTTACTTGTGAAGAGGTCGCTGATTGGGGCCTGAATGATTCAAGGTTTCTGTCTCTTAGGGCTGCACGGCGCTCCCGTATACGACGGCATGATTTCTCATGAGCGAGTTGGGCCATGTGTCTCCGCCATCCCGCATTTATATTCCTGCCGCTCCCTTCGTCATCGTCCGACTGATCGGCATCTCTTTCAGCCCTCTTTCTTTTGGGAACTATGTCCTCGTTCAAGACCTCTTTGCATTTATCTCCTCCTTGACTTAAGATTGATTTCTTTTTCCCTGTCACTTCCTCTTCCGCGTGCTCCATCTTTACCTCAGCCTTTTTCTCGCTTACGACGACGTTCGCCCCGGTGAAGGTCCAAGGTGTCGGTTGTCAGCATGCAATTTTCCTGGGAAGCGCACGTTGCCGTGGCCAGGGCGATTTGGGTCCGAGAGGTGAGAGGGAGGAAGTGGACGGCTAGATGGCGTTGCTGGGTGGTGACTTGTATATTTCCAGATCGGGTTTGTCTAGGCGGACAACTTGAACTGGAACTTAACTAGGGTTGTTATTTTCAAAGGTGCCGTGTAGAGATTGAATGAGGTCGTGAGTAGACCTGCTTTATAGTCAGAAAGCTCGTTTGCGGTGGGCCAAGGGCGTGAAGAGTCAAAAGTCCCAAGAATACCGTTTGCTACTGCCTAGTCATAGTGGGCCCTGGGAAGTTTGTGATCCAATAATGTGAGATGTCGTTGGATACAGCCAAGTAGTGAAAGTATGCGTCGCGTGAGTGCACCATGCACGTCGTTTGCTCGAATTGCATGGCCACCACCTTCCAGAAATTGGTCAGACATCGTGTTCATATTGGATCCTATCGATTTCTTATCTACTGTACCACTATCCCAGCAACAAGTGCATCCATAGCACTGCTCTGCATCGTCGCATTCGGTGGTCCAGCATACGGCCCCGCCCAATTCACCCCAAACACAACCCCCATATCCGCCCCTCTATTTTTTCTCCATATACTCTCTGCGTTTCGCCTCATAGCATCTACGTATATCTGATCTGGCGCTAACTGCTGTAACGCCTGTAAATTGCGCATGAAAATTCCTTTGAACTGGTTTCCGTCGGCGCCACAACCAGGTTCGCATCCATCATGTATGACGCCGTTGTCGTCGGATAATTCATTCAGCGCAGCTTTGGCGATTCGAGACGCGAGGGGGATATACGAGGGATCTGGTGCTGCACGTTGGAGTTCAACGAGGGCGCCGAGGATGACGCCTTGATTGTAGCTCCAAACTGCTGCTCCGTTGTTCTCACAGTCCTCAGTTAATCCATCGTTTATTGTGCCCTCTTCGTTGATCATTCCACTTCTTAGAAACCACGCCAACGTCCGGCGAGCCCAATCAACGTAGTCGCCCTTCCTGTCCACGGAGACGCGATTCGCAAGGTGCGCAGCCGTGCTCATGAAGAGCTCATTGGGAATAGCGTTCACATATTCACGCTCCCAATTCCAGTATATCCCACCGTTGAAGCAACGCGAGGGCCAGACTCTTGTGACGGCGTTGAAGATGCCCTCGGCGAGGGTGAGATAGGAGGGGTTCTGGGTGAGGTCGTAAGCGTTTATCCAGGCCAGGGCCCACCAGAGGTCGTCGTCATAGAAACCGTCGAGCCAGTCGTCGGGGTTGAGCGAGGTGGCAAGTACCTCTTGAAAGCCAGCTTTGGCTTGGGCGTCAGACTTAAAGATGGGGAGGCTGGTGACATCGATGTAGGGGCCCGGGTCGTGCCAGGTGGAGGGGTAGATGGTCAGAGGCTCTTTGGTGGAGGGGTCGAGTAACTTCTTGTAGCCAGTTTCAAGGCCGGTGGCGTTGAAGACAGTGAATGTGTTGTTTCTTGTATCTAAGTCTCTTCTCCGCAGTTCTTCTGTCTCAATTCCAGGTTGAGGGTTACGACTTGGTGCCTGCATTAAAGTATTTTCAAAGATCCTAGGTACCAGGCTTTGGAGCCGTGCGTTGTCGGGATCGGCTTTGGCGAAGTTGCCAACCATGGTCATGATGTTTGCACCATTCCACCAGCCTGCAGTGTCCCATAGCCCTGCACCGGCGTTGTACCATATCTGCAAAGTTGAAAGCGCGTACTCTGCTCGCTTCGTGGGATCTGTTATTGTGTCTTCGAAGCTTTGCGCATATACGTCAGGGATGAGTGGTATACAGACTAAGAGTGATTGGAGAAGTGATGAAGGAAGCATGATGGAATCGCGTATGGAAAATGCGCTCGGGAAACAAGAGAAAATCAAGATATATAAAGGAATGACGGTGTTGTGTAGAGGTTGGCAATCCCATATGTCAAATTATCGTGTGATGTCTTGTTTAATACCAAGCGCAGGCAACGCACGCTGCACGCGCTGTCACCATCATACCTGCCATCATCCGCTCATTACACATGCAGTCGCCCACCAACATGTTCGTCCGAGCAAGGCAATCGAGGTGGGGACGGCAAAAGAAAACACAGTCTCACCTGGGCGCTAGGTTTAAAGGTACCTGGCCTGCAACAAGTTGGTGTTTCATCCCTGAGAACTTGGCCTCGACGACTGGAGGCGGGTAATAGAAATAAGAGTCGCGGACTGACGAGTATGGAGAACGAGCATGTATAAGCGCGATGCATGAAAGTGATACCAGATACGGTGATCGCATCGTGGGGGTGATGGATTGTGAGTGGCTGGGGAGTTTGATGAGGTCAAGCGGTTAAGTTAAGAATAGGGACAGTGGGGATTGAAGTAAGCGCGCAGCTAGTGGATCAGCATTGATGCGCATCTATAGCATTGAGATGTTCTTCTCTTTTCCACCGTGTCGTGATGCAGATGGTGGAGATCTGGACGCCAATGAGGCTCTGGCTGTCCCGCGCTCAGGCCCGGAATGTCTCGGAACGGCGCCAGGTTTGCTGGCGGGCTACCTGGGTACCTACGGGTGGCTCTCAGATCTGATCAGAACATCGTTGATGCCATCATCAATGTGCAGACTCGAAAGTGTAGAATTTAATACCCACCAGTATGTAGTCTAGGGCCGGCCCAACAATGGGTCGTCATGAATGGTGAACTTGAGCACACAGCTTGCGGTGTGCCTAGTTGTGCCCAAACTCAGAAAGCGATACAGAAAATCAAGGTGTGAATTACTATTGGTATGATGGGCTATCTTCTGGTTCATTATGAGACGTCTAAGGTATGAACCGATTACTGTTCAATTCAAGACATTTCATACGGTAGTGAGCCAACCTCCATTTCCACAGAGCCTATTCAGACCCCATAGGTTCGAGACTCAATCTCAGGAATCGACGCCTTTGAGAGCATTTGTACTTATTTCTGTCTGTGTAAACTAAGTAGACATAGCTAGCTTGACTTTGAGCTAATCTCACATAGATAAAGTCTCTGGCGTGCATAAAAAGACTGTATTGCTGGAAGTAAAGTATGGTATTCGAAGGCTTGTAGAAGATTTCGTCATAAGCGGTGCGCACCAATCGACCATGCCAAGCCCCTTGACCTGATGGTCGTCTTGAAGTAATAAATATTATTTATATGCTTCGGGCTGATCCTATAACAATAAAGCAAATTGTTGTTGCAAGCATCACACTCCATACCATGATCGCTTGCCCAGCTCCGTGACGCCGCACAGATCATTGAATATGTATACATAGTCCAACTCGCGTACGTTCTTCAATTAGCAGTCGGCTTGTGAAATTTTGAGTGCTTTTCCTAGAGACATAAGTGTGACTACGATGACCATGCGTGGACTGAGTTAATGTCGCGGGTTATACTTCGTGTGGGAATGTCCAAGACGATCTCATTGTCCAGACTCTTCATGCATTGTATCCTGCTATTGGTCATCCATGTAGCCGTATCGATATAAAAGCGCGCGATAGGTTCCTCGAGAGTACCATAAGCATTGATGAATTTGAGTAGAGCGTAACATTTGTGTATGTCCCGACATGGAGATTATCGTTGGATGCAATAGTGATGTTGGCGGAGTGGTCGCCATTGCCACCATTGCCATCGCTGTCGCTACTACTGGGCTCTTATTTTCACCTCCTCTTTGTATGCCTCGCAAAGTTCGGTGACTCTGGTTGCTTACTGGTCGCCAATGAAGTTGGAGGGTAGGTCATAGATACCTTGATATATTCGATCTCTAATTGCCTACGCTTCGTGGAGGATATTGGTCGTTTGAAGACCATTGATCTTGGCCGCCTAGCAGCACGTAGAGAGAGGGACGATGACCGCTATTGAGAACGGGGCAGTGACTGCTGATGAGGCTGCGCTTCGATTGGTATATTGCAATGAGCAACGGTGCGTATAGGTCTGCATACAGTTTATGTACAACTGGGGAAAGTGTGTTCAATCGCAAAGCGAGTTAAGATGGCCAGCTGCAGTTTCTAAGAGCCATACGCAGACTGGTCGATAGGTCAACGACAATACACGCCAGATTCGCACCTCATTAGATTAGCTACATTGTTTGTTAACCTATACGATCCTCTGCTACGGAGCGCACGTCATATGACAGGGTAGCCGTCCCATACGGAAATGCGGCTATTCAGGTTGCGTGGCGCCTGAAGGATCTCCATCCCATCCACAAGCCAAATTTTGCACTATGGCAAGTAGAGAATAGGCAGAGCAACATGCTTTCATACCCATGCATCTACATTTTGTTTTCGTCGCTTTTGCAATAACTTGAGAAGAAAATGATTCAACTTACACCACTAAGAGGATTAGTGTAATGCAATACATATATATTCATCACGGCAAAGAGATTTATTGTGTATGATGGTACCCACGTCATCCGGTCCAAGTTAACACCGATGTTACCGCGCACTGATGAATTGATTGATCATTGCAGCCCATTGTTTCTTTAAAAAAATTGGACTCTCATATTTCATAAAGTAAAAAACACGTCAGAGGAAGGCGAGCAGTCATAAATACAGCCAGCGGTACCACCATGTCTCTAAGCTTGGATGCACTGGGACCAAGACCTAAGATCTAGTCAGTGTACGTAGTGGTACTTGTGAACAAGCCAAGTAAGAGCGATTGTATCCATTCGTTGGAGTTAGAAATGTGGAGGTGTAGCTCTTTTCGAGAAATATCAGACCATTTCAATGCAGTGGGTGAATAGCGACCGAGGATGTGGGGAAGTGCAACCATCCTGCAGGTGCAAGGCTATTGTGCTTAAGCCATCCTTCTCCGTCTTGGCTCCGAGAGCGCAGCACAGTGGATACAAGACTTTCGCTTTACCTTGTCACATCTGAACAAATTTCAGCCGTTGTAGGTATGATCAATTACTGTAGGAGGCGTCTGTTCTGCTCCAACATTACATTCCCCGGATGATCGCCCAGCTACCCCGCGTTGGAGTACCGAAGTTCCCCCTTACCGAGGGTTCGACCGATGCCAGACTCCAGGCGGCTAGAGAGACTGCTCAATTTTGTTCAATACTCCGTCGTGTATGGTTCAAAACTGGATATAGTACCTAAGATGCATTCATTGTGTAGGGATCTACATACTGTCGCAGTTACCTCCCAGCTGTGCCGTCTTGCTGATGACGACTGCGATCCCCACACCCCCGAAGCTTTCAACTACTCCAAGCCATGGCTTATAAAAGCTTGTCGTGCCAGTGGCAAAGTGCCAAACACGCATTGACGACCCACCATCATGAAGACTCAGATCCTCCTGACTGGTGCTGCTGTAGCAGTCGCTCAGCAGGTCTACATCCCAGCCGCCAGACCATCCTCATTACCGCAATGCGCCGCCAACAATTCTTACGCAACTACGCATCCTTCATACACTTTTCGTGACTTTAGCTATACGCAGACGGAGACCGTGCGCACTGCCACATCTCGTCCACCTCCATCAACCACAACATATTATGCGCCAGATTATGCGTCTCTCAGCAGTTTGGTACCCGATCTGACCACCACTCAGTGGGGCAGCTGGGATCCCTCGGTGACCCCATCTCCAACAGATTTGCGGAATCCGTATGGAAATGCTTCTTGGACTGCACTATGGACCACCATTCCATGGGTCAACTTCACTACAGGCATGTACTCGACCACTGTGTCGCCTACGCCTGTGCCGACTAGTGAGCTTGTTCTGCCTCCGCCCGAGGTTTTTGGTGCTCAGAGCTGCTACATATTTCCCGCCGACTTCATGCTAGGCGTGGCAGCGTCAGCATGTCAAATTGAGGGAGCTATTGCAGAAGAAGGTCGAACACCAACTCACATCGACGTACTCAGTGTGCAGACACCAGGAAGAGCCAGCAACTTTGTCGCCAACGAGAATTATTACCTTTACAAGCAAGACATTGAGCGCATTGCAGCCATGGGTGTGAAGTACTACCGGTTCTCAATCCCATGGACACGCATCCTACCATTTGCTCTTCCGGGCACCCCGGTCAATAAGCAAGGTCTCGCGCATTATGACGACCTTATCAACTTTGTACTCGAGAAAGGCATGCTGCCCGCTATCGTGCTTCATCATACAGACAGCCCAATGCAGTTCTACCCTAACATCTCGGAGACTGTCGTCCGGCCGGGCACGGGGGGCATTGGGCCTGCTGATGCTGGTTTCCATCGCTCCTACAAGAATGTGTCCTTCGAAGATGCCTTCGTCAACTACGGCAAGATTGTAATGACTCACTTTGCAGATCGAGTACCTATTTTCTGGACGTTTAATGAGCCACTTCTTGGTTCACGCAACGGAAAGTCGATTAATACTGTCATCAAAGCCCATGCGCGATTATACCACTTCTACCATGAGGAAGTCCGAGGCACTGGCAAGGTCTCATTAACTTTCAACAACAATTTTGGTGTCCCTCGTAACCCAGAAGATCCTACAGATCTTGACGCCGCGTCCCACTTCAATTCTTTCCAGCTAGCAACCTTTGCAAACCCGATCTTCCTCGGCCTCGACTATCCTGAATCTTTCAAGATGACAATGTCCGACTACGTACCTCTCACCGCTGAAGACCTGGCATACATCAATGGGACCGCGGATTTCTTCTCAATCCAGCCGTATACCGCCACCGTGGTTAGCCCGCCAGCGAACAATACGATCGCTCAATGCGCCACCAATGCTACGCATCCCCTGCGACCGTATTGTGTGACACAAAGCACGACTACCACAACTGGATGGAATATCGGTTATCGCAGCCAATCTTATGTCTATTTGACACCAGAATACTTCCGCACCTACCTCAGCTATCTGTACAACACTTTCCGCGCCCCTGTGGCGGTGACCGAATTCGGCTTCCCCGTATTCGGCGAAGCACTCAAAGCTCAGGCCGACCAGGAGTTTGACAGTCCACGCAGCTGGTACTACCAATCTTATCTTAATGAAGGTCTCAAGGCCATCTGGGAGGACGGTGTCGAGTTCATCGGCGCTTTTGCATGGAGTTTTATGGACAACTGGGAGTTCGGTGACTATGACCAGCACTTTGGTATTCAAACTGTGAACCGCACGACACAGGAGCGTAGGTATAAGAAGAGCTTCTTCGATTTCGTTGACTTCATTGAGAGTCGGAGACAAGCCGAGTAGGCAGCGACCATCTCGGAGTGAGATTGAGCGAGACCGCGAGTTGACTCGCTCAAGTATTATGCAATATCTCTGAATCTAGAAGCTAGCAACAACATAATCCATCGTCGGTCCTTTACTATCCAAAATCAGCTGTAAATTGCAGTGAGGCTCATGTCATATATCCGACATCGCATGATGGGCGCATCAACAAGTCAGGCCGAGATCGGCAAGCCACCGTATGGATATCGTCATCACCTTCGACCTAGCCGACGTCGAGATAAAAAACGCCGAAATACTTCATTACAAGTTTTTCGGATATTCACTTTTACCTGTCCTCATACTTCATCATCGTCACTTGCTTGTTTGAGTTTCTCTCTGCGCATCAATTCACAGGTCATCATCAACTTTGAACTTAGTCGTCACCAATCAAGCACCTCACCATGGCGAACTCCAAAGCCCACGACCTAAACTGCCTTACCATCAGTGAACTTGAGGCCCTCGCAGCAGAACGCATGGACAAACAAACACGCGACTACTACAACGAAGGCGCAGACTCTGGTTCAACCCTCCGAGAAAACATCACAGCTTACCAGAAATATCGCATCCGGCCACGCGTGCTGCGCGACATTTCCTCAATCGACACGAGCGCTTCCATATTTGACTTCAAAAACAGTATTCCACTTGGTGTCGCACCAACAGCTATGCAATGTCTTGCGCACGACGACGGTGAGCTAGCAACAGCGCGCGCGTGCAAAGAGATGGGCGTCGTGATGGGCCTGAGTAGTTTCAGCACCACGAGTTTGGAAGATGTTCGGGGTGCACTTGGCCCTGACCACCCAGGAGCACTACAGCTCTACCTCTTCGAAGAGCGGGCAAAGTCCCGCGCCCTGATTCGTCGTGCGAAGAAGGCTGGTTATAAAGCTGTGATGCTAACAGTTGATACGCCGCTCCTTGGCCGCCGCAACCTGGAAATTCGGAACCAGTTCAAACTACCCAAGCATCTTAGCTCTGCGAACTTCAATCGCACAGAGGATATCGATGAAGATGAGAAGGCGGAGGAAGAGGATGCGAGTGAAGTCAGTGGGGGTAGCAACCGCACTCTGCCCAAGGGGCCAATCGTGTTCCACACTCATGCGCCGAATCCTACGTTGAATTGGGACCGTGACATTGCCTGGCTTAGGGAACAATCCCACCCAGAAATGGAAGTTTGGGTCAAAGGCATCGCGACGGCTGAAGACGCGCTCCTCGCATGCCACCACGGTGTCGATGGCATTATTGTGTCCAACCATGGGGGTCGTCAACTCAATGGCGCGCTCGCCACTATTGATGCGCTGCCTGAGGTCGTGGAGGCTGTGCGCTCGGCTCAGGGGAACAGGAAGATTCCTGTGCATGTTGATGGGGGTATCAGGCATGGCACAGATGTATTCAAGGCACTTGCTCTGGGTGCTGATTTTGTCTGGATTGGACGACCGGTGTTGTGGGGCTTGGCGTACAAGGGGCAGGAGGGCGTAGAGCTGGCTCTGAAACTACTCGGAGATGAGATCCGATTGTGCATGGGGCTTGCAGGCGTGACCAAAGTGGAAGATATCAGAAAGGATTACTTGGTAAGGATTGATAGGAGTGGATTTGTGAGTCGCTTATGAGTGAACAAAGCTTTGCTAAAGAGTTATTACATAGAGTAGTTATTAGAATGGTCAAATTCAAAAGGCCTAATGTGGAATAACGTTTTGTATACGGGTCATTGTGACCTATCGTAAGCAATTATATCTCAAGACTGGTAGCAAAAGTTAAACCATGGGCAACAAAATGGCAAAATCATAGAACAGCAACCAGCCATCGACATAATTGCATGTATGTCTTTCCTATTACGGCTACGACTGTGACCTATAGTTGCCCTCCCACAACTCTGCAGGTTGTGGAGGACTTTTACTGCCTGGAGCCTCTGCTATGTACTGGCCATGAATCCCTACTTGAGAGTACCCCTCCTTTGGATCTTGATCAGGCGGATACTGTTGATAACTGCCACCTTGATCATATCCTACGCTTACTTGATCCTGCTGCGCCTTCTGCTTCTTGCGTTTGCGTAGGCAAAACCACATAAGGACGGCACCCAAAGTTATACCGACAATAGGCCCTACAACAACGCCAGAGATCCAAGTGTTGCTCTTCGATGTTGAACTAGAATTGGATGTTTGTTCTGTAGATTGTGATTTGCTGGAGCTTGAGGAAGCGACACCGGTGGTAGTGGTGGCGATGCTCGAGGAAGTCGGCAAGACGGACATGGCACCTATGAATGCATTCAGTGCACATACACTTGGTTTCGATAGCTCGGAGACCTACTACTAGACTGGGCTGCGACTGTACTTGACACTTTCACAAGCCCACTGATTTGGAATCCGGGCGACGAAATCTGCTGTGTATATGGATCCGTAGAGTCGTGGAACGTAAAGCGGAAAACCCAGAAATCGTTTTCCGAAAACGCACTGGAAGCTATGTTTACATCCCAATCATAAGATGAGGTCGTGCTGAGATTGATGCCGCCTAAACGCGAGGTCAGGTTTCACTGCATTGGGAGAAAGCTCTGGGGCTTTTCTCACGACCAATCTTAGAGGTGTACTTGGTCCCATTGAAGTTGGTAATCCACAAATCAAGTATTTCGGTATCGCACAAAGGACAATATTGTGGGAAAGAATTTTGGAGGCCTGACTTCCAGAGCAGGGTGAATTTGGTGCCACTTTGGAGCGGTGTAGATCCATCGGGAGCTGCGGGTGCAGTCCAATCATCCTGTACACTTTGGCACCATATTTGCAGTGGGAGGAGAACGAAAACCAAGATGAGAGAAAAGTAGAGATCCATATTTGTTGGGGCCTCGCCACTAAGGGTGTACTATGGCGACGTTAAGGGTCCCATGGCGAAGTTACCATACTTTTAAAAACAGAGTAGCACCCCGTGTGTAAGGGGGTATCAGGCGATGAGAAGCCACATTTGCGGCACAGTGAATGCATATGCAGGAGGCGCATATGTTGGTTTCAAGGTTGCCGGCGGGAGAGCGGACCAATTATGGCGTGTTATGAACCAGAATCGATACATTGCGGCACAGATCCATGCTAGGGTAGGTACTGACTGATACGTGCAGAAGTCCGAATTACTCTACGCGCTTTGCCCTGCGCGGCGCGAGTCGACAACACCTTTTATTCATCGTGCCCCGTGGCAGAGTCGTGCAATTAGCATTGCACTTCAATGCTCGAAAGACCAGTCATGTTCTTGAGAAAATACAGATGGCCTATTTTCCTTGTCGTTGCCGTCACCTTTCTTGCAACAATAGCCCCACTTTCTACTCGTTTCGCACCATCGAGAAGCCTCATCATTCCAATAAATGATCACAAATATTCCACTCCATCAACAACAACAACCACCTCCACGGGTCCTATTCGAGGCTCTCATGCCTGCCCCACAGCGCCGCCAACTCCAGCGCTTAACCCAGACACACAAGGCCGTTTCGATTGGAGAACCATTCAGATACACCACCCCATCGAACAATACTCTCAATTACCTCTGGGCAAACCGTCACCCAGGCCTTTTATCCAACAGACTTTCAAAGCAGCGTCGACAGAGACCAAAAATTTAATCGCCTCGCGCAAAGACGCCGTGCGAGAAGTTTTCAAGCGATGCTGGAAATCGTACAAAGATCGAGCATGGACGAAAGACGAGCTTGCTCCTATTTCAGGTGGAGCTAGAGACACCTTTGGAAGTTGGGGAGCTACCCTTGTCGACAGCTTAGACACACTTTGGATCATGGGGATGGAACAGGAATTTACAGAAGCCGTTGATGCTGCTGTGCAAATCGATTTCGCACCAAAGACCGATGGGGAGATCAACGTGTTTGAAACAATTATACGCTACCTTGGGGGCTTTCTAGGTGCCTATGATGTTTCTGGCTGCCACGACGCGCGACTCCTAACCAAGGCTATAGAGGTCGCAGACATGGCATATGCCTCTTTCGACACACCCAAAAGGATGCCAGTCTCGAGATGGAGCCCTAAAAAAGCTGTGGACGGGGAGGAACAACTACCAGCAGAATCAGTGCTGATCGCTGAAGCGGCCTCTGCTAGTGTGGAGTTCACTCGCCTATCGCAACTCACTGGGGACATGCGTTATTTCGATGCCATCTCAAGAGTGACAGATGTGCTTGACAAGCAGCAATCTTTAACCAAGCTTCCAGGCATGTGGCCTATCAGTGTGAATATGCGAAAGCCAGACTTGACTTTCGATGATTTCTTCGGCCTCGGCGCGATGGCGGACTCCGTGTACGAATATCTTCCGAAGATGTATCAGCTACTCAACGGAATCGGTCCAGTAGCAGCACAATATCATAGGATGTACGAGTATGCAATGTCTACTGCGACAACTCATACATTGTTCCGCCCTATGGTGCATGACAAAGCGGATATCTTGATTGCCGGTGCTAGCGTAAATGGAAAGAGGGAAGATAAGGGTCAGCACCTTGTATGCTTTGCTGGTGGCATGTTCGCTCTCGGTGGACGCCTCTTCGAAAACAATACCCACATCGACATTGGCCGTAAGATTTCGGAAGGCTGCGCCTGGACTTACAAGAATGCACCAAATGGAATCATGCCAGAAGTCTTCTCCATGACCTCATGTCCGACTCTGTCAGCCTGCGATTATACCTCTCAACCTGGCTCAAGTCCATTTAGCGAAGTTAACGACGGGAGGTACGTTCTCAGGCCTGAAGCGATTGAGTCGATATTCTACCTGTACCGAATCACGGGCGACTCAAAGTATCAGGATATTGCATGGGAGATGTTCCAGGCGATTAGCACCCATACTCGAACGGAGTTTGCCAACGCTGCTATCAGAGACGTCATGGAGACGCCAGTGGAGAATTATGACAGTATGGAGAGCTTTTGGCTGGCTGAAACACTCAAGTACTTTTACCTCATCTTCAGTGAACCTGACGAAATAAGTTTGGACGATTTTGTTTTCAATACCGAAGCGCACCCATTCCGGATACCATACCGATAATGGCTTGCTATTTTTAAGCTTATAACTCAATATACACATGGCCAATGTTCAGAGCTCTATCTAGTATATCCCGACATATCCCCGCCAATCCTTTGCATTCAAGTGTATTCGCTTATCATTTTGGAGTCGAATCTCCGACTTGCAATGTGTCAATCTCGAGATATCCTTGCCAGATCGGCATCATGCTAGTCGATCCTGTTACAAGCAATGTAGAGTAGCTTACGTGTCGCGAACCTCGAGAAGCACCAGGAGACCGGCCGCTAGTAACAAGTGGACTACTTGCGCTGCCCATTGATGATCACTAATCGCTAGCCCTGTCATATTCGGCCTCCTTCCTTGGGTGTTACTCGGAGCTACGCATGCAATGGCGATCTTCGACGTTCTTGTCACGGAAGATGCTGCAACGGCCTACAGGGCAGTCTGTCTAGTATACAGACTATACCTTGTGGTTATGGTGTAATTTAGATCTTTGCTGCAACCATCTAAGCAACTTCAACACGTTCGAAATTACTTGTTGAGTGAACCTAACGTTGAGCATAAGCCCATCATTATTTCATTTAGTAGCGTGAAAGCGCGTGTAAAACATTTTATCCCAAAGTAAACTCTATCTAACTACCTTTGTCCTACTAATCTTTCGTTAGATAATACTTTTGTGGTGTATATACGCAGATTCGAAGTAATTACGAGAATACATTAATCAATTATAGTTACTTTAAGTTATACTACGTAATCTACTTACGAACATAAGCCCCCTGGAAGATGTCATTCCTATCCTATAGATTTATTCGGCTTACTTTATTGTCCAATTCAGCGTGATAGCACGTACTGTCGCTGTATGGAAGAAAAGAGATGTCAAATCCGCTGTAGATGAGAGACTCTACTACGTTAAGTAGTCTTTCAACAAGTGTGTCAACTCCAACCCCAACGGTAAGCATAAGGAAAGATCATACAGCTGACTTAGCACTCATACATTCGGCGCTCTGACAGCACAATCTGATGCATGGTTTGCTTTATATGATGGAATGTAAAAGGTGTTGTAATATCTTGGCTTGGTGAAACAGCTGTCTACGCAGTACGTGTGAACTCGTTGTGATCATGGATAACTTGAGTGACATGACGGAATTACTGATATGATAGACAATTGTAGTGTACTATTAGCGTTAGAGTGCACATTGCTTGCACGTAATGGTCTGGCGTAGGCTGGCAGATTTTATGCCACATGCAGTACACCTATGACCCCTCGATGCCCCACCACCACGATCTTTTGTGGTGCCAAAACAGCTTTAGAGATGTGACTCCTTATCATCCTTGAGTGTCGTTGCGGATGTGCTCTTGTTCTCAAAGCCCCCTTGTCCCTGTTCGAAGGGGCAGGACGCATCCTTGACCATGGCTTAGCGTCTGATTTGAAATTTCACTAGTAGTTTACACCTGCCATATTGAACACATTCCCGTTGAAAATCATGTTACAACGTAAGATATTCTTTGAGCGTGGGGTTAGTTCCAAGAAAACCCTGTGAAGTGAAGGCATGGTATGCTTCCTAATGGTGAGATAGGATTATTAAAGTTGCCTATAATTAGAGCTTAGATTTCAGGCACGAGAAGACATTTACTTAATGAATTTACTTAATCAAGTCTTAGTAGAACCACGTGGTGTAAAGTTTAAGCTACCGTAAAGCGGCTCCTAAAGCTACCATTACAGGAATTATTCGAGTCAGCCGACCCTAGCACCAGGGTCACATGTCGTCACATCCATGGTAGGTGGAACTTGCCGCGCGTAGTACTACGTAGTGTCGTAGCCTACATTAGAGACTCACCCAAATGCACGCCAAGGGGCTGGGGCAACCTCTTCAGGACGCTCTTGTTCGCCTTATCCACTACACCACTTGCCCTCGTCATGACTTCTCGGTGCCAATACGTCCGAAACGAAAACGAAGCACGCCCGATGAAGAGTCATGACACGTCGCCGGTGGTCCTCGTTGCGACACAGCAGCACCTCTTTTGTGCGCAGATTACTCGGACCCAGCAGATCGGGTCACGCTGAGCCAGAACTGGTTTCGTGCGGTTTAACGTTAGAACAGCAACAAGGATACTCGGCAGTCTCGTCTATCTAGCGGCCCGTGTTCTTTGACCATAGAGCCACCACGGAGGCAACTGACAGGCGCCATGATTGAATATTGAAACATGGGCTTTTACCAGAGACCGCTTCTATACTTCCGGCGCATTCCATTCAGACTTTTCAACCTTCATCCACCCGCAAATGGCCTTTTGGGCAACGGTACTCAATTCTGCGGACGCTTCGCCACAATATGGCAGGCGGCTCGTTCCTACAATCATCGATGATAATGCGAGAACTCAGCCAAATCGAGCGTGTTTTTCCATCCCCCGCACTGACTCTCTGCAGGATGGCTTTAGCGACATCACCTGGCGGATGGTAGGACTTCTCGCACTTGCAGCAGCTTTGTCGGTTGCTAGAGCTTATTCTCACAGTATGCCAACGCCATCAACAAAACTGCTTACTTCATTGAACGAGAGATCGGTCGAAGTACTTCATTTGAAACTGTGATGTATCTCGGCTTCCCTGACATCAGGTCGTTTATAGTCCTGGTGGCATTGTACGTCGCCTCTTTTCTCCAATGCTCGACATACTACCGCGGACTCAGTTACTAACAGTACACTGGCAGAATTAAAACTGGACACAAGGTGAGATTATCTATGCTTGAAACATCTATCCTCTTAGAACACTGCTAAACGGACGGCTAGGCACTCTTCAGCTCGTATCACAATAGCTTAGCTGCACACACAGATTTGATTCAACGAACAAATTGCACGATACTTTTGCATACCACTGGTCTCCCCGTGGCTGGTATACTGGAGAAAAACCGTATGAAGAGAGTCTGCATCGCTGAGTTGGAGGCGCTGCTAAATGACACCCCAATCGAGCCATACCCTTATGCAAAGACGTTCGATGAAGCGAAATACGATCCCTGCTTCATGGTTCATACCTCCGGCCCCAGTGGGATGCCCAAGCCAGTGCTTTGGACGCACTGGTCACTCAGCACGATAGACGCACATAACCTGGTTGCACCATTAAATGGGCGAAGGAGCCTGTGGGCATCACCTCAAATAACCAGAGAGCGAACCTATTGCGCTTGGCCATTATACAACGGCGCCGGCCTTGGAATAGGCCTGATGGACACATGCTTCAACAATACGACGTCCGTTATGGGCCCGTCACAATTCGTCACCGCGGACATTTTCAACAGTATGATTGACCACGCCAAAATCGACAGCATGTATTGCTTGCCGTCATTGCTCAAGGATATTGCGAAGCGGCCTGACATATTGACAAAGCTCACGAGTCTACGTGAAATTTCTTATGTTGGAGGTATTGAAGCACCCAAGCATCGAAAACCAAGTATCATTCGCTGACACCGTCGCAGGCCCACTTCGACAGGACGTCGGTGATACAATATCTCGGTACACCACCCTCACGACCCTCATGGGAAGCACAGAGGCAAATGCTATCGTGCAGCATGCAACGGATCGAGAGGACTGGGCATACATATGCATAAATCCTGAGCTCAACGGAATACAGATGCGCCCAGTTGCCCATCTTTTCGAACTGGTCTTCATCAAGGATCTGCGCCTCAGTAACTATCAGGGTGTTTTTAAGGCCTACCCATATCTTGAAGAATATTCGATGCAGGACCTTTACTCCCCACACCCGTCGAAGCCGTACCATTGGAAACATGAAGGACGCAACGACGATGTCATTGTGTACCAGAATGGATGGAAGTTCAATCCGATGATACACGAACGTCTAATTGAGACGCATCCGTTTGTCCATCACGCGATCGTGGTGGGAACTGGTAGAGAACGGCCTGCCGTCATAATTGAATTGCTGCCAAAATATCAAACCGAGAATCAGTCGCGGTTGGACGCTCTGCTCGAAGACATTTGGCCTTATATCGAGCAGGCCAACAATCTGGTCGAGACTTATAGCCAGTTGGAACGACGCTATGTCATCTTCACAAGACACGGCAATCCGCTTCCGGTCGATGGTGGAACGACTGCGAGAAAAGCAGCTGTCGAACTATATGCAGACGAGATTGATAACTTATATACTTCTGTCGCCAATGCAGGGTTAAAGGGATTGTTCCGTACGGAGGGATGAATTAAGCCGCGTTCACACACTCCGCCGTATCTTGTCCGAATTCTTTTCGTTGCTGTCTGCACTCCGGGCGTCACATTCCTGCAATTCAGGCGGTCAATCATGCAGTCAATTCCTACAAGCCTATAGTCACAAAGGTCGGTAGGTCGGCTCGGCATACAATTGGACGAAAGGTTGCATCAAACTAAATCTGGTTGGCATGCTTTGTCATCTGCTCACTCACGGCCCAATCGCACATTTACCCAGCTCCCCCTTGGGGTCACACAGCCTGACAATCCCCTCATTGATTACCGAGCCCTGCAAAAACAAGGCAGCCCGCTACTACTCCATGCAGCGTCCTGGCTTCTCGGATGTAGAGACATCCCGCAACCATGGGAATCTTCGAGAATCCACACCGAGGCTTTCCACTTGAAAACGCCAACCTCTAATATATCGTTGTAGTCGATTAATCAGCCACAAAACAGATATATTCTGACCACATCTCTCGCATGAGAAAAAAAATGTGTCCTCATCAGCATACCATCCTCTATTCACCATGTCATCCATCAGTTTCCGCGACTTCTGCCTCGTCCCTCTTTTGAACGGCCTCAAAAATGCTCATGCCTTCATCGCCAAAGCCGACGAGCACGTGAAAGCAAATAGCCTCGACGCCAACGACTTCCTTACAGGACGTCTTCACCCCGACATGGCCGACTTCATCTATCAAATCCAGCGCTTCACAGATGCAGCCAAGTTTATCCCTCCACGCGTGAATCCAGCGATAGAGGCAATCAGCCTCCCAGATACAGAGAAGACGTTCCCAGAACTGTTGGATAGGATCCAGAGGACAATTGCGTACCTTGAAGGCGTCGATGCGAAGATGTTTGAAGGACGTGAGCAGGAAGATGTTCCGGTATCGATTGCTGGTGGGAAACTTAACCTCAAGTTTACCGCTGCAACCTACGTTTGGCAGTTTGCGCACCCCAATTTCTGGTATGTATAGTTATTTCATGTGCCCATGAGCTGTGACGGCATAGCGTAATCCTCGTCTTCATATGACTGATTGTGATGGTGTAGGTTCCACGTGACGACTGCGTACGACATTCTGAGAGCCAAAGGTGTGGATGTTGGCAAAATGGACTTCCTCAACGGTGCCAAGGTCATCGACTTGTAGGAGATTGTGGACACATACGTTTCTGCTGAACTTGTTTTCTTTATTGACAATCATATGGGTATCATATAAAACATGCCGCCCGAATCTATCCTTCATTGGTCCGCCGCCTGATCAACTCGCTTTCCAATTCCGCCTTTTCCTCAAGCGTCAAATCGCTTTTTGCCTTGCCAATCTTGACTCCCAGAAACATGATGATTAGACCCGCGCTCGATAGCGCCGTTGCCAACCAGAAAGCTATCTTGTAGCTCTCCCTCTTGCTCTTCCCTCGATCTTCCGTCTCACTAACAGCCAGGTCTGCAAAACTCAGGAATACCGCGATGCCCAGGAAGAGAAGCGAGTTCATGAATGCGCCTGCGAGGCCCTGACGCGTCTTTGGCATGGATGTCGTGATGAAGATGTTACTAACGTTGTAGGTAATGTCGATTCCGAGCGTGGCGCAGATCATAGCTGGGAACACGTAGGCCCAGTAGTTGAATTTGACTGGTACGATGGCGAAGAGTAATGTACAGAGAATGTACGCTGTACCGCTGATGAGTAGGAGAATCCGCCCTGGTAACAGATGGAGTACGAGACCGCCGATAGTGACAAGGATCAAGCCGCCCACGCACATGGGTGTGAACCAAGCAGCCGTGAGGATTGGGCTGGCGCCGACGACTTCTTCAATGTAGAAACTGGCGTAGAAGAGGAAAATACCAAAGGTCCCGTATTGAAAGAACAGGGCTATTGCCAGAGGCTTCATGCCCTTGACGGAGAACATGTCGCCCGGTAGCAGCGGTTGCTCAGCGACCCAACCCTCGATGTATACAAAAGCTCCAAGGAATATCCATCCGATAACAAAGGTGACGGGGATATATGGGGTTGCCCAGCCTTTTGAGGCATGGCTTCCATCTGTCAGAGCGAAGATAATGAGAACCAATCCTGGGATCACCGTCGCCGTACCCCACCAATCCATCTTGATGTCGCCCTTGACGCGATCTTCCGTCCGATTCGGAATGCACAACCAGGACATAACAGCCACTATCGCCAAGATGAAAGCTCCGATCCAGAAGAACCAACCCCATTTTATGAATTGTGCGGCTACGCCTGCAAAGAAGATTCCCATGAAGAAGCCCACGGGTGCGAAGGCGCCATACAAGCTGAAGACCAGATTCTTCCTCGGTCCCGGACGGTATATACTTCCAAGCAACATGATGCCAGATGGTAGGAAAGCAGCAGGTCCGAATCCCTGTAAGGCCCGACAAAAGATGAGCATGATGTAGTTCTGACTGAAGCCTGCGATGATGGTCCATATGAGGAGCCAAGCCAGACCAAAATTGAATATAATGTATCCTCCAAAGATGTCTGCCAGTCGGCCAAACGGTAAGAGGAAAGCCCCAGTTACCAAGGCGAACACGCTAGCGGGCCATGTCTGCGCATTTGGGGGAATGTCCAGTTCAACTGCAAGCTCTGGGAGAAGGATGTTGAAGCCTGAGATGAGGTATTCAGCTACGAACATGGAGCCAAGGAGAGCAAAGCAGAAGCCGAGTTCCATCCATATCGAAGTAAATACTTCGGGGCGCTCCCGGCCAAGTCGTTCAATATCGGCTGGAGTATAGGAGACACGCATGTGAGGAGTGCTGGCCTCTTCGATTTTGGCGGGCGTTGGGGACCCAGATCGGGAGTCTGTAGGTGATGTTGCTGCGTCCATCGTAGATGAAGTATAAAGGGGTTGAGGGTTGATGGCGATGGAATGGAAGCTTCAAGAGTATGTGTGATGCATAAGAGGCGAAGGTATGTCTATCGGTCTAGTGTGAACATGTGTGGATGGTATGGTAGTAAACCGGGAATTCACTCTTTCTATATCCTGTAGAGCGCGGAGTCCGTGAGCACCGCGTTAGACTTTATGACTTGTAAGCGTGATGTACAACCTTCCATTCGATTTGCTTCCAATGGCTTATTATAAAGACAGACAACAACGTTAGCGGTGTGCCGGTCAACTACCTAATCGACCGTCACAACGAGATCCACCCATGCAGACCTTGCCTCTTGGCTGCTCTTTCAAGCCTAGGACAAAGATGGCTGGACTCGGCGCAATGGCGGCAAAACCACGCCAAGTGCGAAAATCGTTAAAGAAGGAGACGAGGAGTCATCGGATTTTGGCGTCGCATTCAATGAGCCGTCTCCAGATTGCGTTCTTGGTGGATTTCGCCATCTGTACCCTTGTCTGAACCGCAATGACGCATATGTCGTTCACCACAACCGCATATCGATTAGTCACGCCCTTGCACAAAACCATCTCCACAACCAGGCCCGCCGTAACTGTACTGTGCATTCTGAATCCAGAAACTCACCCACACATCTTGCATGGCGAGCCCACCCAATGAGTGCCACTTTCCCGTCGGCTGTCACGTTGCCTTTTACTCTGCCCACTAAGCCTTGCCACAATTGCCGCAAGAAGCGCTGGCGGTGCGATCGCAGTTTGCCAAGTTGTCAGAAATGTACGACTGCAGGGACAGAGTGCTTGGGGTATGGGAAGTTGTTTGTCTGGAATCGCGGGGTGGCCAGCAGGGGGAAGATGATGGGGAGGGGGTACGGGGAGCATATGCAGCAGGAGAGTGACGTTACGGGTGAAGAAGCTAGAACGAAAGAGGTACCGGCTCTGGTTTGGGAACACGACGACGTCTCGAAACAACAGCATTCGGCTGGTCAAAGTCAGGACGCTATTGCAAGTTTCAATCCTACGACTTTTGCGGATGACGAGGGCGAGAATACCGCAATGGTTGTTCAACGACCTTTGGTTGACCCGTTGGTGAATGACCTTGATCGGAACTCGAGATACTACTTGTATCACTACGCCACGCAGCTATGCGACGTCATGGTAGTTTACGACATGCCTGGAGGAAATCCGATGCGTGATCTCATACCGCAAACATCTGCTTATCCACTCCTACTCCACATCATCGTCGCGAACTCTGCCTTTCACGTATACAACATCACACGGAATCCCATGGGTCAGTCTTCATACCAGGACGGCCCTAGTCCAACCGTCATGGCATACTACCAATCCGTCAGTCGATTCGGCGGACCACTAAAGTCGTCTTACCGAGACGCACTCATAGCTAAACACCACGCCCTCAGTCTGTTAGCAGAAAGTGTAGCAAATGTGAACGCCTCCAACATCGACCTCATCCTCGTCACAATCCTCCTCTTCGTCAACTACGCCCTCGTCGAATCTGGCCGTGACAAATGGAAAGTCCACATGGGCGGTGCGCTGAAACTCATCAAACTCCTGGGCATGCCACCCTATATCCAACGCCCAATGAGCCGACTCCGCCAAACCATTCTCTCCGACTTCCTCGTCTTCTACATTCTCGGCTCAACCTTTACCTTCTCCAGCATGCCCTGTCTCATCCCGGACACGCTCGAACTCGAGCCCATCCTCCGCTACGCCGAAACAAACAACTACCTCTCCTGCCCGGGCCCCCTCCTCCGCATAATGATCGAATCCTTCGCCCTGCCCGATTCCCACGACTCCACCGGCAAAACCACAATCCAAGACCAAGTAGGCATCTTGCTGCAGCGCGCTCTTGCCTTCGACCCCACCGCCTGGTCCGCTTCCTTTGCCCCCGCCTCCCCTCACGAAGACCTCTCCCAGCGCATCCGTATCGCATCTGCCCACCGCTCCGCAGTCTGTATTTACCTCGCGCGGGTATTGCCATCCACAAACCCATTACTCGACCCTACATCTGGGTCCGCACTTGTCAGCCTCACGGGCCTAGCCGACGACGTCGTGCACCACATTTCGCACCTGCGCCCGGGCGATGCGCTGTTCAAGAGTATTTGCTGGCCGTTGTTTCTTGCGGGGGCTGAGAGCGAGGATGCCGCCCAGCGCGCGTGGATTATGAATACCCTGGATCAATTGTATGGGATTATGTTTTGGGGCTATTTACATACGAGTAAGAGGGTGTTGGAGGCGATTTGGAAGTTGAAGGACGATGGGGAGTTGGGCGAGGGGAACTGTTGGGTCGAGGAGGTTAAGGAGTTGGGGAGTGAGATTTTGATCGCTTGAGGGGTGGGGGGGAGTTTTATTTGGTTTTTACACTCGGTTACTTTGGGCGGCTTATCATGCTCCGGGGGAGTATGGGATTAGGGCTGGTTATAGATCATTGGTATGACAGTATACCAACTACGTTAATTGAATGTTGTCGCAGATAGTCGGATGGAAAAAGCCTGGAATACGCGATTCGCACGAGTAATTACCAGCATGCGAAACTAGTCATAAGCCCAATCTGCGAAATTCACTCTAGCACATGGGCTTTGAAAGCAACAGTCATCCCTGTTCGAGAAAAGGTCTTCGTTGGTGTAGAGTCCATGCTGTACTGTGCTCAGCATTTCATTCTCGGTCTACGTACAGAGAACTGCGACAGTATTCCATACCGAGCCCCCGCTTCTTCGTCGTGCCGTAAACCTTGTTCCGTGTCTAAATCTCGACATAGTTGCGTAAGCCATTTAGATCTGGAGACGCTCGACCTTGTCCTTGAGGGTGCGGATCTGGCCCATCAAGTCCTAGAAAAGTCAGTATGCAGGACACACTAATCCCAGGATTTGATCTTACTGAGGCTTCGTTGGTGGTGATCGAGGCGGCAATGACGGCCCTAGCGACACCGCAGGCACGACCGAGAGCCATCTTGGAGGGCACATAGACGTACGGAACGTTCTTGTCCTGTATATTGTCAGCGTGTACGGCGTGATGCTACTGGGAATGAGCGTACCTCGCAGAGGAGGGGAAGGTGCAGCAAGATAGCCAAGGGAGAGGTATCAGCAGCCAGGATGATCAGCTCGCTAATACCACGGTTCAGCGTCTTGGTGGCCTCGTTGGCACCCTTCTTCAACTGGCGGTAGTGGGTCGCCTGCTGGACGAGATCGAGGATCTCCTGGGAGAGAGCCTGATCGGCCTGGGGCCAGGCAGCGGAGTTGTCTTCAGCCATGATGGTTTGGAGGTGTGCGATAAGTTTCTTTTTGGAAGGTTCACTGCTTAGCTCGCCCGAAGGAGGGTTCCTGAGTTCATGTTAGTATCATCGCGAGCGTTCATTACCAAGACACATACACTGCTTTGCTCGCCTGAGTAAATTTGCGGTGAGGTTTGGTGGTGGTGATGTTCAGACGGAGCTGTCGTCAACTTTTTTCTGTGGATCGCGGAGGTCGGCGCTCTGGCAGCTCACGTGCAACGCTAGATCGTAACGAGAGCTAGGGCCAAGCAAGAACTCCGTCGACCAGCCATCGTCACCACTCATCTCGACATCACAACGCCTCAATCGCCGCATCTCCGCCGTCTGCTCATCAAAGCAGATATCTCCGACTCCATCAAGACGACCCGTTGATCACATTCACCACCGCCAAAATGCCTACAGAACTCTGGTGAGTCTAGACGGAGCTCCCCTTGCTCGAAGCCTGGCAGCTCCAGCTTGCCTCCACGCGATAAGCTGGACCGAATCTGGGCTCCAGGGCACTGCGGGAGCTTCCATATTATCAGTTCTGAGGAGCCACAGCTAATTTGAATCGATGCAGCCCCGTCTATGCTGTAAGTCGCCGAGAACAACCACTCCACGCTTCGCCTCCTGCAATGGCCACTATTGCACCTAGCGCCTACCTTCATCACGACGCGATGCACCACCAGCGCAGCCCTTTGCGACTCATTATCCCATGCTAATTCTTGTTAGCCCTTCTTTGGCGCCATGGGCTGCACGTCCGCCATCGTCTTCGCGTGCTTTGGTGCCGCCTACGGTACCGCCAAGGCCGGTGTTGGTGTCTCGGCCATGGGTGTCCTCCGCCCTGACTTGATCGTCAAGAGTACGTCAACCTCATGATACAGCTTGCGCGACTGCTTCAGCCTTACGTATCACGCGCAGCAGCTAATTAGCAATGCAGACATTATCCCCGTTGTTATGGCGGGTATTATTGGTATCTACGGTCTCGTCGTGTCCGTCCTCATCTCCAACGGACTGAAGCAGGAGTCTTCCCTCTTCGCAAACTTCATTCAACTTGGTGCCGGTCTCGCTGTCGGTCTGTCGGGTATGGCTGCTGGTTTCGCCATCGGTATCGTTGGTGACGCTGGTGTACGAGGAACCGCCCAACAGCCCAGGCTATTCGTTGGAATGATTCTCATTCTCATTTTTGCTGAAGTATTGGGTACGTAGAAGTATTTCCCGCAGCATTTGGTGCAGCGCTAATTCCGCCCAGGTCTGTACGGTCTCATTGTCGCCCTTTTGATGAACTCCAAGGCGGGCGAGGACACCTGCATCAGCAAACTATAAGCGGCTCGAACTCCACGCGATCGCAGCATGACAAGATTTTCTGGATCGAGACTGGTATACGCGCATGACATACTATTACCACATGGCGCTCGTGGAGATTCATGCATTGCATGTTGAAAGTCCACCCATTTGTATTTTTCAGAAGACGGACGAACACGGGAGAGAAGGCAGGAGCAAGCGAGTTTTGCGGAGGCGGTAAATAATGGACTCGAGTTGACGGAGCATTGGCGATCCATTTGACGGCGTGTATTCTAGGGTCTCATCAATTTTCATTTGCGCTTAGAAACGAAATGCATGTGTTTCACTCAAACTTCACCGACAATCCGGATGACGCAATTGGATGGCTGTGCGTACTCGCAGAGCCATAATATGATTTCATCGATCACAGGCTATTGTTGGACAAGAAATCATGGCTGACGGCTACATTGACCAGGAAACATGCCAATTACCAAGCATAACATCAAGGTTCCCAGCATTTGCACAATCTAATACCCACACCACTACATTCTTTCAATCAACCCAAGTCAATGTAGCCTCTGATATATATATAATATGCACCACCATACCTATAACCTTCGGCAATTTCCTCGCGGCCGTCATCCCCAATCGACCGACGATTCTCTCGCGTCCTCTATCCCCAGTCAACCGAACGCCCCTTCACAGCCTGCATTTCTATCTGTAACTCGACCCCTATCCCCATTAGTCACACACTCACATGTCACTCCTTCGTCACGCTCCTGATTGAGCCTACACGCGCTAGCCGCACTATACATTTTTCTGGCTTTGTCAAAGGAACGAGTGAAATGGGAGGATTTTGGGTGGTCAAGAATGGTGGAACCTAATGATGAAAGTTTCAATTCATTCTACAATAGTATTGAATATTATTAGGGGGGCTAACGCACATCATAGTATACAGTATAAGCGAAAGGAAGACTAGCAGCTCTCTGAACACTGACGAGCCAATTCAGGCTCTAGGAATAACAGTAGCTGCCACATCATCATTACCCAGTCTCCAGCCCCTTCCTCCCACTCCAAAATGCCACTCCGGTTGTCGCAGCCTGATCTTCCAGCCCGGAAACTCGTACCATTCGTGTCTTCCCTCCCTATACGACCCAAGAGCAGCGTTCAGATCATCGAGTCTATCCTTGTTCTTCCTCAGTGCCAAATAAAACGCCTCAGCAATCGACCGGTCCGCGAGCTCGAAGCGGTAATTGTTAAACCAGACTACCGTAGCAAATATCAAAATTACATGTGATCCGATCGTGGTCGTTCGCCAACGCCAAGGTCGTAGTGAGGGAGTGCTGGTTGGGTTTGCAAGGGGCATGGCTGGTTGGGCGCGGAACACGGGGGTCTGAGGACGGGGTGGGCTACCGGGCCGCGGGTTTCGAGTCTCGAGAATAATGGGCTGGTCTCTTCTAGGTGCTTGGGGTTGCGGCTTTCGCGGTACGGAGTTATACGGTATGTTGTTTGGATTGGTTGGGGTTGACGGATGTGTCGATTGTGTACTGTTGGATGCCGTGCGAGATGTTTCTGATGATGTTGAGCTTTGGGTTCGTCTTCTCGCGGCTGCGACGGGGGAGACGCTCTTTGCACAATTTTCCACGGAGTCGGTAAACGTAGAAAGCATGTCTGTTTGCAAGAAGGTCTCGTGGGTGGGACTCTTCTGTTCAGCAGTCGCCAGCCTGTCTTTTGCAGAGTTAGTCGTTTCTCTAGTGGCTTTGTATACAGTGCTTCTGTTCGATCTGGAACGTTTGAGTCATTGCGATGGATGGTTATAGGGTGATGGGGGACGTACATTGCTTGCTTTACAACTTCGATCTTTTCTTCTAATCTCATTCCTAACTTCAGCTCCAATTTCTCACGTTCTGCTTGGTCATTAAGGGCGCTGGTCAGGAGATCAAGCAACTGGTTTAATTTGCGGATGTTGACGATGATGCTGAATTCTTGGATACTTTCTCTTGCAACACTGAGCGATGCGCGGAGCTTCTCGACAGCACTTCTCTTGAAGAACCAATTGACATGTTCTTTGAATACCGTGACCACTTTCCGTTCAACCTCTCTGTCCAGGGAAAGCGTCTTCACTTTCCCAAGAATTTGGAGAAGATCCTTCTTGAGAGCCTTTACCCAGCGATTCAGGCGTCGAGTCGCACGCGAGGTATCCATTGACTTCTCCAACTCTTCGTTGCAGGTACTTCGAAAAGCTTCGTATATATTGGCAAAGATGATTCCTTCGTTGGCAAGTTGTTTAATGTCTTCTCGTGCGTGTTGCACGCTTTTCTGAGCGGCATGTATGCCCTCACAGACGCGAATGAGCGTCGTACAAAGAGCAACGCAGCCTGCAGCAGCACCAACGATTTCTAATGCCATGGCGGATTTATGCGCTGTAGGTGTACGCAATGATGATGGAAATTTGAGGGGTAATCTGGTGAATGAAAGACTTGGTATCGAAGAAAGAGTTGTGGTTGAACAATGAGACAAGCTTGGGATCGATCAGCTTGGGATCTTATGGTTCACATGTAGGAACTACCGGTGAACATGCTGCTATGGGGAGAAATCAGGATCGCCAATCAGCGCTGCTTGACCAGCACCACCGGAGATGAAGGCGCATTCGCGCAGGGCGGGGTCAACGGAAATATGATGTGTAGCAGAAGAACGACGACTGTAGGCGCATTTTCATCAATGTCAGCGCGACATTGTTCCCTGTAATCATCCATACCATAGGGCTACTATAGGACACTTGAAGGCAAGTTATACGAGATTCGATTTGATAAGCTGCATGTTCTTCTGGACGGTTACCAGCTTTCAGCCTTGTCGATGGAATTCCCAGCCGACACTTGGTTGTATTTCACGAACTGAATGGAGCCCATGAGTTTAGCAAGCATCAATGACAGACAGAAGCAAGTTTATGTATGGTACATAGTTGCGACGTTCAGTACACAGGCATCTGGTATACTGTAGGCTTAATCATGCTCTCCATAACGCGGCTGGCCGAGTCAATATAATTTGTAACCAAGTCTCAAGAAGCTCCCATTGTAATACCTATACACAGCCTTAAACCACTCCCACAGCAGATCCCATCAGGAGGCAGCACAGAGTTTGAGATACGCCCTGACAGCCGATAGAGTTTCCTCAGCAAGGCAGACATCAGGTTCACCGATCAGATGCACGACGAGGGTCTCTTGGCTGACGCAGACTTCAATAAAATTTGGTTGGTTCTCAGTAATAGGAGACCGCATCCTGGCAATTACAAATCACCACTTGGATCTCTTATCGCAGTGACATAGGAAATGGACTGACCTGTGCTTTGCCACACTACACATCCGAGTTCTAATACAACACACTTCCTGGTGCGATGCAGCGGCTTCGCGCTTTCCGTTTTCTGGTTTTCTGGTACTACCAACAACCTTGTACGTTCTCCCGCTACCAGACACTCACCTGCCGTGACATATTATTGACGCAGTGTACCTAGTTATCAAATACAGTTGCGTAGAGTCGCGCGAGGCAACAGGTTCGCGCTGCTCCAACCTCAACACACCCACATGATTATCTAAACCGCTACTCTGGGCTCCACAACCACGTCAACTACGAATGGCTTGGCTGGCCTGTCCCCGAAGACTGGATCTCCGACTCTTTGATCGAAGAAATCAATATTGTTCTCGAATCGGTCGATCTACCACCTACAGCACTTGATTCACTTCTAATTGCATCCACTTGTTCGCCATTTGCTTCAGTCTCTTCCATCGTCAAAGTTCCCGTACAAAACTTCAGATGACACTGACGTTTTTCGCACCATGGACTCGTCAACAACCGGGACGACGGAAACGGCAACAGCAGGTTTTCTTTCCTGTGCACCAGGCACGAATATAGATAAGATATCTAGTCACAATTGCCAGGGATCCACGGGCTCCCTCGTGTCTCCTTTCCGAACGACCAAGCGCTCACGGTCGAAAAATACATCTCTTGCAAGTGCGCACTCTGGAGTAGTCTATCAGCAGCGTCGAGTGCAGTAAAAAAAACGTCATAGCCCATATGTCTCGAGACTCGCCATACGCTGATTCATTCGCTAATACTGGTCTAGTGGTTACACCAAGACGCATCGAAACCGGACATCTACTTGCGATGTTTGCTTGCACGCTACTTGCTCTAACGCCAAATCTCTACGCGAGTACAGACAAGCAAAGCATCCCGATATACAGTACCCGTGCTCTATCATGGGTGGTCGTGTATACATTGCACAGAAGAAGAGCATGAAGAGATATTTGGAGAAGAAGCACATGCGAAGATTACAGTGGATATTGTAAAACGACCTACTAAGAAAGAAAACACAGCTACTATACACAAGTATAGCCCAAAAACTACCAAGATAATCTAGGAAAGACTAACTGAAATCGACACCTCTATGAGATTTTACCCTCCCTCCTGCTCCATCTTGGCTCGCAGCGCTCAACAGCTTTGAATAGACATGTCCAAAGAACTACCAAATGCACTTGAACACGCAATCAGTATCATACGTCTATCATCATCGTTAGCCAACCCTCTCACACAACTTTACCCAAAAACAATAGAAAGAAAGAAAGAAAGAAAGAAAGAAAACAACTTACCCTCCAGCCCAACGTCCCAGGCTTATCGCACTCCAACGGCCCCGCCGTCCAATCCCCCTTCTTACAAAAATTCGGATCGTCATCGCTCCAACTCGGTCCATGATAACTATACCACATATGATCCCCATACCACGTGCTCTCAAACCTGCCCTCATAATTCTCCCACAGCTGCGGCCCCTTTTGCGTCACGCCGGGTTGGTAGCGGACGCCCGCGACGCCAAACGTGGGGCGGCCGTCGAAATAGGTAAAGGTTCCTTTGTCGTCGACGGGCGGGGTGAGGTAGACGTATGTGGCGAGTTGACCGCCGGCTTCGCATTGCTGGCGCACGTTGGTGTGGTAGGTGCAGCCGTAGTTGTAATCGTAGTAGGAGCCTGAGGAGTGGTGGCGGGGGGTCAGGGTGTTGTTTGGGGTGGGGATGGCGAAGGCGAGGGTGGTGGGGAGGAGGAGGGAGAGGAGCGGGAGGAGGGAGGGGGATAGCATGGTGATGTTGTGTGGTTTCTAAGATGATATGTGTTTGCTTGTTAGTATGATTGCTAGGTTGGTTTGTGAGAGTATATATAAGTGAGTGTGATAAGTAAATATGAAATCAATCTTCTGATGAGTATTCGAAAGATGTTCAGGGGATATATAAAGGTGTATTCATACCGGCCGAACTATGAATATGAGCACAAGCCTCATCGCTCACATTTGTGCTCGCATTGGAACAAGAGACCAACTACAGACCGGCTATTTCAGATCATATCTTACTATTGTACCTGAAGCAAGGCCAGTGCCTAGAGTCCAAAGCCCTTGTGCACCCCTTTGATCCAGTGCAGCTTTGACGGTGAATCACGTGATCCACAGGAAGAAAGACTGCCCACTCCACAGCGAAGTCGACGTAAGCCCAGGACCGCAAAGCTCACAATTTTCTAGTCATGGTAAATGTGTATTTGATGTCCAATCATCTTGTAATCAGGAAAGTAATAATAATACCCATCCCAAGCCCAAACTATCACTAAACTCCACACCCACCACACCACCCTCAACCCCAACTTCCCTCACTCCTCCCCACTCCCAAGAAATACATCCTACCACACAACAAAACACAGCCAACAAAACCAACAAAGCCCCCTCAACCCGCCACACACACAAGAATACCACAACAATACTAAGCCCGCCTTACCTAAGCAGCACGTTTTCCTTGGTATTGTTCTTCCAAACTGACGACAGCAACTAACTAGACTAGACTAGACTAGACTAGACGTACACCATGCTTAACTGGGCCGTGGGGGAAATGGACCATTGTTTACGTAGTATGCGGGACAAGAATAGTGTGGACTGTGGACTGTGGACTGTAGGCTATGTTTATTTTTGGTGTACGACTGGGAAAGGAGAAGGCGGGGGGGAATTAAATATAGAATGTATGGGTTAGGGTTGGGTGTGAGTGTGGGTGTGGGTGTGACGTGCTTTTAAGACTGGGGTAAGGGGTATATACTACAGTACAGTATAGTACAGTACGAGCGGGTTGGATGCAGTTTACTACTTACTTACTTTCGAATATACTACAAATGCAGTACCTAGAGTACAGTATAATCCCGTCTAATCCAACCTTTCCAGAGCAAAACATCTTGCTATTAAGTAAGTAGTTTGGTCGTTTAGTCTCCTAGGAGGGTTTTTTCTTTTTTGGGAAGTTGGCGGCTTTTGGTATTGGGGATATATATATATATAAGAGAGAGAGAGAGAGAGAGAGAAGTGATACCGAATTCCTGGGAGAAAGGTGTTATTGTAAGGACTTAATCTTCCTCACATAATGTAGTGATAGTAGTCTCGTAACCGTTTATCTCGGGTTCCAGGACATCTAGGCTTAGAGAGTCGCAGCTGTGATGACATGAGCGTGTGTTTTTTTTGGCCTTGTAATGACACGGTTCTGTGTCTAGACTCTATCTTGGGAATTTTTTTGTTGCGAGTATCTCGTTCGAAAGGGTGTCAAAGCTTGCGTGTGTAATGCTTTTTCTTGTTATCTCGTTGGTATCGGGAGGCTGCTTGGGAATGCTGCTGCCATGTTGTAAGGGCTGGGCTTGGGTGTTAGGGGGAGTATTCGAATGATTAGGAGATTCTGGCTCATCGAGATGTCTCGTCATGGACGTTGGGTTTTCTTCACTGGAGAAATATACAAATGGGCTGGTGCTGTCTGGCTGCTGTCGTATATGGGTTTTCTCCCATCGTCCCAGGTTGAACCCCTTTAAATACTCACGTGCCAATCATTAGAAGAACTGCTCCAAGCCGGCGATGCTGTTAAACCCACCTAGGCCAAACATCGCATCGTTGTCTACGGGTTTACCGAGACTGTCGTCAAGTTTATGGCCATCTTCAGACTCAGCGTCCGACTCGTCTCGCTCGTCGTCGTCGTCTTCGTCGATCAAATACGAAAGAAGCACACACAGGACATCATATTCAAAGTGAGACGCCAGACTCTCCAGCCAACCAAGCAATGATTGCAGGATGAAAATGCGCATACATTTAGCGGTCTCACCACAATAGTAGCAGTCGAGGGTCATCCAAGCAAGACCAAGGGCGCATAAACAAGCCCAAAGCACGCAATTAGCCAGGGGGGAAATGGCAGGATGCAGCCGAGGTGGGCTTAGCATGCGCCGGAATAGGCGGTGGACGGGCCTGATTGGGGCGAGTGGGTGCAGCAGACAAGTGGCCGAGGTTATGCAGGGCCCCAAAAACTCAGGGTCTCTTGGTCGCAACCGTTCAGCGGCGTTCCCTTAGGCACATAGCCTTGGCCTGGCTGTTCACTTGCCCCTTGGCTTCCTGCTGGGCAGCCGCGGATGCAGGGCACTACTGGCTGCGCCGTCTGGACGTTAATGTTATAGAGTTTTGTGTGGGACGAACAGGGCGTTTTGCAGCATCTGCGTGCTTCATTACCTCCCCTGTGATATCAGCGAATAATCAACTGCAGATGAGCTTGTGTCACATTGACTTGGCCGTTTGCGTTGTCCCAGGGCCTTTGTCATGGAGAGAAGATCCGATAGTACTGCACGTACGTACGGTACTGTACATGCTAGTACATAGCGGGTGCGTCGGCGGGAGGTGCAGGTACCAAGGTTGCGACGGGCCCCCCCCCCCATTGTCAATTTGTGACCAAGGAGCTACCTAAGGAGTCAGGACTAGGTACCCAGGTTGCGATACTGGGGCCATACAATACAGTGCATACCATACACTCAACACCCACCCACACACACACACACTAACACTAACACACTTCTCCTTCACCACTCCGACTCCACTGGCACCAGCGGCTCCTCGGCCTCGCGCACTTGTTGTCGCGACCTGCGTGCGGCCCAGCAAATCGGCGGCCAGGGCGGCAGCGGCCAGTCAGTGAGCTCCGTCGCTCGCTATCCGCCGGCTGAAACGCTGCAAGGTGCAACCCGCGCTCTCAGCGGTTGGCGGACACGGTCCACGACGACGATTCCCCCCCAGCTCCACACAGGCAGGCTGGGGAGTGAGGGTATGCTTGCACAGTTATTTGGAGATACAGGCCGCTCACCGCCACCCCCATGACTGCCGCCAATCTCACCTCCTCGTCCTCGTTGCCCGTGGGAGCGAGGGAAGATCTGCACCACGACCATCTCATCCACCGCCTCGAAGCCATGTCCACGACTGCAACCGCCCACGACCGCGACTGCCCGAAGAAGAAGAAGACGACGACGACGACGACGACGACGACAAGCACGACAACAACATCAACAAGCCCAAGGTTGTTGGCTCACAGTTCGGCCCTCACTTCACGGCAAGTGGTAGAAGAGCACTCGTCGGCCCCTAGCACGTTTCCCCCATACACTCCCAAGCCAGCCGCTTCTCGAGTGAGCAACAGCTGCCTGCCAGAGGACACGGTGGACATGGGCGACAGCAGCACCCTCTCGCGACAGTCCAGCAACGCGTCCGACGACAGCACCACCTCGCCATCGCGACGGCCCTCGACTCCACGCTCGCAGACGGCTCCTTCCCTCGACACCATGACTACCACCGCCGCCAATATCAACACCAACGCCAATACGAACACCAACACCAACACCGCCACCGCCACCACCCGCAATCAACTGGCTCGCAACCCAGCTCCCTATGCCCGCGCTCACCTGCGCGCCCAGAGCACCTCGGCCCTGCAAGGCGCACCTCCCATGACACGCGCTCATTCCCTCCCAACCGTCATGCACCCCATTGGCAACCTCACCCTCTCGCCCACGCCTGCACCGCTCGCCCGCCCAGCCTCGCCTCTGCGCTCACCCAAGCGGACACGAAGCCCGCGAGATCTCGATTCACGCGCCATGCCAGCGAGCCCCCACGAGCGCTATGGCTCGGGACTGCGCCCGGCCTCGGTAGGCTCGTTCGAGGGTGCGCCCAGCGTGTGCGACATCTCAGAGGACGCAGAGCTGGAGCTCACACCGCGCGCAGCCTCGGGCCTGTCGAGCCTGTACAGCAGCACCGGCTCGCTCTCTAGGCGGAGACGGCCCGCCTCGCCACTCTACCAGGTCGCCGTCTCGTTTGGAGGCCACTCGTCCAACACATCGAGCGCTAGCACCCCGACATCCACCACCTCTTCACCGCTTCTAGCACCCTCCAAGTTCAACGAGCAGTACCCACCATCGCTTGCCTCGTCATCTGTGCCCTCGACGCCCACATCGATGCGCTCTCGCAGTCCCTCCATCTCCTCTCTCGAAACCATTGAAGACAGCCCAGACGCGGAGGAGGAGGCCATCGAGGCAGATCGCATCGCCCGCCTCAAGGCCGCAGCAGACCGCGAAGACGGTGAGGAGCAGAGGCGGTCTAGCTTGGACCAGCCAGAGGGCCGTGGCCGCAGTCTTGGCTTTGGCAAGCGCGATTCCAGGAAAAGATGGAGTGTCTGTGGAGCCGAAAGGCGCCAGGACTTGGATCTCGAGACCATCTGGGAGGACTGACTGAGCGGTGCTTGACCAAGCATGGCCGCATCAGTCCGTCGACTCAACATGACTTCCATGGATGAGTCAACCAGTAGCATACAAAGGAGTTGTTGGGATTTTTGTTTTTCTTATCAAACCAGGCTTTCCGTCCTGCAGCGCCTCTTGCAAACCGGGTGGGCATGGAACCTTTCTCACTGTCTTTCCAAAAACACGGTTTTTCACCCCCATGGTCTATTATCAGAGGGACTCGTACAGCGACATAGCGCGACACAACAAACGGCTGGTACTAGGCGTTTTCAAGGGGCTCTTCGTTTTTTCCCCAAACCATATGGTATTGATGCATTCTACGATTCCAGCGATCACACGTCACCAATATGATACCCTCCTTTTTTTATTATCAAAAGGAGCTTCTCTGATTCTGCACGCACTGTTACAAGGTGGCGTTCTTGCAATGGCATAGGATGGAATGTGTTTGTGGGACTGTCTACAGTAGCAATGAACAATTTTTACAAGTCACTGGTGTACACGTCCATGCTGCCAATTTGGTTGTCCCTTGTAAACGACCGTCATCTTCTGTAACTTTTTTTGTAAGGCGTTTTTTTTTTACCCGACTCAAGTTGTCATGGGCCATGGTCCGATTGTGAGTTTGTGGTTGCTGTTTTGGGTAATTGCAACAGTCGGCCAATCAGCGCCGTCTGCCTCGGATCCGACATCATCAAAAGACTTCATCTAAGCTACCGTGGTGGGGCGACAAAGAGGGCGCTCAACAGAACGGTTAGAAGCTGACTGATCTAGTGTACACTTGGATATATAAACACTGCTCACTTGCAATCCTTCTACGACATTACAAATTCTTTTCGACGTTACAAAACCCCCTCACCCAACATCCCCAGCCACACCCATTACACCACCACCAAGAAGAACCATCAAGATGATTGACTTTGGCATCATTGGCACAAATTGGATAACGCACTCCTTCGTCGCAGGTGCACATGCAACAGGAAAATGGAACCTCGCCGCTGTGTACTCTCGCAAAGAAGAGTCAGCCCAGGAATTCGCGAGCCAGTACTCGGATAAAACCATCACCACCTACACCGACCTCAGCGCCCTCGCGGCCTCACCACATATCAGCACAATCTACATTGCCAGCCCCAACATCCTGCACTACACGCACGCCAAGCAAATGCTCAGCGCGGGCAAAAACGTCATCCTCGAGAAGCCCTCGTGCTCCACCGCCGCCGAACTCGACGACCTCTTCCGCACCAGCAAAGCCCACAACGCCACCCTCATCGAAGCCTTCCGCCACCTCCAAGAACCAAACTTCCAGCTGCTCAAACGCCAGCTCCCCACCCTCGGCCCCCTCACCGGCGCCTCCCTAACCTACGCCCAATTCTCCTCCCGCTACACCCACGTCCTTGACAACCCTTCCTCGGCCAACCCCCCAAACACATTTAACCTGGCCATGGGCGGCGGCGCCCTCCCAGACCTCGGATCCTACTGCCTCTCCGCCGCCATTGCACTCTTCGGAGTCCCCACCACCTCAACCTACTTCCCCCACCGCATTGCCACGGGCGCAGACGGCGCAGGCCACTTGATACTCACATATGACAACAACCCCGCGCCATTTACAGTGCACCTCTCCCACAGCAAAATCTTCAATTCCGCAAGCCCCTCGGAAATCTACGGCACAGATGCTACACTCATTGTCCCCAGCATCACGGACATTGCAAGCGTGGTGCGCTGGGATGTGCGCACCAAAGAGAAGGTCGAGGTCGAGGGCGTGCAGCAGGTGCAGAGGCTGAATTTGCAGGCCGAGGCGGCGGAGTTTGCAAGGATTATTGAGGAGAGGGATGAGGGGGCTAGGGCGGCGTTGGAGGAGGTTAGTAGAGGGGTGGTGGGGGTTATGGAGAGGGTGAGGAGGGAGAATGGGTTGTTGTTTGCTGGGGGGGTTTAAGATTGGATTTAACTGGGTTAGCTTAGGTTAGGTAGGAGAAATCATGTTTTATCATGTTGGTAGGCTGGTAAAGTATGTATACTTTGTACCTATTTTCATTTTTTTTTAGATTATCTAAATACTAGATATCTATTTAGAATTATAAACGCAAATATATATATCGACCCATGCCTATCCCTACACCTATTCCTACATCCCCGACTACAAAAATAAAACAAACAACCACTCACCCACCCATCCACCCCACTAGCACAAGGTACGCTCCCAACCCCAACCCCGCCCTCATCTTTCAACCTCCTCGCGATGAATTGAATCGACTGGAATCGACTTGAATCGCACATGAAACAACCCAAAAACAAAACCCCCCACGTCTAGAAAAACCATCCAAGTTTGGCAGGGGTGGTCATCATACGTGTGATGTTGTATAAAATAGAACAGACCAGACATTGACTTTTCTACTTACTGCTATGCGTGTTTCGTTTCTAATACTCGACATTATACTTGGCTCGAACTTCAATTGCGATGATTACAATCAACCACAATCACTACCACCAACACTACCACACCCATTCTACTGACTCGACCCCCCAGAAATAGTAAGCACCTGTCCATTAACCCATCCGCCATCCTCACTTGCCAAGAAGGCAACGACGCGCGCGACATCTTCGGGCACGGCGCAGCGACCGAGGGGGCAGTGATTAGCCATGAGAGATTCGATTTTGTCGGCGGGCCAGTCCGGGGTACCGCCTGGGATGTAGTGCCATGCGTTCTGGTGGGGAGGGTTAGTGAGTTTAGCGATTTAACTAAACTTGGGATTGTGGATTGTGGAGAGAAGGGGTGGATTGGGGATGTAAAGAGAATTCCCTCCCATGATCAGGGGGAAAAGACGGAGAAATGATATCAATGACAGACGAACAAAAAGAAGACATACCTGAGTAAACATATCGCTCTTGATACCCCCCGGCGCAACCCCATTTACCGTAATCCCCCTCTTTCCAAAATCCGTCGCAAACGCCTTGATAAAACCAATGACAGCCATCTTGGACGCATTGTACAGCGCATGGTCCTTTACACCCAGCAGGCCCGCTGCAATCGACGACATGAGGATGATGCGCCCGCCATCCTCAATGTACTTGTACGCCGTCTGGCCGACAAAAAACTGCGCCCGCGCATTGAGATTGAACACGTAGTCGAACTTCTCCTCTGTAATCTCCTCGGTCACGTCCCAGCTCTCGGTGCCGGAATTGCTCATGACGATGTGTATTTTGCCAAACGCGCGCTTGGCTTCTTGGAACAGGCGCTGGATTTCAGAGACGCGGGAGACGTCGGCGCGAATGGCGATTGCGCGCGCGCCGTTGTTGAAGCCTTCGATGATTTGGCATACCTCGTTTGCTGCGCTTTCAGAGGAGACGTAGTTTACGATTACGGAGGCGCCGCGCTTGCCGAGCTCAATGGCGCAGCCGCGGCCTATGCCGCGACCTGCGCCGGTGATGAGGGCGACTTTGCCTTCGAGAGAGGCGGTGGGCACGTTGATGACCATTTTGGGCGTGGGTGGTGGGTGGGGGCGGAATGGGTGGGATGATGGGATAGACAGGAATGTATCAAGAGCGTGAGGAGGATGGAATAGGTGGTAAAGTCTCATGGAAATGCTTCATAGCGCCTATAAGTAGGTCGATAGTCGATTCATAGTCGAGTCGTAGTCGAGTCGTCGAACATGGCCAGAATAATTCGCAGGATGCCGTTCTGGGGTGGGGATCCGAGCTGAGGAAGCCGGAAAAGGATTCAGCTACAGAGCTGCGGCTGCACGCCGTGGCGCCCGAAGCACTGCTTGTACTGATTAAACAAAACTAAGACATCCGGCCTCGTTTCGAAGCGTGGTATAGTAACACCGGGTATAGTGTGATGGGGAAGCCGGACGAAGGGGCGGGGGAGGGGGCCATGATGATTGCCGGTCGTCGTTGAATGTTGCAGTTGGGGAGACGATGTAAAAGCCGGAGTGAGCCAAGACGATTCTGTCTTTGGCTTGTGGTTGATTTTCTGGCCCTGAAATTTTCGCAGGACTAGTAGTCATCATCTCAGCATCTACACCGATTACCGTGCTCTGTGATGCAATGCAGGAACAACGACGGTCCGGCCCAGAGTGTTTGTGCAATCAATAGCCCACGCACGAATTCAAGCAGCTGTCATGGCAACGAGCGAGTCGCACACGGGCCAATATGGTGAGATCCCAGGACATTGTTCACAATGGCGTACCATTGAAGTGAGGAGGGCAGAAGTGTGAAGGCTAGGCTACGGTGGCGGTGTGATTGTAACTCTGACTGGAGCCACGAAGATGGCTTCCGAGCTATCGATAAGGATTTCGGAACAACAACGCAGCACGTCACTCCTCCATGGCCCCTCCATTTCTTTGCCCGTCTTCCACACGCCCAACATCCACCACTCTCGAGAACGTCTCGTGATTTCATAGTAGATCCAGCAACAATGCATATCCTAGTAAGTTGCATGGAGCCTTTTGAGACCTTCAACCCTCACAATTAATGCATCATACATTCACTCCCCCGTTATGATTCATCCAAAGCCGCCTTCCTCTCTACGAAGCAATTGATATCCCCAACTCTCACCCACGCTCCCTCAGACCCTATACAATCCGACTCACCATCTCCCTCTAGATAACCAACGATGACGGGCCGCCCTCTGACCAATCCTCGCCCTACGTCCACTCCCTAGTCACGCACCTCCAGTCCGCCGGCCACACCGTCTCCGTGATCCTGCCTCACACCCAACGCTCCTGGATCGGCAAAGCTCATCTAGTGGGAAAGTCCGTCTCCCCAACCTACTACCGCCCGCAGCCCCTCCAAACCACGCCTGAAGGCCGTCTCACCAACCACGGCTCCACCCACGACACGCCCCTCCCCGCATCCAGCAACGACGAAGAATGGATCCTCGTAGACAGCACGCCAGCATCCTGCGTCCAAATCGGACTATTCCACTACTTCAAAGAGCGCGGCCCCATTGACCTCGTCGTCTCAGGCCCAAACTACGGCCGCAACAGCACCGCCGTCTTCTCCCTCTCCTCCGGCACAATCGGCGGCGCAATGGAAGCCGCCGTCTGCGGCGCGCGCTCCATTGCCCTCTCCTACGCCTTCTTCGACCGCAACCACGACGCCCAAATCATCAGCGACGCCAGCGCCCTCAGCGCAAAACTCATCGCCCACCTCTGGCACAACTGGGACCCCTCAACCCATCTCTACAGCGTCAACGTACCACTAGTCCAGGGCGTCCAGACACGCAAAATCCTCTACACGAATATGCTCCAGAACTCGTGGAAATCAGGCTCTTGCTTTCAAGTCGTCGATGCTGCTACTACTACTCCAGCACCACAACCTCATAGCACAACAACAGACCCCGAATCCGCAATCCGCTCCCAAGAAACCAAAATCGCTCGCCTCGAATCTCACGCCCTCTCTTCCTCGTCATCGGATCCCCCACCCTCTCCCATCCCATCTCCAACCCCCACCCCCAAACTCCAACACGCGCGCTACACGCACAAGAGCTTCAAGTGGGCGCCCCTGTTCAAAGACGTGTATGATAGCGTCGAGGCGAGCGAGCCGGGAAATGATGGCTGGGCTGTTGCGCAGGGGTATACGAGTGTTACGCCGTTGAGGGCGAATTTCATGCATGTTGGTGGGTTTGAGGGGGAGATTTGTCTAGGTGGTGGAGAGGGCGGGGATGTGGATGCGGAGAGGCAGAGTGATGATCGGTAGGGAGGGAGGTGGAAGTGGAAGTGGCGGTGCGCAAGAAGGGAATGAGTGCTGTGGTGTAAAGTGAAGTGGAGTCCATGACTTGAAGTCTATATTAGATGGCATATATGCATGAACAGCACGAGTATCCAAGTTTTTAGACAAAACAATTAATAAAATCTTGAAAAAATTCAACCTCTTTTGTGAGGCAATCGTCTTGGATATGATATCATGACGTATTATATATTTATATATTTGCATTTATTAAGTAGAGAACATGTTTGATCCCGTGTCAGTATAGAAGCATTTCCTTCTGTAATTAGCTCTGGTTTTCCTCTCCGTTGCCGTTTCCTTTCCTATCCTCCATCTATCATTGCATGTGCTTGCTTGCTTCATTGATGCCACACAGAGTGAAGCACACAGCAACAAACAACAACAACAACAACACCGACGAGCACAACGACATCACACTCAGTACAACAGACATGTATCCGATGCATATATGCATACATGCGTCCAAACCCAGCCCAGTCCAGTCCAGTCCAGCCCAACAAATGTCAGAACCCAAGCGCCCTTACACCTACATCACCCAACCAAAACCCTGATACGACCATCATCCCCGCACCCCCAACGCCAATATATATTTATGAAAAAAATTCATCATCACCACCTCCGTCTCAATCCTTCTTCCCACCCATCTGCACCTTTGCCAAAATCGACTTATTCTTCGTCTTACCCTTGCTCTCGACCCCCTCCGCACGTTCCAAGCCCGCATAAAACATCCGCACCTTGTCATGCGCAATAACCTTGCGAGCATCGAAGCGCAGAATCTGCAGGCCGGCCATGGTCGTAGCGCGGGATAGCGCAACGTAGGCCTGGCCCTTTTCAAATACCTTGCCCAGGTCGACGCGGACGCGCTCGAGGGTTTGGCCCTGGGCTTTGTGGATAGAGAGGGCCCATGCGAGGATCAGGGGGATTTGGGAGCGCGAGGCTTGGACTTCGCCGTTGGGGAGCTCGACTTTCCATTCTTCGCGTTTGGTCAGGAGGTCGCGCGTGGTGCCGTCGGCGTTTGCGAAGCGGACGAGGGGGTAGACTTGGGCGGTGTTTAAGCCAAGGCCCATTTTCATTTGCTCAGTCTTCATGGCTGCTTCAGAGGGTCCATCGCCGTTGAGCAGTTCAGCTTCGTTTTCCTTGTAGATGTTGAACATGGGCTCCGTCATGAAGCCAATCACTTTCCCCAGTGAGCCGTTGACAAGCGTGTCGTCCATGTTCTTGACTAACATGACCTGCGCACCCTTTTTGAGATGTACTTGTTCAGGCACCATGCAGGATTGCAAGAGCCGGTCGCGTTGCTCTTTGATGGCGATTGTGCCGCCGTCGCGGGCTTCGAAGGTGAAGACGTTGCCGTGAAGTTGGGCCATGCGAACATTGTTTGCGCGGTCCACTTCTTGGCGAGTGGGAAACAATTCAGTCGCCTCAATATTCTCATCGGTCTTGGGGAGCGGGCGCTCGAGCTGTTTGAACCGGGTTATGGATTCTTGAGTAAGCCGACCTTCACGCATTTCGTTGAGCATGTTGGCGAAGACGGGGTCTTTCTGACGAAACACGTGGTGCAAGCCAATGGTGTGCTCGATGGAAGTCGTCCAGGTTCCGGCATCGAAGGCGAATTTGGCTTGCTTCCCTGTCTCTGGCACGGGGGGTAATTGGAAGAAATCGCCCGTAATGACGAGTTGGATACCCCCAAACGGTCTGCCGTTGTTGCGGATTGTGCGGGCGATCTGCTCGAGCTTGTCGAATAGATCGCCATCTACCATGGAGACCTCATCCATAATGAGCACCTTGGTACGCATCCATCGCTGCTTTGCTTTCTGGTTTCGTCGAATTTTCTTGATCAAGTCTTCAGCGGGCTCTTTGCCCAAGCCAATACCGGAAAAGCTGTGTAGTGTCACACCTCCAATGTTACATGCGGCGAGACCTGTCGACGCCGTCACCGCCACTCGGTCTGGCTCACGCGCATACTTTCGCCGTAGAGCGGCAATTATCTCCCGGAGTAGAACGGATTTACCGGTACCTGCTATTGTTAGTACCATGCTCTTAGCTCGTCACCATCCAAGTAATTCACCTGCAGAACCCGTGAAGAATACACTCTTCTTGCACTCGGTCACCAAGTTCAAGACGTTTTGTTGCTCCTCACTCAAGAAGATGCGATGCACGCTATTTTGCTTCTTCTTCTTAATGGCCTCTTGGGTAGCGTCATCTGCGAGCTGACCCGACTTGGTCTGTGCCTTCATTTGTTCTCGAAAGACCTTTTGTTGCTGCTTCAGACCACTTGCAGTAACATTAAAAGGGTACTGTGCTTTGGAGTCCTTTGGCGCGGGTGTCGAGACTGCCTTCTCTGGCTCTAGCGATCTTCGCTTCTTTGGTTGTGCGTCCTCCTCCTCCTCCTCCTCCTCCTCTTCGATGTGATCACGCGTCTCGGTGATGGGTTGAGCTTTTAGGTTCTGACCCCATGGTAGTTGCCTCCGCTTCGTCTTGACGGCAGGCTTGGTAGGCGTCTTGAAGTGTTCCGCTGGTGATGATGACCATGGTATTGGCTGGCTACTGTCTTCAATCTTGGGTGGAGCGGTCGGGGGTCTTGTGTTATATCCAGAATCCATTGAGGCCGCTGGAAGGCCTTGGGACGGTGTAGGATGGGTGACCGTTCCTTTGGTGGCAGGATCCTCGACGTCGAGATCAACATCGCTGTCGAAGTCGTCCTCGTCAAATAAAGCGGTGGCCAGATTTGTCGATGTACTACGCGATAGATTGTGGAAGGCGGCAGGGAGTTCGTTCTCCTTGTCCATACCGGCGATGTTGAGGGTTGGGTAGTCAAACACGTCTTCTTGTGAACTCAACGACTTGGCTATGCCATTCGACGTCCTCTTGATTCCCTGTGTGACTGGTTTGAATGGCCGTTGCGAGCCGAGACTATTCTGTCTGACAGCTTTTCCCAACGGACGCGTCGTCGAACTTTGTCCCGATCCTGCGCGACCGACTGTGTTCCCTAGCGACGATTGCTTGTATGAGGCTTGTGGCGGCGACGTTGAGGCGACAGCATCGTGTGCCTGGAGGGCTTGCTTGAACATGGTGGCGGTGGCGTGTGGGCGAACAGGGAGGCAATGGTAGTGCGTCTGGGTGATGGAGGCGGGCGATGTATGGAGTGGGCCGTCGGCCTTGAGTCGAGTTGTCGAGAAGCGTGATTGTGAAAGGTGCGCCCTAGAAAGCTGTGGCGGCAGGGACGCAGGCGTCGTCCCAATGCGTAGAAACAGTTTCAGCGACGCACCAGGCCTTCCAGAGGCGAGAAGCATACAGCGAAGGAGAGCGCGGCGAGGAGAGGGCAATTAGTGGCTGCGATAAAAGGAGAGACTACTACTCAAGGCGACATGCATTGCGGAGTGACGGAATTGCATGTGTCCAAGTAGAGTACGCGTGCGTGCGGGGAGCGAATGTTGAGTGCATGGACCAGCAAACGCGAACATTTGTCGCGACGTCTCGAATAGGCTACACCTGGCCTGCTAGAACACCTGCAAATCACGTGCAGCGCGCGTCGTCAGGGTCTGGATGGCGCCCGGAAACAACACAGAGTGGAAAGCTAATGCATCCTTATCGTCATGAACGGGTCCAGAGCCAGCTGGGCACGTTTGGACGCAGGTAGAGCTCTAAACGATTTCGTTGCACACCTTGGCTTGACTTGTGCGATTGGAAGCAATTGGCCAAAAGAGCGTAGACATGCACCCTCACATCATTGATATGTAATGTTAAACATTTCATTCTCAGCTTTGACCAGTCCAAAGCAAGTGATGGCAAATTTCCTCGACTTTTTTAAAGCAAGCCAGAGTACATCGCCTCGCTGCTGCGCCAGAATAGGTATCCAAAGTCCATGCCATATCCGCCGTGAAAACGCCAAATGCTCATTCGCTGCAAGTCGACTCGCTAAGCTGCTCTGTATGAGCGCTGGGTATACGAAGCATGCAACATGGGAACAAGGTAACGTAAGCAAGGAGAGGCATACAAGTTTTGGTGGTGAGCATAGGGAAGAATCTTACGAACGTGTGCGGCCACCAAGAGAAGGTGCCTGGGCAAAAACGGTTAAGAAGTCATCAAGACTAGTGCAGACGAGAGAAGAGGCCAACAGTAGCAAGCTTAGGTAGGCTTGGGACAGGACAGGACAAGACAAGACAACAAAGAATGCGCACAAGGAGATTCATTCTGGCCAAGAAATAAATGAACCGTAACAGCTTTCCCATGAGCATCCCGGCAGGAGAAGCAATACTGAAGCGTACTTTGACAACAAGCCCATCCTACAATCAGAACCTCGTTCCTCGCACCGAATTTTGGGGCAAACATAAGTAGATAACATAAACAGATAGCTGATGAGATGATCCGAAAATGGTGCTATCCAAGAAGACGCCCATTAAACAACCAGGCATGTCATGAAGATAGGGAGGACAAGGCAGAACAGAATACGACTGACGCAGATGCTGAGCTTATCCCTGGTATCCGCCGTAGCCATTCTGGTTGAAGGCTGCCTGCGGCGACTGACCCCACTGCTGCTGCTGAGGAGCGCCACGACCGTAGCCACCCGCGCTGCCTGGCTGCTGCATCTGCTGGTACGCCATCTGCGGGTTGCCAAAGGCTTGTTGCTGCTGGGCAAAGGCTTGTCCACCGGGGCTGGGTCCTGCCCGCGCATTAGATTGTTTGTTTCGATACTGCAGCTTCCTCCGGTGCCGCTCACCTGAAGGTGACATAGGGCCACCTGACATTGGGCCGCCCGACATGGGACCGCCCTGTGGTCCACCACCATATTGAGGAAAGTACGCGTTGGGCGTCTGGGGATAGGCTGAGGGGGGGCCTCCAGCCGGCGAGTAGCCCTCGAATTGACCCGTTGGGGGACGGTCTTTGCCCCACTAGATTACAACTGTGAGCATACGAAAGAACAAAAGAGAAGGGGATCAACCTACGCTGCACTTCAGAGGACGGCCGTTGACGTTGTAGCCGTTGAGTTGGCAAATCGCCATGGCCGCGTTCTCGTGGCTGTCCATCTTGATGAAGGCGAAACCACGGTCCGACTGGAAGCGAGTCTCGGTGACGTATCCAAAGTTCTGGAACAGCGGAACAAGGTCCGACTGCGACGTGTAGGGCGTTAGATTGCCGACGTAGCACGTGGTCTGCCACTGTGGAGTTTGTGCGACGACCATGTCATAGCTCTGTACGCCGTGGGTCGGGAAGTGGTGGTGTCCAAAAGGAGTCGTGGGAGTCATGCCCATGGATGCCATTGCCTGCTGCTGCGAGATGGAAGGCTGGCCCTTCTGGTTGGCCCAGTTGCAGCGAATGGCTCGCGAACCAAGCCACTCTCCGTCCATGGAGCTGAGCGCGCGGTCAGCATCGGAGCGTTCGCGGAAGGCAACGAAACCGTATCCACGCGACCTGCCCGTCTTCATGTCCCACATGACGCGAGCTTCCGATACCGGGCCAAATGTAGAGAAGGCCTGGAGAAGAACCTCGTCGTTGACCTCGTTGGACAAGTCGCCGACGAAGATGTGGAAGTGGTTTGACGTATCTTCCTTTGCGGTGTTGTTGGATTGGTAGGCCCAGTTGACGCGAATTTCCTGATGATGTTAGCTATATTGCGACAAGCTACCTGGCCCTTGGTTATCTCCACACTTACAGTGTTGTGAATGCGGCGGCCGTTGAGAGTAGCCATGCCTCGCTCGGCCGCGCCTGGGTCATCGTACTCGACGAAACCGTAGTTGAAGCCCTGCGCGATTCAATAATTAGCTCTTGCACGTCAAAGTGATGCGATGGCAGCAGCGCAAGCCAGCCTTGTGCGAGCGGGTGCATGCAGGGCGATTGGGAGAGTTGACTTACCGATGGAGAGCTCGCCGTCTTGTCGGGAATAATCTTGACACTCTGAATGTGGCCGGTTGTCTCGAAAATCTGGCGCAGCACATCCTCAGTGACTCGAGGGTCCAATCCACCGACGTAGAGCGCGCGCTTGTTGGGCTCGGGAGCTGCACGGCGAGGCACATAGCCGGGCTGGCCACTGGTAGGGGACATGGGATTCCCCGACATGGGCGAGCTGATGGCCGTCGGGATGGGGTTGTTGTTCTGCGGGATGATGACAGGAGCCAGCGGTGGGGGCGGCATGTGCTGCTGTTGCTGGCCCTGATTTCCATCATATCCAGGTGCGCCGCCAGGTGGAGGAGGCGGCAGCGAAGCGCCTTGGTTCTGCTGGTCGGCCATAGCTATATCGCAGTGGGATGCGCACAGTGATGGGGTGGTGGGTGAGAAGCTTGGGCAAGCACAGTCAATCGATGACGAACGGGCTTACTATGTTCCGCGACTCAGGAGATGATGCAGGAACAGCGAGGGCGACAGCACGGCGGAGATGGGTGGTCGGGTGGACGGCGGGGTGGGCGGGTGCTGCTTCGAGGAGGAGGCGGCGGCAAGAAAAGCGGAATGGAAAGCACGAACAAGGCTGTGCCAAAGGAGAATGTGGGAAAGCGCAGGGCAGCAAGGAGAAACAGGAGGAAGAGGAAGAGAGGAGGATAGGAGAGGCGAATGGCCGACGCCGCACTACTCTACGATGGCAGACTGATCTCCACTGTGGGGGGGTGGGTGAGGGAAGGAGAGGTGTGCGAGGTGAGTGAGGGTCGGGTCGTAAGAATTAGGCTCACAGGCCACAGGCGCCAGATGCCACGGGAGCTACTGGATAGCCTGCCTGCCCAGGTGCCAGCGACGCGGCCCAGCAGCTCACGAGGGCCTGCGTTTCATACCTTGACCGCCTGGAAGGGCAGGGCGTGGTGGGCGGCAGGCTGTAACGTACTCTAGGGCCTTGCAGCGGTATGGAAAGCTGGATAGCTATTAGTGCAGGCCTTTGTGTGGGCATCAATACGGGGAGACGCTGGCCGGGCCCGCGGGAGCTTGCTTAAAGAGGCCCATTTAGCATGTAGAGTGGCAGGCGGGACCCTTTTTGCTGACTAGCGGCCACCATGCCGCCCACCCTAGACCGCCTGCAGGTAGGTAGCCTGCTGAACAGCCAGGCCAGGCACCCAGGCACCCAGGTGAGAGTCGAGGTCCCGCAAGCCGCGCCATCACGTCTCCTCTATACTAACTGCGGTAGAGTATACTTATACACGTAGAGTATACCTATACGTAGCACTATACACGCTCTGCGCCTTGATATATACACCACAACCACCACCACCACCATGGCAGTCACGCATGGCCATCAAACAGGGCAGGCGCAATCCAAGCTGCCTGCTCCTGCTCCTGCTCCTGCTCCTGCCTCTGCGCCCGCACCCACGCCTGCGCCTGCTGCTGGCAATCACAATCTCGACACCCTACAAAGCATGCTGAACCTCATTGTACGTAGTTTGCGCCCACCATTCAAGTACCACACACGTGACGTGCCACTCACACTGTGCATACATATGCTGACCGCACCAGTTCATCCAATCTGGCCGCTTCCTCAAAGAACACCAGGCCGGCGGTGGCACTGGCCGCATGAAGCTGGGCATGCAGCGCACTGTGCCCATCGCCACCGAGCGCTTCCACGATGCCCTCGACGAACTCGAGAGCGAAGTCCGCCTGGCGCAAACTGTCCTGCGACGCGATCTCGCCCTGATGAAGGAAGCCCGCAAGAAAAAGGATGCTGCAGCAAAACAATTCGAGGCCGAGCGTGCCAGGCTTGCGACCGAGGCGAAGAATGCGCCGGCGCAAACACTAGAACCCCCCGTCAAGGTCGAGAAGGTGTCCACGCCAGCAGAGCCAGAGCCTGTCGCGGAGAAGACACCAGAGCCAGTCGCAAAGGTGGATGAGCCAGAGCCAGAGCCCACTTCCCTGAAGCGACAAGTCGAGACTGTCCCACCACCCATCAAGACCACGGTCGACACGCCACCTCGAGATCCCCTCTTTGATGGTACCCCGACAACTGCCAATCCACAAGACACCGAGTTCGACTTCGACGCCATATTTGGAGACGCCATGGACACGACCGGCGATGGCAACCAGGATGACATCATGGACACATCTGCCAATATGGACTTCAACCTCGAAGATAGTAACGAGGGCCCATCGCTACTTCGAGGTCTAGAGGACTTTGCCAAGGACAGTGATGACGATAATGCAGCTCAGGGCAACAGCATGGACGTCGACTTCACGATGCCGGACAGCATGCCAAACGGCCTGCCCGACCTCCCAGATCTGAGTGCACCTGAGACAGTCGCAAAGCCAGAAACTGCGCCAGCGCCTGAGCCAGCGTCCGCTCCCAAGGCTGACGAGTCCAAGCCAGTGACCGCCCCGACATCTCAGCCCAAAGTGGAAGAGACAAAAGATGATATGCAAGACGATATGATGGCCACCATGACCACAGACAACCTCGACGACCTGTTCAACATGGACGAGTACGAGAACCCAGAAAACTCATCCTTTGACGACGCATTTTTCAATTTCGGCGACTAGCAGACGACTTTGTTGTGGGTTACGATATTACGACTGAATGAATATAAGGTCATAATACCTAGCGTGTGCGCCATGATCGTCTATACATGCATGACAGCAACTGTACCTTCCAACTAAAACAAAATCCTACCATTTCTCTCACGAACCCAAGCCTACTAATCCACTCATACACATGAATCTATTCAGTCGTCTGTTCCGGTGCCTTGATCTGTATTGGTCCCCTCAGAGTCAGACCTGGGCTTTGTGAAACAAAAACACTAATGGCATATAGTCACATTTCTTCTTCTCCTTCTTTCATGTTTTATACGATCATCAGGCATGCAAGACTTTAATCAAATAAGTAACTCGGGGTTTTTGCGCAGAGGAGTGTAAAGCTATTGATTATACTTGACTAACTATGCATAGTAATACATCAACACACCTAACAAACCCAACCCAACCCAATTCTGAGATCGATTGCACCCAAAAGCCAATGTGCGCGATTCTAGCTTTATAAGAAAAATAAATAACAGCATCGATCTTTATATCAGCCACAACTGTATTCGCAATCGCCATCCCATCCCATCCCGTCCCCTCACTCTCGCGTTCTACCCCATACCACCCCACCCTAGTTACCCCACCATCCATCCATCCGCAAACCAACCCAACCCCTCACCATCCACACCCCAATAAACCAACACCCCAACCCTTGCCCAAAACACCTCCCAACTGAACTCAAACCCACACCACATACCACCACCACCTCCGCTGTTACTTTCAACAATTGCCAATCAACTACCTACCTACCTAGGTAGTTAACAAACGAACGAACTAGTCAACTAACTAGTCAACTACCGCTTTAACCGCGGCACCAGCACCGTACCGGCACCGGCAGCCCCATCCGCAGCCGTTGATTCCGGTTCCGACGCGCGGTTGCGGGTAAAGCTTGGGTTGTGTGGTTGTGCATTGTCGGTTGTGGGGTTTGTTTGTATATATATATATATGAGTGCAGTGTTGCGAGAGTGTTGTGTTTGCGTTTGGACTTTTGAGACTTTGAGACTTTGGGCTGGATGAAAAGGTTGAGTGCAGTTTATTCTGTGGGATATTTGACAAGACTACGGGATACGGGCTAAGTTGAGGGCGACCTAAGGCCTACCTAAGGACTAAGGGGTACAGCGAGTTCGAGGATAACAAGATAAGTAGGAGTGAGACGCTGATTCAGTGATTGTCGGAGAAGGGAAAAGATTATAAGAGAAGGACAAGGAAAAGAGTAGGCAGGTTTCCGTTTCCAAGAGTTGGGATAGTTGGGTATTTGGGCGGGAGTACGGTAGATTATCCTACATACACTTTACACTTTACTGCTACTGCAGTTGCAGTGTATAGGGTTGTAGTGGCGAACGACAGATAAGAGCAGAAGTCAAGAGTACAAAAGTACAAAGTACAAAGTACAACAAAACACACAAAACGCACACAACCATGTCATGTACGTCTCCCCCCTTCCCCCTCCCCTCCTCCCAAATCAAATGCCCACCCCACTAATCCCCCTCCAGCAAAACATTTCATCCACTCCCCCCCACACCTCCTCCGCACCTCCCTCCTCTCCCTCCCCCTCACAAACCCCCACCTCGCCCTCTCCCTCCCCCACAAAGTAATCTACCAAAAGCCTTCCCCCTCCCAAACCACCCCCACCGTCTCCCTCCTCTCAGGCGGCGGCTCTGGCCACGAACCGGCCTTCGCCTCGCTCGTCGGCCCAGGCCTTCTAACCGCCAGCGTAGCCGGCACACTCTTCGCCTCCCCGAGCGCTGCGCAGATCCGCCATGCGCTGCTGCGGCGTGTCGAGCGCGCCTCTGGCGTGCTGGTCATCGTCATGAATTATACGGGGGATGTGCTGAATTTCGGTATGGGGGTTGAGAAGGCGAGGGCGCAGGGGGTGAGGGTAAGGATGGTGGTTGTGGGGGATGATGTGGGTGTTGGGCGGGAGAAGGGGGGCAAGGTGGGGAGGAGGGGGATTGCGGGGACGGTGTTGGTGGTTAAGATTGCGGGGGCGGCGGCGGTGAGGGGGTGAGTGTTTTTTTTCTTCTTTTATCTTGTTTTGTTGACACTGTTTTTTTTTGGGGAGTAACGGCTGACGCGTGGCCAGGGCGAGTTTGGACGAGGTGACGGACCTGGCTCAACTTGTTGCTGACAATATCGTCTCGATCGGGGCGTCGCTGTCTCATGTTCATGTCCCGGGAAGGCGCGAGACAGAAGAGGATGAGCTGAAGGAGGGGGAGGTGGAGATTGGCATGGGCATTCACAATGAGGCTGGGTCTGAACGTCGATCCACTGATCTTCCTGGCCTTGTTAAGACGATGCTATCGCATTGCTTGGATGCCACAGACAAAGACCGAAGCTTCGTAGAGATTACGGAGAACGACGAGGTGGTACTGCTGGTGAACAACCTGGGAGGTGTGAGTCCGCTCGAATTGGGTGCGATCACTAATGAAGTTGTGGAGCAATTGGAAGGGACGTTCAGAATCAAACCAGTGAGGATTTTGGCGGGGACTTTCATGACCAGTCTTAATGGCTTGGGGTTCAGTATCAGCTTGCTAAAACTTGCTGACATCAGCGGTTTGGGAACGACGATGCTTGAGCTATTGGATGCGCCTGCTGAGGCGACTGGTTGGTCCGCACCAATCAGTAGAGAAAGCTGGGAGAGACGAGGAGAGGCTCATGAACAGGAGGAGAATGTAGAGGATGAAGAGATTCAGCCGAGTAAACTTAGGAGTGGGTATTGCAACCTCTCCATCCACGATCCTTGCTAATATGGAGCAGTCGACTTCGGTCTTGCCAAGTCCACTCTGACAGTAGCCCTGAACAGGCTGATTGCAGCCGAGCCAGACGTCACACGATACGACACGATAGTTGGAGATGGTGATTGCGGCATTGGACTCAAGCGGGGCGCGGAAGGTGAGTGTTCGTCACGTGCACATGGTTGCCTGATACTAATACGAGCCCAGCAATTTTAAAGATGCTCAAAACGGCAAAGGAAACAGACGACCTGTTGATTCTCATCAATTACATCATCCAAGTGGTCGAGGTGGCCATGGATGGGACATCGGGGGCCATCTACGCCATCTTCCTCAATGCACTCGCTCATGGGCTGCGACAAAATGAGCCCTCGTCGCCACAGCCGGTCAATCCCAAGATCTGGGCAAAAGCCCTCGATTCGTCACTCAAGGCGCTAGGCAAGTACACGCCTGCCAAACCAGGTGACCGCACGTTGATGGATGCCTTGTATCCCTTTGTTGAAACGCTATCCCAGACTGAGGATGTTGACAAGGCAGCAGCTGCGGCTGACGAAGCAGCAAAAGGAACCAAGGGGATGAAAGCGAGTCTTGGCAGGACGGTTTACGTAGGTGGAGAGGGGTTTCAAGAGGTACCCGATCCAGGCGCGCATGGCCTTGCTGAGCTGCTACTGGGACTGAGCGAGGGCGTGAAGAAATAAAAGTGTGGGGTATCGTTATTTATTCGTTCGTGGAGGTCGCCGAGTTCGCGCACGCGACAGTTATGTAACTTTTAATTGATGCCAATTCCAAATTGAGACATCGCATCTATGCCAGCTCACGCCGAACAGCGCGCACTTAAGAGAGCAAAACAAGGATGACCGAGTCTCCACGCAAGAAGCTAGGTTTTGTCAGCACACCCAGCATAGGTCGAGGACTGTAGACATACAGCTTGGAGATGAAGCGGTCCTTGTTGACCTTGCGACCGTGTGTGCCATTCGCTAACCGCGGCGTCTCGGTCCACATTTCCTTTGCGTTTTCGAGGACCATGTTGCAGTGGCGGTCGAAGGCCTTGACACGGGCCAGGATCTTGCGGTTGTTTCGGCATGAGATGAGGACTTGTGTGCGCGAGCGGACGGCGGTCTGGAGGATGGAGAGGGGGCCGGTGGTGAGCTCATGCTCTTCGACTTGGGCCACCTCATATTCGCTAGGCGGCAGTCAGCGTTGCTGGTCTTGTAGCAGGACGTTAACTTCAACATGGACAGGAACATACGTCAGTTCTGACCGGGGCTTGGACATGAGCTCTCTGCGCACATGTTAGCGTTACGGAGTGACACGGGCACGATAGCTGCGGCACGCACTGGATCTTTGCGTCGACCATGTTTGCGACTCTGGGTGTGTTGGAGGCGGTGGTGTGGGCTATGGGCTATGGGCTTTGTATCTGCACTCGATTAGCTTCCCATGTCTCAAGCTTGCCCTGGCGAATTTTCCACGTGCACTCGGACAATGGCCGTGCACTTGGATGTGCTGTGGCATAAGATATGTAAAGACGCACAGACAGACGCGAAAAGCACTTACAGGACCAAAGAGGCTCGACTCCACGGCAACGCGCTTGGATGAAGGTGGACCAGGCCAGCCGTGCATGTCGGCCAGGGCGAGGAAGTGGTGAGCGAGCTGGCCTGGAATGCGCTAGGCCCATGGTTGTTCCGGCGCCGGTCCAATGGCACACGCGCAGGATTGGCGTTTGGTGGAGAGTGCGTCACGCGTTCTTAGCTGCTGCGAGGGCCTTGGCGCGGCGCGGGTAGCTTTGGGACCTTCCGCCTCGTGCATCTGGCTGCAGGACAGCGTGAGAGTACAGACAGTCTGCACACACTCCACCAAGCTCTCCTTCTTTGCCCCCCATTTTCCACCCTCTTTTTGCTCTCTTCGGCACGTGCGGCTGCCTGCTGGCCCCTGTTCCCCTCGAAAATAATATTTATTCGTCTCAATCCGCCCATTTTGGCCTGCACCCGCCTGATCTCGTTGTTGCGTGCTTCACCTAGACGCGTTTCGCAATGATCGCACGCCAGCCACCGATCGCGATACCACTTTGACCACCTCCCTTTGGCGACCTCCACCCTCTCACCCTCTTCACCACACGGCCTGCCTATCTCTCGGTCAACTTCATAGGCAGCCATGTCGCCCTCTTCGCACCCGACCATGGAAAGTGGTGCCATGCAGCATGCCACTCCGCCTGCCGCCGCCGCCGCCGACGACGACCACATGGCCGACGTGGCCCGGAGACCAATGCGAGGCAAGCATCTCGAGCCTGACTGATGCTCACCGTCTAACATGATTTTTCTTGCAGTCAAGGTACTCTACACTTTTGACCATGAGACCAAGTCAAACTGCCTCGCCCGTCTGCCAAACGCGCTGAACGTGCCCGTCGTCTCCCTTGACGAAAACACTCAGGTCGGCGTCATAGAGCTCAAGACATGCATCCAGGCAATCGTCGGTGCAAGGTAGGCCACTAGACACGCGCCCCGCCTCTTTGGCTCGCATCGCTTATTACTTTAGTCCCGAACTCGTTGCCCGACTAGGTCACGACTACACCGTCTACGCCTACGACTTTTCAGAGTATGAGACCCCCCTCGTCGGCCAGGGCATGCTTTCCTGGATCCTTGCCTCCGCATCCACCACCCCAAACGCCCCTGCCGAGGACTCCCAAACCATGGTCACTGGTCGTGTGTGCAAGAATATCCTTGGCATCTTCTCCAACGGCGTCAAGGAAACGCTCGAGGTCAAGCTGAAGCTGGTGCCTGTGCCGACATGCATGCAAAAGGAATATGTGGAAAATATGGAGCGATATCACAGCTTGAGTCAGCTCATGCCTGCGGGCTTCGACTACAGCCAATGGTCTGACTTCCTGAAAGAGAATCCAACGCTTGGTCAGCTGGCACAACCTACTCCATCCTACCGCACGCACCATGCACAACAGCACTCCTTTGGTGGCGTCGAGCCCTTTCACCAGATGCTTACCCGCAATAGCCCATCACAGGAACCTCCCAGGGACGACTCCTTCTTCGACCAGTCCAACATGGCCTTCAACAACCAGCCCACGAGACCGTCCAGTCCTGCCATGAGCACAATGTCGTTCCAACACTACCAGTACAAGCCAGACTCAAGACCCGCGTCACGAGCATCCGTTCGAAGCGAGGCTGCACCACCACAGCAGCCGTTCCCATACAGTGATCCGTACGTCATTGAAGAGCAAGATGACGGTCCGCCAAAGAAGAGAGCCCGCATCACGCAGGCGAAGAGACCAAGGAACACACCACTCAATGCTCACAACGATTCGCTCCGCGTGACGGCCAGCACGGCAGCCTCTGTACGCCTTCATCGACCAAATCTAGGTAATTCATCAGCGAGCGCGGACCTGGTACCTCGTGCACCCACACCTCGGCCCGGTGATAGGGCTTTTGGGCAGCGGGGACAGCGGCGACCACCGGCACCCAGCGCTTTGAGACATGCATCGATGGATGCTGGACGACCATACATGTCACCTTACGATACATCTGCCTTTTCAGACAACGCCATCGACTCACCCGACGAAAGAGATGACAGTCCGGGGTACACACCAACAGAGATGCCATCCTCGCCACCGCTAGCCGCAAGCCAACCCATGTCTCCCGCACCATCCAGCCCCAACCTGCCCACCATGTCCGCACCCGTTGATTCAGGATTTGTTAGTGACATGGCTACGGGTCGTGAAGATGATGGCATGGGCTTGGGAAGCAAGCCTACTACTACCACTGAAGATAGGGTTGGCCCGCGACAAAACAAGGTACGCAGGCCCTGGCAGCACGTAAATCCCGGTCCTGTAGAGCATCTGCCACAGTCATACGTTCCACGACCCAAACAACCATACCGTAAACATCCGGTACAACCTATTGCGGAGAGTATCGAACGCGACATGGCTATGTCGGGCATGGACACGGATACGACGAAGCATGACATGTTCGATGCCGCCCAGATGCACCAGCAATTTTCTCCGGAAAACTCGAGTGCCCATGTTCAAGGTCAGGCGCCCCAGCAAGAATACAACCGCACTACAGAACGCCTGGCTCCAACCGACTCATTTCCCTTTGGAATGGTGAAGCAGAATCAACCACGGCAAGCATCCCATGTGACATCTACTAAAGTTGAATCACCCGATTCCCTTTCCCATCTATCCCCAACTGGCGAGAGCGAAGCAGCCGTGTACAGTCGTTCTGCCACCCCGAACCTGCCTACGAAGATGACGAAAACAACGAAGACGCGAGGTCTGCCCAGATCGCATACCTGGTCGGGTGCAGAACCCATGTCAGATGCTGCTGCTCCTGCTGAACCAAATGCCCCACGTAGTGGTTCGGGCGCCAAGCGGAGAAAGCACATCAAGGATCGACTTGAAAAAGCTATTGCTGCTGGCGAAATGCCTCAGCACTGCGTCAACTGTGGAGAGATCGACACCCCGACCTGGAGGAAGGCTTACACTCGCGTCGAGCTTGGAACCCCTGAAGGTCTTGAGCTGTCCACAGACACTGCTGGCACCGACGTTATTGCTTACGAAGCGATTGATTCTACAGATGGCAACGATGCCGAGCCAAAATATCGCATCTTCAAGAACAATCTTACACGGGAGGAAAAGACTATGAACATATTCGAGCCGCTCAATCTTTGCAATCCTTGTGGACTGTGGCTTATGAAGAAGGCGGCCATGAGGCCAAAGACTGTATGGGATAAGTCATTGAGGCCAGCGAAACGCAAGAGGGCAACAGCCTCAGGGTCTCGTACTAAATCGATGAGCCAAGGCGATGATCTGGTATCTGATGCTGTTGTGCCTGAATCTGAATCGGCTATGCCCGGCGATCAAGACGAACCACTAGTATCGTATGACGGTACCAATGGTAGCCAGATGTGCCCTCTGCCTGCCATTGAGCGTGCTGCCAGCTTGCAAACTACAGGTGGCTCAGACCCCGAAGTTGCACAGGCTGCCCTACGACGAGCCATCCAATCTAGTCCAGCTGGAGTCAGAGGCAGCCAGAGGTCACCCATCAACATCGATCCAGATCTGACACCGAGGCCCACTAGACGGCTGCTGTTTCCATCACCTAGGAAGGATGGCGAAGCCAAGTCACTTGCGATCAAGTCCGCTTTGCCACTCAAGGAACCGAGTACCGTCGCTGACGACGATGCGCCCAAGAAACCCCGCTGTCAACGCTGCAAGGGACTTAAAAAGGCTTGTGACCGCGAGCGCCCTTGCAGGCGATGTGATGATGCCGGGATTGGACACGATGGTTGTGTTCCTTGTGAGCAGCCCCGGACCCATTGGTTTGAGCAGCCCGTGGCACCTCCCACAACGGTGGAAGAAGACCACGCCGATAAGGAAAACTGCCCGCCGACGAACTCACATGAATCTCAGGCCGATGACGACTTCGCCGATCTTTTCAAGGACACCATTTCGCCGAAGACTACACCGCAAAAGAACATCGTCTTCCAGGACCTTCTCAAAACACCTACACCAGGCTCCCGCCGTCGTGGTCTACTGACACCCAAACGCGGCACCGACGATATGGACCTACTAACGACACCTTCACGAAACATATTTACACCCCGTGGCACACGCGCTGCCACCATCGCACCCGAGACACCCTTTACACGCCAGCTGAACGCCCTGCTCTCTGACCATCCCATCTCTTCGCCCTCCCAGGCCATTGACTTTTCAAATTTCCCCACATTCAACACCCCAGGTCGGCCTGGTGCTCAATTCTCCGACTTCCTGCACGATGACTTCCTCTCAAGCGATATAGCAATGGCGAGTTCGCCCCCAAAAGGCGGGCCCCTCGGTCTAACCTTTGATCTCTACGAGGACCCGGAAACAGCAACAAACGGGCTCTGGAGTAGCGCGGGCATGTTCGACAGTGAGAATTTGATGGCAAATACGGCAACCAATGGTGGACAGGCCTCGAGGCATTCTAGCATGGACTTCAGCGATGCACCAGATGCAGCGGCACTGCTCAAGATGAACGTCGGCGGCATCACAGTCGACTTTGCGGCTATGATTGAGCAAGTCGTTGGTGCGCAGCGCGGTCAAGATGGAAATGGAGATGAAGATGCTGAACCGAAAACAACATCGAGTCCTGATGCTAGTGGTAGTAGTCGTGGTCTGGGTACTACGCCCGAGGGCCCCGCCGCAGAGTGAGCGAGTCAAGAATGACGGGGAAGATGGGGTTTCTATCATCACGAAAGTTATGTGTTTGATGGAATGATGTTTTGTTGTGGGAAGCGTTTGACGGATTTTCCATGGTGGGCTTTTGAATGAGTCGGGATTGTGGATGTGGGAAGTGTGCTGATTTTACGAAAGCATGAGGATGAGCATGAAGGAATGAAAAAACGTATGATGGGAAGCACCGGCTTCTAAAGGTTAGATTAGAGATTCGATACCCCCCCAAGGCTGGAAATAGAAATTCAAATGCTATTTGTCCTAACTTGGTGTTGATTCTAAATGCTTGTTTAATGTACGAGCTATACGTTAGTTATAGTTAGGGTGCTAGGAGTAGTTTTCCAAAGCTAGATTTATTATCTATATATAATATAAAATCTTCACCTCTACCTTTTCTCTTCACCTTCACTTTCACCTTCACCTTCACCTACCCGCTAACTAACTTACCTACAAACTTACTAACTTGATATCTAATCCTCTAACCTACTAACCCCACGCATTCTAAACTTCCTCGCCCTTCCCTTCCCCTCCCTTCCCTTTAATTACCTCCCCCCCCCTCTCCTTTCCTACCACCTACTACCCTACCCTGCATAATTAAACAAAAATTGCAAATTCTACTACTTTACTAAATTTACTATAGGTATAGCTATATAGCTATAACTAGGGCTAGGCACTCCTAGTATCATCTTTGATACTTTACGCGAAAATTTCGTGCTTATTTTTACTTGGGTTGACTAGTTAGAGATTACTTAGATTTAGTGGTTAGAGATTGCGTGAAGTGATAGGGCATGGATAGAGAGAGAGAGAGAGAGAGAGAGAGAGAGAGAGAGAGAGAGAGAGAGAGTATGTGGGTGTATACTATTGTAATTAGTTTTGAGATGGTATAAATACACACAATACACACACACACACACACACACACATTCCCATGTCAGATGTCAAATGTACTTTTTCGTCAACGACCCTGCATCTTGAAGTCATTTCTTGGAGGAACAACAGGTAGTTCCAGTGCAATAGCATTCAATGTATGCCATCCGAGGCGGTATAATAATATTAGGATTGGACGCTCTTAGAACCCCTACGGCTTTCGCTACCGTTTATCAGGATCCCAATTTCAAACGCTTCTATTCTTTCGCATATCGAGAGAGCGCTTGAGTATATGGGTGCGGTTACGGCATCCACGATTAATGAGAGACGCTGCTCCCTGCCCCCTCTCCCCCACAGGGATCTGATCTTGCTCCTTTGCGTACTCTGCAGCAGTATCAGTGAACTAGGCTGATCTGTATTTCTCCTTGCCAACGATGTCGCACTTCCAAGGATTCGAATCGAGCAATGCCAGGAGCACCGACTGGTTCCTAAGCTCCATCGTCGTTCGTAGATCACCATGTAGGGAGCGTGAAATGCATTTTGTAAGGCCGAGGAGATTCCTATCGGAAGCCATCACTGGGGAGGATCGCGTTGGGGAGTCCTACCCAGTAGAAATATCATCTCCTTGTGCACCTTTCAAGGTATAAAGTAGTCTCTTCATACGCCATTTGAGGATCCTGTTACCCATTATACATAACCCTTGCGGTGGAAGCAAAGAGCACAAGACTCGGCAGTTGACGTTTCAATACACAAGACATCAACTCTGCGCGTGCCAAGAAAGACTAATCGCAGAACAATCCGCTCCATTGAACTCGCCGAGTGCGGAGGAGAAGTCGTCCAGCATTGTCTGCGGATTTGTGTGGTCGAAGAAATGCGGTAGGATGCCTTCGATAAGACCGCTGAAGTCTTCGAGATTCTCAAAGTTGCCGTAGTTCTCAGCCGAGCTTGACCCGCTAAGGAGCGGTTCGAGCTCTGGGCCGTTTAAGTAGGTCTCAACAGGGGTGGTGTTGGCAATGTCCTTCGTTCGGCTTGAGGACATGGTTCCATAGTCGCAAATAGAGTACAGTAGTTCGACGTCGGATGGCTCCAAAGGGACACTATGAAAAGAGGAGTCAATCAAAGGAGAATAGCGAGCGGATTCTTTGGAGAATCGGGCGAGGGTGTTAATCTTGGGGTATATGTTAATGTCACTGCAATAATGTTGGCCATGAAGGACAAGACGACATACCATGCGAGCTGAAGTCTTCCAGTATCTTGACTTCGTCTTCAAGTGCTCGAAATTTTCCAGAAGAGCCGCCGCTGAACTTGAGCGGACCGTGTCGTCGGTCGAGTGCTGGAAGAGACCGTTAATGGAGCCTGCAACAAGCGAGCTATACCCCAGTATCGTGGCCGAGACTTTGTACTTCGCTCTCGTGGCGTTGGCCAAGGTGCGACTGATTTCCTGGGCGTGATTCGCAGCGCTCTCGATGGCCCTTGCGAAGAATCGAGTGGGTATTCTCACAGAGCAATCTTCAAGTCGGCGTCGAAGCAGGAACGGATGCTGCAACAGACAATGAGAAAGGTTGTATAGGACATAAGCAAATATCAGAGATTCAGTTATCTGCAAATTGGAGCTTCCGTCAAAGTTCTTTGGTTCTTCCAGGATTTGCTTCTGTATATCTCCATAGGAATCGAATAGCGTCTCAAATCGCGTCAGCTGAGAGCATATGGCCTGATACTCGGACGTGTGATCCCAAGGCGGCTTGTGACCATCCGACTTTATGTGCTTGAACGCATAGTTTGCAGTTTGATTCAAGACAGAAGCCAATACGATAGTCAGAGCTGATGGTGCCACGTTTTGGATTTGCGAATCATCCAAGCTATTAAAGCCTTCTAATGTAACAACCTTTTCGGAAGTTGACATCCAAAAAGAGGCATCGCTACAAGGTAATTGAAGTTCGATGGTCCGATCTAGGAACAGGGATGGTCGGTCTCTGCCGCACGTTGCCATCTTGTCGAGCAAGTAGATGGACCATAGCGTACGACGACGCTCCTCCTGCGCTGAGAATGACAACGTCTTCTCAGGCTCTTTCATCATGTGCAAGGCTTGGGCCACGCTCACCGCTAGTCCAATCTTGAGCCAGGCAGTCTCATGCTTACAGGCTGGTGAATGATGAGCTGCTGCGCGCTAGATTGGAAGATGAGTATTGCATACCTGTAAAGTCAAGCAATGCCAGTAAAGTTGCAGCTTGGACCAATCGGTGGTCCCTGTCTGCGTCGCAATCAAAACACTGCCGTGAGACTTCTTTCCAGGCCTTCGACGCATACCTGTCGGCTAAGTGAGGGTTACGACTGGTGTAGAACGGATCAAGCGAGAATCGTGAGGAAACAGCTAAGATGGCAAAGATCAAGTAGCGCGGGACTTGGTCGCTTATCAATTGATGTCGAAAGGTCTGCTCATTAAAAAAACAATATGGTTGGTCATGACAAAATTCGAAATAAAGATTGATCGTGGATAGCAATACTTCAGGAGGGGGAAGAATCGTCGGATCAGCCCTAGATTGATAATTGTCAGACTAGTTCGTGAAGCAGCACCTCGGTTTACCTACGTAGCCCTTGGCTTTGGCTGGCGTGAGGCTGGGGATTGATTCGGCGACAGGTGAGGAAGATCTTCGTAGCCCATGGTGGAGAAGGTCAAATTCGATGATAACGGCATGCCAATTTCGTCTGCGTTCTTTGTGCCGTTCTGAGAACTGTAGTAGAATAATCTGTCAGCACTGCTACCACCCAGTCGAAGAACCCACGAGAAAGTACCTGTCTGAGTTGGGACCAAACTGGTTCACCCACGCCTCCTTGGGCGACTTCCTCGAGTCGAAGTCATGCTGTTCAAGAATCAGAAGATTGATTTTGGATAGGATCAATCTGCATTACACTTGAGCTAATTTCCTCGGTAGAGTTGTTTGTCGTTGGCTTTTTGTCTGAATTTATGATCCATGGCGTGCTAGGGTAAACGCACTCCTGAAGCAGCCGGGCGCAAAAGCTACAGGATGGCCGTTCCCCATGGCATTTGACCTTCTTGCGCCTATGTTCTTCCCATCAGCCGGACTGTTTCCTTTAGAAGTACGCTATCGAACATGCATGGATGTTCGGCGCGCCTAGAGGCCCTGTCGGCTTGCAACTTACCGACAGTTCAGACAGGCTTGGCGTGGCCGCTTGGACGTTCGGGTGTCACTATTGGTACCGGACATGCCGGAGAACCCTGAGCAGCATTCGAGCGAGAGGGTGGTATAGAGTGAAAGGCTGATTAGGTGAAAGTGTGGAGACAAGAACGCCGACGCCTCCGCCGATAGCTCCCTACGATAAACCCCGCAGCGAGATAACTTAGTCATCCACACCCCTAATTGGTTTGAAGAACAAAGTAGGCATAGCGTGAGTACACGCATCAACAGATGATCTCTGATTGCTCAGCCAAGTTTCTACCTTTAAAGTTTACTAAGGCTCTAGGTAGATTGGTAAAGCTAGAGATAGAGCCGAAATAGGCGAAGTTTTAAGTTGCTTGTGCTCACTACCACAACATATATCCATCTCCTCTTTCTACAGCAAACCTGAAGAGCATACATATCTTACTAACATATAATCACCTACCTACCTACCTACGAGTCCTAAGCACCTCCTAAACTCCCCTCTATAAACACTAAAAAATATACACTATGAAATCTATAGTTACTGTGAAAAAACAAATGAAACAAAACGCTTTACAACGAGTTTAAATCTATTATCCCCTAGTATATATAGCATAGTATTATAAACACGAAGAGAGATCAAATAAAAAGTACGTAGATAAAGTGGTTAAAACAATAAATATACATGTATATAATTGACATAAACCCCTCCTTCCTTCCCTCGCCCTTATACACTTCCCAAGCAGTGTTCGTAAAAAGTACCACCCTTTCCCTTTAAATCAGAATAAATAATAGTAATAATGATAATAACAACATTCCTTAAACCAAAAGAAATAGAATAAAATAGAATAAAAGCGCTCACATCCAATCCCACATTACGCCTTCGACATTACAACATGACATTTCACGCCCTTGCAGCCTTCGCCGGCGTACTCCTCGGATGTACAGCATAATTGCCCCAAACGCCTACACTCCTGCCTACACCCTTCTTGCCTGCTTTGGCGGCCCCAGCACCACCAGCAGCACCGTTACCACTACCACTACGACCCGCCCTCCCCGCCCTATCGTAATACTCGGCCCACAGCCCAGCATCTACGGGCAAGAGTTGCGCCATCTGTTCGTAATGGCGTACATTGTTTTCAATCTCCTCTTGCTCAGTCTCGATCTCGTCTGCAAAATCTTGACGCTGGCCTTGGACCTTGGTCTTGCGCACGGGCGTTGCGCGGAGGGGCTTGCAAATGTCGCGGAGCTCCTTGTCATCAAAGGAGATTTGGGCTTGGAGGTAGGCGAGAGCGGTTGGTGATGTTGTGTCGCTGCCTTGTAGGGTGGCCATGATTGGTGTGCGTGGGCTATACAGATTGGCCCATTTCTCTGGCGTGGGCGGGGAACTGGGTGTGATTGCCGGATCGAGACGTGCTTGGTCGCCTTTTTCGAGCAATGTTTGGATGTCTAGGGATTCACCGTGGGGAATTGCATCGTGGTGGCTCGGGGTGATGCAATCCATGTCGACTTCTTTCCTCAAAACCTTGTCAATATCCACGGCGCTGAAATACGCGCATGATTGTGGGAGTTCGTTAATGCCCATTTGTTGGCTGAACATTGCGCGGGTCCAGAGGTTGGCAACTTGGAGGGCCATGGCTGCACGATATTTGTCCTTGTCAGCAACCAAGTACCGTATCTCGTCGTGGACGGTTATGGCGAGACGGGCGTCGAGGTTGTAGCGACGAGTGAGAAAGTCCATGGATACGATGAGGAGGTGGAGGTAGTCAACACCACTAGATTGAATGGCCCAATTGATGCGCGACGTCATGAAGCCGCCTCTTGTGAGGTAGCGGCGCTGCAGGGCTTCTGTGATGGCCGCGCCAAGGACGGGGGTTCGTGGTCGTTCTTGCTCGGCAAAGTCTTCGAGTTTGTTGAAGACGAATGATTCGGTGCCACCGCGCCAGAAGGGACGCTCGTGGAGCTGCTTTCTGGTTGTTTTCTTGCCCTTGGTATTCTGGTACAAATCGTTTGCTGTTTTGGTGGTTTGCGCATCGGTCAAGGAGGGATTGAATTGTCGTAGTAGGGTCGATGCAAACTTCAGGCCTGCACCGTAGATGCGTCCGTAGTTGAAGACTTTGGCATCGTTGCGGCTTATGCCTAGGATGCATGCAGTGCGCGAGTGTAGATCTGTGCCTGCAGCCTTGGTGCCCTCGAGGGTCATGAAGCCAACTGCGTTGCCACCGTGTAATTTGAAAGTTGCGTCGCCGATGAGACTTGCAATCCAGAGTTCTTGAGAGTCGACGTCGGCGCCGACGAAGCAGTAGCCCTCTGGTGCGCGCACCATAGACTTTAATTCTGATCCCACACGATTCTTCTTGGCGTTGCTAGCGGTGAGCCAGGTATTCTCTACAGATCGCCGTGTGATAGTACCCATGGGTATGATCTGGGGTAGAATGAAGCCAACCTTCGTTCCTGGGCCTTGGCCTGATGCTGATGTGAGTTCGGGGGCTTGGGGTATTTCGGCGTTGTAGACGACCATCTGCGACATGATTCTGTCGCGGGCGCTGATCCAGTAGGAGCAGGACGCATTCATCTCAAGAGCTTCCTTTGCATATGCGTATTCCGAAGTCAGCTTGCCCTTCTCAAAGTAGGCGAGATAGCCCTTTGCAAGTGGATTTGCACAACGAGCCAGGGGTCCATCCTTGTGCGGAATTTTGTAGTATCGATGTTCTGTGTCATCACGCAGCTTGAGGTTTTCCTCTTCGGACATATCCAACTCTTTCAGTCCGTTTTGATTATATGCAAAGACCTCATCCATGGGAACTTGATACGTCCAACCATGAACATCTGACCAGACTAGTGGGTATCCATCCCACGCCAGCTTCAACAAGATTGGCGCTATTCGTGTTCGCACCGTCAAGTTTAGCGGCGCTGTGTTACTCGAAAACAGGTCCTTGTACCATTTGGGCATGCCCGGCTTCTTCTGCCGTGCTGCTGGCCGTGGTGGGTCTCCTTTCTTCTTTCCTTTGACCATCTTTATTTCCTGGCCTGACCAGTCCAGCTGGCTCAACCATGGGTCATTATTGTATACTTCGGGTTGTTCCTTGACCTCGAGGGCCTTGTCTGTGAGCGCGACCAGTCGTTCCTTGACGGCATCGTCGAGCTTGTGATATGTCGCCTCGGCGTTCTTTAGATAGGCATCCCATGTCTCATTGACTGGCAAAATCTCAGCGGCGAGGAAGCGGAGAGCGGCAAAGCTGACTGGGTGTGGACATGTCTCCATGAAGATGGGAAAGACCTTCTGGTAGACTCGGTGTGTGATCTCGACATCTGCGGCGCAGTAGTCGAGCAGTTCGTCGAGCCTCTCCCGTATGCCTGCGCGATCGAGTTCGCCAAAGTATTCCCTCCGCGCTTTGTCAATTGTGATGTTGCAGTGGAACTTTGCGACTTCGCGCAACGAGTTGACGGCGCTTCTACCAATCCACAGCTCTTCCTCTTCCTCGGGTACGGCACCCGAGGTGAGCAATGTCGACAAATCGACGTTTTCCTCCGAGGTCGCAATCTTGTCCCTCAGCTCCCGGCTCTTCTTGTGCTTCATCCACGAGGGTCGTTGCCGCGAACACATGCCGTTGGATGCGACGTGCAGTGACATGGTATCGATGAACGCGTTATTCGATTGCTGGATGTTGTACTCCTCGGCGATGCGCGCTCTATCGTATCCAATGTTGTGTCCGACGATGACTCGTGGGGTGGAGATGTCTCCCAGTGGAATCAGGTGGCGATCCGAGTTGGACTCTCCCAGCAGCCATGGGGACAGCCAGGCATACCAGGCTGTAGGGCTCACTGCACAGGCCATGCAGGCAAACGACGTCTCCTTCCACATGACCTCAGTGTCGAAGGTGAGCATGGTCTCGTCTGGGGCATGCACGGCCTCTGTCGTTCCGTCGGTGTTGTATTTGGTCCAACCGGAGCGTGCGATCCACTTGCGCGGTTTGGGTGGAGGGTTTGCCCACGCCAGTTTCTTCGCCATGCCGAGATAGGGTTCGGCAGCATCCATGCCCAGCTTGTAGAAGTGTTCATCGAGCGTGGTGCCCTGGAGGTCGGGCAGGTCGAAGGCCACGGGAGGGGTCGAGTCTGTGTTTTTGCCCAGCAGGTCATGTCGAGTGAGGTGGTCTTGCGAGAGGGCGATGAGTTCTGGAGGGGCAGAGGTGCTGGCGCCAGGGAAGACTTGGGAGTGGACCTTGGTGGAGAGTTGTTGGACGCCAATGGCGTTGAAGCGGGCCTCGGAGGGGACTGCATCCTCTGTCAGAACATGGCCGTGGCCGTCACGGGGATTGTGGTGTCGCATTACCATGGAGACTGCCCCCTCGCGCCTCACTACCTCGCTGGGTGGCGGCTGTGTGTGCTGTGGCGAGGCATGATGGCGGTGCGCCTGCCAAAGGGAGCGGGGCTGCGGACTTGGGCTTGGGTCGGCGGTGGGCGAGATTGACGGCAAACGTCCGACATGGGTTGCAGCGCATAATCGGGGGAGCAAGGCGGCTGTCTCACTGCATCGTGTTGTGTTGTGTATGTTTTGGGTCTTGGGTCGTGAATGTCGTGAATTGGGCGGCCCAACTGTGGATGACAAACGCGGTCGTCATGAGGGTGGACTAGAGAAGAAGTTGAGCACTCTAGCTCGACATGCAGTGACGCCTGCAAGGCTTGGCTTGGCTGGTTAGCTACCTACCTAGCTAGGTACATAAAGTATGTAGGTAATGTACCTAGGCAATCGATGTACCGTACCTAGCACTTCCAAGGTTGCTTAGCACCAGCCATCAGCCCTACCTACCCATCGCACTGCATCCATGGCGCCGCCTACCTACTACTAGCTAATCTATCAGACCCAACCCCCCCGTGCCGCCGCCGCCGCCACCGCCGTCGTCGTCGCCGGGAGAGTGCCCGCTAAGACACCATGCCTAGACCCCTTCGACGTTGCTTCCCTATCTATACTATACTGTAGGTAGTGCAAGTGCCTGTGCCTCGTGGTTGTGTTCGTGTCTGCCTGCTGGGTCAATGTCTCGTTGCTTCATACTCTTGCAAATCTTCACCTCTTGAAACCGCCGGCCCTCTCTGCACCGCCTCCCGCCACCATGTCGTCCGCCCCTCCGCACCTCAGCGACTCCCTCTACTTCTCCACCGCGCCCAACAACAACAACAACAACAACAACAACAACAACAACCGCAGTTCGCAGTCACCGCTGACGGGCCACGACGCCAACTTCCTCGACAACCTGCTGCCCGCTTACCAACCCAACCAGACAGACTCGCCCTATCCCTTCACCGAGCTGCCTATTGACCACTACCGCCCGCCCACACCGCCCACGCCGCCAACGACCAACTTGTTCGACAGCATCCTCAACCCAGCCGGCCTCGACCACGGCAGGTTCTCGCCCTTCCAATACCGGCCATCACCACCGCTGCCAAGCTTTGCCCACATGACGCCCACGACGCGCGCAAGAGGCCACACTTCCCAGCGCCCCGGCCGCCTGTCCAACGGATACGTCGACCTCACATCCACGCCCGACTCGCCGCCCCAGCGAAGAAAGCGCGAGTCCTCATCACCAGGCCCGTCGGCGAAGCGCGCAAAACGATCCGATGGACGGGCCGGAGACGCTGCGAGTGCAGATACAACAAAGGTGGAAGAGGTCGACTTGACCGACGACACGAAGCCGGTACCGCAAGTCCTGCAAAAGCAGCGCCTCGACGCTGTCAAAGCCCAGGCGAGGCCAGAAGAGTCGTCGACGACATTCAACACCTTCACCTGCGTCATTTGCATGGACAATCCAACGGATCTCTCTGCCACCGCCTGTGGTACGTCTACCGCTCACTCCACATGGCTAAAGTCTATACTAATACCCACCAGGCCATCTCTTCTGCCACACCTGTCTAATGGAAGCACTCATCGCCGGCGAAAACCGCACCGGCCCGGGCGAAACGAAGCGCTCCCAGTGTCCAGTCTGCAGAAAAGTGCTCAACCGCAACAAGCCTTCCGACGTCATACCATTACTGCTGATGAAAGGCTTGTCTACACAACCGAGGAAAAAGGTTGCGGTCGTAAAGGTCTAGTTCTTGTCCGTCGGGATTTGCGTTGCTTTTGCTAGTCTGGATCATATATCCCAAGCGCGAGTACTGAGACAGTCAGACCACAAGGAAGCAGTCCAAGGCTACTTAAGCAGGGAGCATCAACCCCCAGCACACGCCGGACTGGCAGTGGCATGCGGCAATCTGTATAATGGGTGGGAGTACGGCAGCCTTTTCTATTTTCATAAATCGTAGCCTCCACAGGTTGGCCGGGCTACGCTACGATATCACACACATAGATTAACGAGCATGGGATTGGCGTTTCACAGGTAATTCGGCTATGAACCGAGCGGTTGGTTGTACTTGTATGCATTTTACATGTCACTGATGCTCCTTATTGGCATTCCATGAGTCGCATCACGATGAGGTTGTTTGAGTACTTGTGCGCGCAGCCTTAGGGGAAACATGGCAAGGATTGAAATTGTCTTGTTCTGCGAAGAACAGATATTACCATGTCAAAGGGAAAATCTATGCATCTCTAGTTTACCCAGGTATCATGATATAATGAATGTAACAGAGTTGAATGGCACATATTTTGACATGCTATAAACGATGATTACCTTGTCCTAAAGGATTCAAGTTAATAAAACAGATGAACTCAACCACGCCATATTCTCCCCTTGTACCCCATCCCCATGTCCCATCAAACAAGTATCACAAATAAGAAAAAAGAAAACCTGCACCCTAAACTACTTAATTCGGTAATCCGCAACATTAGACTAAGTAGAACAAGATTTGCCCATTTTTCCCAGAACCCCCACCCAGTTGGGCGAAAAAGAAGCAACAAAAAGCAGTCTAGAAGCCCTGCCGGCGGCGCCCCGTCGATCCCCCAACGCCAAATGCGACGCGACGCGACGCGAAAACCTGCAGGGTCCCGCCAGCTAGTCCCGGAGGCTCCGGCATGACTAAAAACTGCGACACTGCAACTGCTCACTGCGAGTACTCTACGACGGGCTGAGGTTGGGATAAAAAATGATACTACTGTTCTGGGAAATAAAAAGGATAGGATTTCTAGAGTGGCAGTTTTGTGCGTATTGTATGTATTTATGTATACATGTAGCTGGATATGATACATACATACAGTACTGTGTTGTGTTACCCCGGATTTCCCTTTTTCCTTTTCCCTTTTCCGCCCTAGGTACGAAGGTTACTTCTCCCTGCACGGATCACTCACCGCCCCTGAGAATTTTTTTTCCAGCCCTTTCGCCCCCCCTTTCGCGCTCGACCCACCAGATCCACCTTCCATGGGACGCATTTAGATTATTTAAACACCCTATCCGTTCGTTCGCTGGCTTCCCCACACTTTTTTTTTTCTTAAACTCTTGCGAGACTGCGACTGCGATTGCTGCGGTTGACATCATTGTTTGATTGATTGATTGATCCATTGCGTGGAGTACTCTCTGTTCAAGATTGGGATTGATTCTACAACGATACGCGAGAGCGGAACGACTTGGTTACACGTGTCATTTATTGCCTACCTACTTACATCAAACGACCTACAAATTTGAATAAAGTTGAACAACATCAACCGCTTCAACAACTTCTACCACGGAGACCTTTTACACCAAAAAATAACAACGAAAAAACAACAACCACACACACACACACACACACAAACAACCCCCCCAAAATGCTCGCCCAAACTACCACCCGCGCCGCCCGCGCCCTCGCCCTCTCCACCCGCACCCGCATCCCCATACGCTTCAACTCCACCACCTCCACCACCTCAACCACCGCATCCCGCGTCATACACCTCGCCACCTCGACCTCGCCCTCGCGTCCCTGTTAGTCTACCCCCTATCCCCCCCTTCGTCCCTCCGCACACCATACTAACATAACAACCTTATAGCTGCCGCTGAAGCCGCCGTACCTGCTCTTTGGGCCGTGTGCGGTGTCCTTGCGTGCACGGCTTGGAGTCGCATGAGTGAGGGGGGTGTGGGGGGTGATGTGGAGAGGTTGCTTGTTGTTTGAGTGGGGGATTATGATTTGGGTTGGTGTGGTGTGTTGGTGCCGCTGGTGACTTGGCTTGGGTTTGGGCATGGGTTTACGAAGATGTTGGTATAGTGTACCATCTTGGAATACACGACAGCGATGAGATTTTATTTTTGTTTTTCTGGGTTGGGATTTGGGGGTATTGGGACTTGTTGCATTCATGGATTTGCATGGTACACTGCTTCTTGTTGGTGGTTGGTGGGTGCGGTGAGTAATTTAGACATCACGCATATGGCATGGCTAAGTCTGCATACCAAGCTAGGAATTATAGACTTGACTTGACTTTGACTGGATTTGCTTCTTGCTACTTGACAGATAAAAAGCCATCCTAGCTTCCGAACATACGGACGTGAGAATTTTGGAAGCTACGAGGCATGTCCTCAGCCGTTTCTTGACACACTAATAGTAATTAGATACATCGAAACGATTCTACCCTTCCAACTTCTTATTATTCTCGTGGTCGGCGGACTACACGACGGTTTGCTGAGGCTGTGGTAATTGGTTTGTGTGTGTGGGTATTGGGGTAACAAGGTGCGTTGCGTTGCGTTGCTGAGATGTAGGTGTTTAGATAAAATAGAGGGTGTTTGTGGTGTGGTGTGATATTCCAAGGTTACTGCGTTACTCATTCTAGCTATTCGTGTTACTTTTCATGCTGACAATGAAATATGTTTTGACGCTATACGTAGGTAGGTAGGTAGGTAGGTAGGTGAGGTGATGCAATAGAATAAATGTAACATAACCTACCTGTCTATTCTGTTACAAGGCATCCTGCTGACGACTAACAAGCGCCAAACCAGATCATGTGTGTTCGGTCAATATGTCATCCCCTAGTGGGTGTGAGAAACTAGTCGTGATAATGTACCAGATGCATTCATATTGCTATACTCTGTACCGTAATACCTAGCGGTGCTTAAACGCTGACGCCGACACCGGTCCGGGGTACCCCCATCCATCCAAAGTCCCTCCCTAGTGGTGATGATCGAAAGGAGAAGCCGTGACTCTGACTGTGAAATATTTTGATCCAGAAGGGAAACAAAGAATTGTGCCGGGCTCAGATGAAGCCGTGAAAGGGGACTTACTCTACTACGCACACCATATCCGGGTGTGGGCGAGTGCCTGTTAAAAAAAAAGGACATATTGCGCCGTGGTAATGCAGTCTAGACATCCCGCTCCTCCGTTATTTCCTTTACGCAAACAAACTCCTCACTCGTCCCGTTTTCAAAAGTCCCAAAGTGTGCCAAAGGCATGCATACCAGCGACTCGGCACCCTTGCATCATCTCATCGTTGCCCTGCATATTACTCGTGATGAAGATGACTTCGGCGCCGAACCTGTGCCATGTGTCTTTCAGCAGCTCCACGCTATCTGGACGGCCACCGCGCTTCTTCGAGTCCCACAGAATCATGCGCTCGGGCTCAATGTTGTCGTGGATGAGACGGGATATCGTGGGTCCGAAAGTGCGTTCTTGATCTGAGCCGATCCAGATGAAGAACCAGTCTTTGCTTTGAATGCAGGTTGAGAGTGCAGCGCCGATGCCAGTTCCGGTACAGATGCGAATGCCGCGCTTGAACATGGCTGAGGCGTGACCAACACCAGCTAGAGGCTCTTAGTATGTGCAAGTCCGTTTGGGGGAAAGAGACGTACCGAACTTTAGTTCCCGAGTCCAGACCGTCTTTGGAGGCTTGTCAACGAGACTCTTGGTAAAGTCACCTTGGACACCACAGATCATGTAATGTTTGCCTGAGTTGCGACCTTCGCTGATGATGCCAAATGCGTGGTACTCCATGATGGCTGTGCGACTGATGCGTCCTAGCAACCCCTGTTGCATGCCACGGTTGAATATGAGAACGGCGACCTTGGGTGAGGGAATCTCAACCTCGACTGCAACTTCGCGGAGAGTGACCCACGGGAGAAGCATACTGCATATGGTAAGTAGACATCTATTGCTTGAAGATGCAGCACGTACAAGACAGTCATAAAGACAGAGAACCATAGCTCTTGTGCGCTGAGCAAAGAGTTGGCATTGTTGTCCCATTGGCCGGTCTTGATATCATATTGGTTGCCCAGAACAACGAAGACCCACGTCATCTACTGGATATTAGCGAATATCATCGCGAAGGGATTGTGTGAATGCATACTGCAATACCCAACCATCCAACGAAGCGATGATATCTCTCGAACACGTTGTGGTATGTGCTGGGAACAAATTAGTCTCTGAATGTTGAGTGTGGACGGAGGGAACTGACTTGCGAATCCATGGCATAGCACTAAGAGCAGAGACAATAATCAAGACATTGGTGATGATACCGGTAGCGATGACGGAAGGATGTTGAATTGCGCGGTACCGAATAATGTCGATAATCTTATATAATAACCATCTGTAGCCTGGTAAGTATCAAATCAGAGACCTTGTTGAGTTTACTTACGCAGCCCCAGATACCGCACATCCTGAGTGGATGCCACCAGCGTGCTGAAGGGCGGATGTAGCTGCTAGTTTCATCCAAATCGGAGCCCACTGTCACTTTGTTAGTCACCTGATGCCAAAAAGAAGCAACAAGGCACTCACACTTCGAAGGCCATATATGGCGACAAGGTACAAGAACCTGAAGAAAAGCTCGTTCCGCATCATAATAGCCATGAGTAGGTTCCCGAGTACCAGGGCGCCCATATGCTTCTCAGCATAGGAAAAGTGACCTGTTGCGGCGAGAACTATCGCAGCCAAGTTGAACGCGACGATGAACGTAAAGAACTTGCGGTACGTGTTGAACCAGAGCTCAGCAAGGACCAGTCGACTAACCTTGGGCGGTACAGGCTTTGGCTTTGGAACGACAGTCTTCAGGTCTGCGGCAACACTTGCTCTCCGTCCTTTGGGGAATGCCAATGACAGTTCTGGTACACTGGGGTTCGGCGTGATGCCCTCATGAACAGAAAGAAGGGGTGATAGCGTTGTGTTCGATAGTTGGCCATTGGCGTGTGAAGGCTGTTCCTTTGATAGGTATACGAAAGATGTTGGTGAAGGTATCGGCGTCAGTTCCGTCGAACTGTCGTATATGCCCTTCTCCGCATCGTTGATGGAGTTGATGCTACGACTACTGGCAGAAGAGTCTTGCTGGGGAAGGCCCATGTTGATAACTCGTCACTCTACTTCGAGATGCGTGTGCTTAGAAAGAAGGGACCAGGGGTGGAGACGTCGAGACAATGTTGCTGATAAAAGCAGACCGCAGGGGGTGATATGAGCTGCTCAAGTACCTACAGGCTGTCAGCGGGTGAGTCTTAATCAATGTTGAGGGCCAAGCCCCACCACTTGGGCGCCCACAGATACACAGGGTGTGTACGTGGGTACATCCATCGATCGATCATTTCCACAGTCTGCGCCCGCCGATATGCCGAGAGTACGTGCTATTGAGTTTGCGAGCAGCTGAAGGATGTTGCGGTATCACGAGGGCAACTGCCGTCCGTGCTGACCCCTGTGTCGGGGATGATAATACTCGGTCCGTCAAACTAATATGGGATGCGATAGTGATATCATGAATTCGCTTGCTCATAGCCTCACGCTGTTGTCATTGATGATGCTACTTTCAGCAAGGCCCCACTACCTACTCACAGCTAGCCGACATTATCGACGCTATCCTGATTGACCGACCCGGACTTGTCAGTGGGAACGAGCAGCATCATTCTCTGAGCGCATAGATTACGATGGTGTTGGACATGGTGACACGACAGCGTGGAGCCGCTCTCAGGGTTCACGTACCGGCAGCTTGTGGCCCTGGAAATTTCCGAACGCAACCACACTTCTCAGCTTGCAGCTCGACTTTGAGGTCTCCATTTCTGTCGTATTTTTTTTGACACCGTTGAAAGAAAAGACCCTGCGTCCCAGTTTGGGTTATGCGCAGATAAAGCTCGTGCTAGCTTAATCGAGAGATATTGCGGCTCAAGTGCACCGGTCCGATTTCCGGCAGGGGTTTTCGCATGTCCAGGTACTGCCAAAATCCATGACTGATGTAGCGACTGCCAACTTACATGCAGTAATGATTGAACACACCCATCACATGTCCATGTTATTGACATGATGTCATTTAAAAGACCATTTGGGAGGTACCATTTGTGCGCAGCTCATCTATAGGATGAGGATGGACAATCAATGTAGATGAACGTGGGGTCATTCATCCCGGAACAAATTCGTACTAGCGCATTTCGTTCCGCAACCTTCACTGGTCTACCGCCACTTGAGCCGCACCAAAGTTTCCTTCTCGTGCACCGTTTGCGAGTTCAAGGATCCCTCGCGCCAATCTCGTATCGCTCGCATCGTCCCTGAATGTGGATTTGGTATGAGAAAGGGGAAATGGGACGATCTGACAGGCCTGGCGCCATGTACAAGGCCGAATGCTAGCCTTACATGGATACGAAGCGACCGAGGACCGTTGTGGATGATCGCAGTCGAACTTGAAGCCTGTCAGCAGCCACAGCGGAGTCGCTCCACGGTGATATGTTCTTAAACGGCCGGCCGAAGGTCTCCACTGATCTTGTCGGATCTGCATACGGGCCGCAGTTCGTGTACAATTCTAGGTTTTGTAGGCATTATTCGCACCATTTTCCAGAAATAGACATCGCAACCGTATAGCTAGACCTAGCAGCGACTATACTTGGACATCAGATTCGGCGATTCCACTCATCGATAATTATCGACAGTGGCGTTGACGAGACATGACGGTACCCGTGGAGACAATACGGTCGCACAACATTTCAGCTCGAAAAAGAAGCACATCCGCAGTTTTCTTTTTCTTCTTCCAACAGAAGGTTTGGGGTGCCAGAGTGAGGTTAGGAAGTAGAGTGGATGAAGCAGGCGTGGCATCTGGGCGTGTGTGGGACTAGCGTCTTGGCAAACCATGCAGCCCCTTCAACCCTAACGTCATTCGTGGCTGGTTTGCGCAGAGCCAGCAACAACTACGCATCGTCTAGCTAGGACCACATCATCTAAAAGTGAACACCGCGCCATGTCCGCCCCTAAACGTTTCCCTTCAATCACAGGTAGCTGCGTTTGCAGCACGGTTCGGTATCGGCTTCTCACTTCCCCGCTCTACTGTTATGCCTGCCATTGCCCCGACTGCCAGAAATCCTCCGGCAGCGCGTTCGGCCTCCTCCTCAACATCGAGTTGTACAACATCCGTATTATCTCAGACACGGCACCAGTAGCGGTTGTTCGAGAGAAGAAGCCTGGCCACTTCGACCGACATGTAGAATGTCCGAAATGCAAGGTTGAACTATGGAGCAACAACATATTTGGCGACGCCATAGCCGACGTCCGCGTGGGCACTTTGGATTACCCCAGTTTAATGGAACCTGATTTACATATGTTTGTTGATAGCAAGCTTGACTGGGTGATCCTACCGGAGGGTACAACGGCAGTACCGAAAGACTATGATCCCAAAGACCGTTGGCCGAAGAGCAGCCTCGATAGACTCGACATATGTTTGCAAAGGTCTGAAGAGATGAAGGGAAATAAAGAAGCTGCGGCTATAGCACAAAATGAGAGACCAGCAACCAACCACCAGTCGGGAACAGAAGGGGAAGCGGAAGAGATAAGCGGTGAAGGCGAAAAAACGCCAACAGCTGTAGAGTTTGGCGATAAGGATTTGGAGGATGATGAAGCCTTCGAGATAAGATTCAAAGAGACCGAAAAAGCCCTACAAGAACGCCTCGAGAAACTAAGGCTGAAGCTTGAGGAAGAGGAGCTTACGAAGAAAATGCAACAAGCTGCCATCGAGTAGCCCAAAAAAAATCGTGTCGACAATGCCGGACCCGTTGCCTTCAGCTCGCTTTGATCGTGTGTGAGGATTGAAGGATCCACACGCAACAGGCTATAAATAGATTTACGCCAATGGCACTATCAAGTAGGCAGTACTGCGTTCCCGCCCAACGTCCCAATTTTTTGTACGAAGAACTCGAATGCTTCACGCACCGCACTTTACGAACCTGGACGTCGTGTCCACAGAACAGATTCCCAAAGAGTCAACGCATGCAAAGAGGTGATAAGAAAATAGAACTTTATATTGATGGTCTGCAGAGAGTTTTTTGGTGTGGGAGTAACCGATTTTTCAGGCCCTTGCATTGTTATGCAAATACCAATGGCCGGTGTACCTAGAGATACGTGCGAAAAAGGTTGGCAGCGCCCCTACAGTGGCACACTAATAGAATAACTGCCTCAACAAACAGACATGTACAATGTAAGCCTTATGGTGAGACCAGTCAATTTTCAGTGTCAATGTGGAGCCCCAAGAACGTATTTACTGTTGCTACCATTGGGCTTTCGCAGTAATTCGGGATCAGCAAACGCCAAGAGAGGAATGGGACGACGTCTTGACCTAAACAGCAACAATTTCCGGATTAGTGTTGAGAGTAGAGAAGATACACGCCAAATAATTGCGTGCGACTAAGACTCTCTAAACCATGTAATGACTTAGTTTACACTGCCATAGAGCCTCTCCAATCACGATTCAATGCCCAACTACAAAATGTTGCAAGATCGCATGACTTGGGTACTACCATGTCTAGTTTTACGTTCAGTGCATCACATGCTTCCTCTGCGATTTATCCTAGGTACCAGCCACTGTACTCGCTCTAATGACCTCAGATTGCCACACAGTACCTGGATTGCAATGTGGGGCCTCAACTCCCACATCTGACATGTGGGGGATCAACTCTCCACGAGACAAAGCGCCGTACTTGGTACAAACACTGATAACGAGCATTCGCGTCCCTTTTTAGGTTGTGATACTGTGCTCTGAAAGGGAGGGGAAAAGTTTGTATTACCGCGTTTGCACCGCTCATGCATAGTCATCATTAGCGCTGACATCGTGGCAACGTGCACCATAGATATGGGCGCATGTCGGAACTTGCCAGCGTCTTGGAACGTCGGTGCTTTTGTGCGCTTTGCTTGTCTTCTGTGAATCCTCATTTGCATTCGACCGATATTTCCCGATTGCTGTCTTAGAACATCGTTGTGGATTATTGGCGACTTTAAGGAAGGGGGGGGGGGGGCTTGACATGCCATCAGCTGAGTGCGGATGTGAGACGACGGTCTCTAAGAGTTCTACGAGTCTCGCAGACTAAGAAACCTTGCTGAATTGTCGAATTAATTTCTTGTTGGTATATTCAGAAATTCTGATATGGCATTGTTTTGAGGTCGTTGTCTTATGCTGATGCGCCATAGAGGTGCTCATCGCCCCCGCTGCATGTTGTGCATTTTGTGCATGTAAGTTCATGTTGGGAGGTGCAACCGGCAAAGTATGCTTCAAGTGGCTTTCTTTTCGAGAGATTATCTGGCCGAATTGAATGTTTTATTGAGATATTCAAGCTAATCCTCCTGCACAGTATTGACTGACATCGCCTGTCAGAATGAGGAATCATCGATCCCAGTTCCTGCTCTTAAGCGTGTCCCATCGTGTTCATACAGGGTGCTAGCTGGAATGCCAATTATGGGGCAAGCCTCGCATAGAAAGCCTCCATTTCACTCGCCATCCGCTCCACTATCCGCATGAGAAACGCCGTCAATCATGCGGCTTCGAACGAGTATTGACATCCATGACAACACGCAAAGCGTCTATTCCCATGAACATCTTCTCAAAACAGGTTCGGAAGACTCCAAAATAGTATCAACGTCGAGGTGTGCCAGAATCTGTTCCGTCGCCGTATGCAAACACCTTTCGACACATCGTATGATATCCCCAGCTCCTCTGAGGAATAGGAAGGCCTAGATGTTTGCTTGCCGAGGTCGTATATTGTCAGCAGAGATGTAACCTTAGGGTGATTCGTATTGCAAAGGAGATCAATACATCTCAGACGCCACTGTTCAGTTTGTTGATAAGCGTACCACCCAGGCGCCCTGGACAAGAATCAGTACTGCATGGGGCTGAATCCAGGTACGGAAAGGCTGCAAAACCCAGCTTACATGCCACAGGAGGATTGACCAGTGACTCTGATCCAGATTCAGGATCTCGGAGCTTGATCCGTGTGGACTGCAAGTTGCGAAAGAAGAACAACTGGTCAGTTCCATGGCAGTGGCTTTGGCATCATCAAGACAATGAGCAAGGAACACGTGTCGAAAAGGCGGCATTGAGCATGATCTTTTCCGCCCTCCTGGAGAGAGCCTTGTGGGTATCTGACAAAACCAAGTCGAGTACGCTAACGAAGCCACAGACGTACAGAGAGCCACCAGCCTGTCCATGTCTCTCACAGATCGCATCAGTATCATACACTCTTTGAATGCGAACTCTGAGGATGTCTTCGCCTTCTCCCTTCCCTTCGCTTTAGGATGACATGATCGCGAATGTTCTATCTCCACTTGTCAATGAGCCGATGGCGGTATCGAGGCACGACCTCTTTTTCGATAAGATCATAAGCGACAAGATGGTACAGGAGACCTCTGGATTCCAGGAGAATGCTGCGAAAACTCGGAAAGAGAGCTCCATCCATATATTGTCGCAGTGCGCATCCATGGGCAGACTACTAACGCATTCAAACTTAGAGGCATACTGACGCTCTGTTCCCAGGTTGGCCGACATAAGCTTGTCATAAGCTGCGGAAGGGCGTAAATTTATTTCACCGTGCAGGAACTGTTACTTGCAAAGTATCTTTCGAGGGCAGCCGAAAAGCGAGAAGCTGAGAGATTCTGATGTGTATCTCTTCGTCATCCAGCGCGTGGCCCTCTTTGCTGACCAGTGGGTTGAAGAACTCGCTACTGACACCACTGCAATTAAACCTGTTGGCATTAGTACATGAACTCTAGCACGCCGCATCATAAGCTCCACAGTGCTTGGTAAGGCTTCGTCAAAGTAATTAGGTATACTGTAGTGCGACAAATCTCTACAGAAACGAAATTAATGGGCCAGACAAAGATCACTTATAATATTTAGGAGCTTAATTACAGATTATATTCGCCACTTAGTGAGATATAGAACAACAGTGGCAATCTACCGGCTGGAATCTACAGGCTGGGTAGGGACAGCAGGCCACCCTCAGGGCCGACCAATGGTAGGTACGTGTGTTTGCATTGAAGTTGCAATTGTGTACCTAGCGTGCAGTAGCGTATACGATAAGTTAGTGCCAAATGATGCGAGAGTAGCTGCATAGCTAGAAACGATAAGAAATGTTGAGAGTACGAAATGGAGGATCACTACCTATGGCCCGATAGGTAGGGAATATTCGTTTTGCAACACGTGTTTTCCCGACCAGCCCAAATCTTAATAGGTATGGTAGGTACCATAAGCCGAACGAAGGCCACAGCGGCTTTTTAAAGAGCTAGAAGCCCGGCCCGTTGCGATGCGCAAGGCCAATCTTATCTAGCAGGGGCCCCGTTCCCCATAACCCGGGCTTTGTTAACTTAGGGCTGACCGAATGGGCATCACACATCCCTGATACTTTCCACGCGTTTACCTTTTGGTTTCCAGAGATCACCGGTGGCTGTTTCAGCCTTGCACGGAGCCTATGAGCGAGTTGTTACGCGTGAGGCTCATGCTTCATTGGTGCGCTGACGTGTAGTTGGAGGGCGCAGTGCTATTCACTCGGGTAACTAGATACATTAGACATGCGATCTGCTCATCGTATTTGCCGCATCTACCGTACGACGAGCGTCCATTCTTGGTAAGGGACAACCGGACTGGCGAATGAAGCAAAGGGTGGAAATAACGAGTATGGTAATGGTGCGATACAGTGCAGTGCGCCGTCTCTCTACCCATTTCATGTTTCTTTCATCACCCTAGAATCTGAAACGCGAGAACTATTAAATCACACTGCCCGCTTTGAGCAAATCGCTTGGCATCAAAAAGACAACATCAAACCTGTGTAAATATGCACAAAGAGTAAACGACTATCTTGCGATGCTGCAGATGCAGCCTCCATTGAGTCTTTGCGCAGGCGGTTGTTTACGCTTATGTGTCTGCTTTGTTCACGTTTCCGTATTTACACTTAGCAGCGCTACCGGTATGTGATTCGTACACTACCTACTATTTGGAACCTTTCAAACGCGCTTCACAGCCCACACGCTTATTGTGAATACGCACATATTACCAAAGATCTTGCTAAAAAAGATTCTTCGATACCACCACACAATCTTCCACTCAGCCACTGCAAATCGTGCTCTACAACATGATCCTCAGCACACTATTCGCCCTACTCTTTACCACGGCGCTTGCTGCACCTGCTGCAGACCCCTTCGCGAATGCAGAAGCCCAGCTCATAACCGATACCCGTCCCCCACCCACCCCTCCCATAGGCGGCAACGCGCCCGTATGCGAGCAACAAAAGTTCTGCGGCCGACTGTACTTTGAAAGATCGACTGTCGACTTCGATCAGGCCATATGCATGGAGCTCAGGGGAGATTGGAAGAGTATTTGGGTCGCTAACTGCCAGTGTACATTTTGGTCGTAAGTTTTCTCCTTGTTTCTGAAGACGCGGGTTCAAGCTAATATACAGTGTTAGGGCATGCACGCCTGGTCAGAGCATCTGGCACAGCGCACCTAGGGATATCTTTCTCACTTCGATGAGTACTTGTGAGGCTGAGAGGCTGGTTGGCAAGTTTAGCATCAAGCCCAAGTTCATGTCTTGTAGTTACAAGAATGCCTTGTAGATGATTGATACATTGCGGGGATTCTTCATCAGCAACAGCCATCGGGTTCATGTCTGGGACCCGTGTTATTTTATTTTGATGATTGCTTATTCTTTTCATCTTCTCTCATGGTTTCCCTTCCTTTCCTATTCTTCCTTGTCCCATTTCCCCAGGGTCAGTGCCATTGATTTATCCAATTTTAGTTACAAAATTTTAAGGATTATTAGTCAATCAGGGTGATCACCTTGGAAGTCTACTCAAACAATGGAAGCTGTCGATGATTCACAGCAGTAGTGACAGTGACGAACGACCTCATGACTGGACTCTCTACCATCAACACCGCTGACTCCATTTTATGCGACACCCCATATATTCGAACTCACCACACAAGGCTGAAGTCGTGAGCGTTACCAAGTTGCTCTTCACTAGCGAGACTACCACTCACAACACAGAACCAGCCACTGAGACATGATACCACTTCGCCCGTTTCATCAACTCATCCTACCCCTCATCACAACCACAACCACCACTACCACAATGTTACCAAACCCCCTCCTCCTGCTCCTCGCATCTTTCCTACCCTTCGCAGCATCCGCAGGCTACCTCCCCAGCGGCACACTCCTCAGCACCGACATCTTCGCCCAGCCTTGTTCTACCAATCCCCTCGGCCCCCTCATCGCCGTAGTCTGCCATATCCAATAGGCGAACCCACCTTGCAGATCGCGAATGGCTCTACGGCCGACCCATGCCTTCCCAACGGCGTATATAGAAACCGCAGACGCAGCAGTAAGCCCAGGGACGAGCGCGAGCCCTGGACAGATTAGTTTCGCGTGTACTGTACGCATGAGGACCGGGGAGACGGTGCGTGGACGCTTGCATGACTGGGGTAAGTGGTACGGTGTGGTGTGGCTCGAACTTTTTCCTCACGAGGAAGACATGAAAATAAAGGAAAGCGAGAGAGGATGTAATATGGCCTTGAAAACTACCTATGCCTACTATGATTAAGAGAAAAATTGATGTAGCATGGCGTGGGACTACTATGTAGAGTGTAGCAGACCGTAGCATTCATGTTTGTATATTGCGGTTTCAGGCGTCGCCGCTGGTATTGGCGCTGAGTGCGATGGGAGTGGTTTTGTAGTAGGGTGGCTGTTGATTTGGATATATCGGAGAGAGGGGAAGGGAGGCGTTGGAGAATATCGAGTTCATCGAGTTCGAGTTCGGAGTATTGGGTTGGCGGGAAAGTGTCTGGTACTGATGATTATCTTTTTGAGTGGAGTTTTTTCGAGTACAGTATCGAGTACAGTACCGAGTACTGCACTGATACATGTACCTACGCCATGTGCTATGGTGCTGACCACTGCAACAACGCGCATGTCGAACGTATTGTTCTTCCCTTCTTACCACAGCAAATAATACAAGCCTACTGAAACCTCAGGCTGATGAGAGAGAACTCATACTGGACGAATTACCGGTACGCAGAATGAAACATGTTCGATGTCATCTCTGAGCCTTGTTGAAAATCGAGACGATCGAAAAGGAAAAAGACTGTTCAAGGTTATTTCTTCTCGACAATACAATATGATCGATACGCAGCCATGCCAGTCATTCGTTCGTAATGTACAATACAACACAATACAATACACGCATATGGCCTCCATTCCATTTCTCCCATCCAATTGTCAATGCAGCCCCTTTTACTGCGTCATAGCCTTCTGCCTCTGCCTCTCAAGATTGAACGCCGCCCGCGCAGCCCGACCCTCGGCCAGATAAACTTCATAAGCCTCCTTTCTCGCCTGCTCTTTCCTCTCCTTCTCCTCCTGCCTTGCTACCTCCGCTGCTTCCTCTGCCAACCTCTGCTTCTCCTCCAATGCGGTAAGGATTATGCTTGCCTCGTTCTTCACTTCAATGTCGTACTCGTCTTTGTTCAGCAAGCTAACTTGGCCCCTTGTGCTGTTGAGGTCGAGAACCTGGTGAGCAATACTGTCTGGCCATTGGCCTTTGGCGTAGAGGGCGTCTTGCATGTCGGCCCAGGCGACATCAACACCGTCAAGTGTGTAGACCGGGGTGCGTGTTTTCGAGGTGAAGTATTTGGGGAGGATGGACAGGCGGGCAGGGTCTTCGTTGGATGCGAGTTGCTCTTTTGCTTCAAAGGCCTGCTCCAGGGCTGTTATATCGGTTTTCAGCGTGGCCAGGATTTCGCGGTCAGTGGCTGTGTCCTGGATTGTACGCGTAGGATCGGGGTTCTCGATGGCATATTCCATGGCTTCTGCTTGGGTCCGCAATTTGTCCAATCTCTGCTCTGCACCTGCTTCGTTTGCAGGGGCAGCGCGAGCCGTGAGACTAGCGTGTGCATCCTTGAGTTGCTCGGCTTTCCGTACGGCGTACTTGACTTTGCGTAGACGGGTTTCGAGACTCTCTTTGGTGGCCTTGAGGCTCTTTTGGTCGGCTTCGTTTTGATTGTGCCTCATGCGGAGTTTGAGATCCATTGAGCGAATCTGCCCTTCCAGCCACTTGACGTTGTCTGCCAGCTTCTCCTTGTTCTTTGCCGCCTTTGCCATTTGGTCGATTTCTAGCCACCGCTTCTCCAAGTACTCTTTCGCTCTCTGGTCCAGCTCTTGGCGCTCAGTCTGCATCTTGGTTGCATAGGCGTCCTGCATTCGTAGGATTTCAGCGAGGTCTGCACTGAAGTTTGCTCGCTGGTCCATGATCTTCTTGACACGCGCCTTGAGGTCCAGTCGCTTGTACTCGGGGTTCGTCTTTGCCCAGGCCAACTCATGCAGTTTGCGGAACTCGCGCAGTCTGCGGAAGGCGCTGTGGCCTTGGTGGGCACTGGGAAAGGTGACAACGCAGTGTGGCTGCCACTCGTCGGGGCGGAGAACGGGCGGTTTCGAGTGCTTGCCAATGAAGGGGAGTTGTTCGAGGTGGTGGTCCTGGCAGTCTGTCAGTATTGGCATTCGTCAATTGGCAACATGTGACATGCATCCAGCAGTTCCTGCAACGAGTAGATGACCTGGTTGGTCTTGGTGTTCCTGAACACATAGATGATCTCCCCGTGCTTGGCTGTCTTCTTGGGGTCGATGACGTCCCGCAGAGTGTACGGCTTCCACGGCTCCGGTACATCGACCCCAGTCGCCTGCCGTTTTGCCTTGGCATTCACCACCGTCTGCAGCCTGAGCGGCTGTGGTTGCGACTGGCGCTCGACATATTTGGCCACCTTGGAGTCGATCTCGGCGCGGTCATTGACAAAGTTGAAGCGGACGGCCTTGAGCGGCGTCCTGTACCGCAGGCGGGCGAGGGAGCGAGGCATGGCGGCGTCGGGGGTGCGGGGGGGCTGCCAATCGCTGCAGCGGGTGCGGTGGGTGGTGATGGGATGGAAAAGATGCGGAAGTCACAGCGCACGGACCGCGGCGGAGCAACAGCACCTCCGCTGGCTGCCAGTCCTGGTACAGCTATACGGCCAATACGACGGCGCCGCAAGCTTCCCAAGCTCCCCACCCCCTTCCCCCCTCGACCACATGTCCAAGTAACATGACGTGTGGCGCGAGCTCTTGTCTGGCGCCTCTGAACCACCCCCAGCATGCATCGATGAACTGCACCGCCACAGCAGTCCGCAGCCTCCCACCTGGTATCCGCCGACCGGCTACATGGCCATGACTATGGCTGCACCGGACGCCCGAGCCAATGGCCAGCTCGACGCACCTCCACCTCGCGAGCGACCGTGGCTGCTGCCTTATGTATGCACTGTCGCGAGCAAGGCTAGCTGTCGCTGACGTCCGGTAGAATCGCAAGCTCAGGCACCTCCAAGGCATCACCATCCGCAACCTCACCCTCACGGCCACGCCCTCCAGGTCGGGGGGAAAGACATTCGATGATGAAGCTCTGCCCAGTACGCTCAAGTCGCCTACCAAAGCGCTTGCACTGCGCGAAGCCAAAGGCCTGTCACACTCGCGGTCATCGAGCGATCTCAAATCCTTTCCAGAGCCCACACGGCCAAATGGAAGCTTGCACGGCCCGACGACGCCTACCAAAGCCCCCAGACCAGGTTTTGGCAAAGAGATGAAAAGGCGGACAACCATGGAATGGACTAATGCCAGCCCATTGACCCGCCAGAAGAAGCTCGAAGACATCACCGCCGGGCGCATGGCCGACACCTTCTTCACTTTACACGTGGAAGGGCAGGAAGAACCAGTATACGTGTCAGAAGTCGTAGCAAAGGCCATGAACCCCAATTTCAAATTCTTCGACCTGGGCGCATGTGGGCCTGCTGTTACACGCCTCGATCAGCTCACTGTCAGAGTGTGGGCAAAGAGCGATACCATGACCGAGTGGCAGTATCTTATGGATTACACCGTGTGCTTCAGGTCGCTGCAGTTCATTGGCAAGACACTTGGGAGATTTAGACATCCCCTCCCTCAGAATTGTCTTTTGTTCCACATGACCGACGGCATCTACACGAGTTTCATCGACTGGCCAGTGCAGGAGAGGGTGCGCCAGGAAATACTCGCGCCACCGAGGGAACACCCAGAAGGCCGCGTTCTGACATGTTCCTCATATGATGCTCTCATGCGCCTTTCCACTCTGGATGACTGCATACAAGACGCCCTCGCAACACGAGACCGCATCGCCGATCAAATTGAACACATTCTCGAGTCTAACAAGGCAGCCATAAGCGCAGTCGAACGCGTGCCCGAAACCGAGGAAAACCTCAAGACCGTCGAAGCTGCCGTCATCGCCGAGAAACGCCGCGTGATAGTCACGCGCCGTCGCCGCGACGAGTTGAAAGCCAACATTGAGCAACGACGAGAAAAGATGCGTTTAGGCCGCGAACAGCAATCCATGCTCTCCACCGAACTTCCTTCTCAACGCGAAACACACATCGAAACGCTAGCCCTTCAGGCTCAGCAATGCGAAGCTATAACTGCCCAACGGCGGCGCATATGCGAAGACATCCAACGCATCTTTCCCATCGAACCCTCTCCGTCCGGGAAAACACTGTCCTTCACCATCCGTGCCCTTCCCCTTCCCAACTCCACCTTCGACGACGTAGACCAAGATGTCACAGCCGCAGCTCTCAGCTATGTCGCACATATCGTCACCCTTCTATCTCCCTATTTCTCTGTCATACTACCCTACCCCATCACCCTCCACGGTTCCACATCCACAATCCAGGATCCGCTCGCCCTTGGCACCCAAACCGCCAAATCTTCTTCCAGCGCAAACCTCCGCGTATACCCCCTCTACATGCGTGGCGTGGTACGTTACCGCTTCGAATACGCAGTGTTTCTGCTCAACAAGAACATTGAAATCTTATCCAATGCGCTCGGTCTCCGACCCCTGGACATACGACACACACTGCCGAATCTCAAATACTTTTTATATATTGCGACTGCAGGCAAGGGCGAGTTGCCTGCAAGGAAAGCCGGTGGCATCAGGGGGTTATTGGGCATCGCGGGCAAGGGGAGGAAGGGGAGTGTGGACAGTTTTGGGAGTTTTGGCACGGTAGAGAGTGGGGGAACGCCGGTGGAGGAGGTGAAGAAAAATCTGGATGGCGCTGGGGCGAGAGTGGGAAGGGAGGCTGGGAGAGGGGTGAATGGCGGGTTGGTGGGGATATTTGGGGGGAAGGGCAAGAGTGGTGGGCAGGTTGGGAGTCGGCTTAGGCCTGTTGATGGATAGTATTTGACATGTGCGTGTGTATAAGCTTTGTGTACAGTGTCATGGTGAGACGAATAAGGATTGATTGATTGATGTTTTCTTTTGGATTAGATTTGTGGATTCGAACAAAAATCCATTATTGTCGAGTGTACGAGAGGTTGTAACAAAGCTAGATATCACGTGCCAGGATCACCAGTACTGCAATGGTACCTCTTGCAGATCCCATGTCCCTTTACCTACTTGGGCTGCTTCTTCACATGTCAGGAGTCCGTTTGCAGATGAGGATGACGCAGCATGGGTGCAAGTAGAGAGGACAGGCTTGGCGGTGGGTGGTCAGAAGTTACCTAGAACGCGGCCGGCAGACTTGGCAGTCCCGCTCCGACTCGCAAATTGCGGCGAGCTCGGGAAAGGAGAAGCTGAAGTAGCTACCCACTCTATTGCACGTATACCGTCCGTGCCCACCAAGACAACAACTTCGCACTCGCAGCAGCGCATGCCCGACTATTCCCTCTTCTTTTTTTCCAACATAGTAGCTACAGTTTGTAATATCAGGTCGCTGCCGTGCCTGTAATTTCTTTTGGCTTTGAAGCATGACGGAACCGTTTCCTCCGCTCAACGGCGCGGTCCCCAGGGTCAATGGCACAGAGGGGACCACGAGGCGGCGGCGAAAGTCTAGTGGACTTGGAGCTGATGTGCCGGGCGATGTCGATGTGCCGTCCTTTGCAACGCATAGGAGTGTGACGCCGCCGTTGAAGAGTGCAACGGGGGTGGAAATGTCGGTATGTTCAGACATGGCTGCTTCTTCGCACACGTCCAGGAGCAGCCAGCATACCAGCTAGCCTTGCTCATGTAGACTAACAAGTACTCCAAGAAACCCGAAAAGAGCGGCCGTCGCTCAAAACGACGTACTGTCCGCCGTGCCCTTTCCAGATTCAAACGTCTATGCATCCGCCACACGTGGATGGCCCCCCTCATTCTCGGTCTGGCTATCATCGCACTCTACCTCGTCTACCCTTATCCCTCGAACCCGCTGTCCGCCTGCCTCTTTCTCTCCTACCCGCTCCCACCCGACGACCCTCTGATTCCCGCATCCGTCCGCGCAGACGCCAATGCGCCCACGCAATATGGCAAAGGTGCACGCGACTTCGCATTTGTTGCATTTTACATAATCGTGCTGAGCTTCACGCGTGAGTTCTGTATGCAGCGCCTTATCCGTCCCATGGCCGTGGCTTGTGGCATCAAGAGCCGGGCCAAGCAGTCACGCTTCATGGAGCAGGCGTATACAGCACTGTACTTTGGATTATACGGCCCTTTTGGTGTATGGGTCATGTCGCGCACGCCCGTGTGGTACTTCAACACGACAGGCATGTATGAGGGGTTCCCTCATAGGACCCATGATGCTGTCTTCAAGGCATACTATCTGCTCCAAGCTAGTTACTGGGCCCAGCAAGCTATTGTGCTTCTCCTCATGCTTGAGAAGCCCCGCAAAGACTTCAAAGAATTGGTCGCTCACCACATCATTACTGTTAGCTTGATCTGGCTCAGCTACCGCTTCCATTTCACATATATGGGCATCGCTGTTTACATTACACACGACATCTCCGATTTCTTCTTGGCTGCAAGTTCACCTCCACTACCTCATGCTATGCAAGCGCTAATCCAGTTGTACAGACGTCCAAAATCCTAAACTACCTCGACTCCCCTGTAGTCGGCCCCTACTTCTTCGTCTTCATGTGCATCTGGGGCTACACTCGCCACTACCTTAACCTCAAGATCCTCTATTCCATCCTTACCACCTTCAAGACCGTCGGCCCCTTCGAGCTCAACTGGGTCACCCAACAATACAAGTGCTGGATCAGTCAGTACATCACATTTTCTCTCCTCGCCGCTTTACAAGCTGTCAACCTCTTCTGGTGGTTCTTCATCTGCAGAATCGCCTATCGATTTGTCGTGTTTAGAGATGCGGACGATGATCGAAGCGAGTACGAACCTACGGATGACGAGGTCGAGGATCGGAAGAAGGAAGTTGTGGAAGGGGCCAAGGAGGCGGTTAGTGGAGCTGTAAATGGCGTTACGAATGGAGTGCACAAGGCACTTGGCGAGGACCCGAATACGCCCGAGAGAACGACGAGCGCGACAGAGCAGGGTACAATCGGCTCAAGAGTCAAGCAGCGCAAGGGTGCGGCGAAGTCGTGATGATGATATAACGGGCCTGTTTTTGGGCGATGGAGAGCGGTCTTGGTATGGCTGTGACTGGGGTTGCGAATCCCGTGTGTGTGTTTTTTTTTCTTTTCAAAACGACCCTAGGTAACTTTGCGAAGCTGGGGATGATGACTTTTTTTGTACAAAATACCTTGGACGACGTTTTTATAAACAATTATTTTTTTCCTCTTCTCTTTTTTTTCAATCCGTAATAATTTTTTTTGGTAACGTGGAGCGGGCGCCCACTTGTTATTCTATATTATTATTATTTTGAGAGAACAAGCGACGAAAGAGAAAAAATTTAGTTCAGATCGCACAATGTAGTGTTGTATTTGTTGATGATTTGGAGAGAAAGTTTTTGTTTGTGACTGTGAATTTTGAGCAAGAAGTCGTGGAGGAAGGACGTATAGGGGGCGGAGGATAAGTTGGGTGAAGATGAAAGATGAAAGATGTGATTGCTTGGGTGTTTATCTCGTCTCCTCGTCTTCTTCTTAAACTGGCATATAAATTTGAGAGTCTTACAATGCTCTGCTGGCACCCGGGGGTCTGACACTAGGGCGTTAGATTGGGATTGGGGGTTTCGACGGCTAGGGAGTTATGGGATTGTACATAGTGTTGTGCTGAAATAAATTGCGTGGATGTCGTGTAGCTTGGGTTTGGTAGTATTTAGAAATGCTCTTGTATATGATGATGGCCTCCAGTATCATGCTGCAATGGTGTCATATATGTATCTACAACTCGTCCTTGTCCTCTCTAGAAATGCTCTTACCCTTGAACGATTCCCCCTCCTTCACAACTCTCCGCAGACGATACACTGCCGCAGCATGTTTCTGGACCGTAGCCCGCAAAACCCCGCCAGCCTGAACAATACCAATCTTCTCGCCAAACAGCCTGGGATCCTCCTGGGCCAATCCCTCAGAGTAAGGTGTCTCGGTAGCATTGTACCAATTTGCCTTTTTCAAAATGGCTTCGCGCTCGCTGGGCTGTGGCGCTGCAAGCAGTGCTGCAGCCGTCGCCTCGGACATGCGATTAGCCCAGAGATCGTGGATTGCCCAATCGTACTTGACGTGTGGTGCTGAACCGCCCGGGCCAAAGGGGATGAAGATTTCCGCAAGCGACACACTCATCTCCAGATCCTCACCCCCGGCATTCAGCAGAATGACAACCTGATCGCCATTCTGAAGATTTCCAGCCCAAATATGCGTCTCGCCGACACCCCACTCGTCCTTGGCTACTCCGTGCGTATCGCGACGAACACGCGTTACACTTCTCCCATGGGGATCCTGGCTCAGCGCAATGATAGCGGGGTTATTAACAATTGACAAAGCCGACGCAGACATGGTTCTCAAATCGTTGCCCAGGAAAAGCGGCGACTTGAGGGCAGCCCAGAGCGCAAAATGCGCCTTGTACTCTTCGTCCGTCATGCCGCCCTGCCCGACTTCGAGCATGTCGAGATCGCTCCAGCCACCGGGGATACTGCGGTCAGCAAACGGAGCGACCTTGTTGAGGATGAAGAGCACCGAACAATGGGTCCCTGGCGCCACGCAGTTGACGTCGCCGGGCGCGAGGGTGTTGCAGCCGCAGAGATCATCGGGCCGGGTAAACGAGTCGTAAATGTCTCCTGTGATGCGCCACGAGTTTGATATCGACATTCCCCACTAGAATTCCCAAGGAGTTCAACGGTCAGTTCTTTCACTGTACTATACCATGACCCCATTTTTGAAAAATTGTGCTGGGTGGAAGGAAAAGAACACGGGATAGAGAAAAAGAGCAAAACATACAGTGTGAACGAGATCCTCACCCCAATTACACAGATTGAGGAGAATGTTGCGCCCAGTTGCCTTGAGCGCGTCGGCCATGGCTTTGAAGCGGTTGAAGGATGCAGTCGGTGTTCCCACGCGTCCCATGTGGTAACAGCTATCATACTTCAACATATCGACGCCCCAGCCCGCAAAGCTTTCGGCATCCTCAATCTCGTGATCCAATGAGCCCTCTAAACAACCAGTTAGCCACCAGAAAAAAAAAGACAATCCCCATCTCCTCCCAGCGCAGAAAACAAAAGAGGACACAAAAATTTACTCACCAAACCTCGCGCACGTCATCTCCCCGGCGCTGCTATACATGCCGTACTTCAATCCCTGGCTATGCAGACGCTCCGACACGGCATTCAGCCCATTGGGAAACTTCTTATAGTCGAGTTGCAGTTTCCCCGTCGTGCCATCGCGGCCTTTTGGATCTTGCCAGCAGTCATCCAGGACGACGTAGTGGTAGCCTAGATCGCGGAGGCCGAGGCTTACAATTTGGGCGGATGTGGTGAGGAGCAGGTCTTCGGATACATCACAGCCGAAACTGTTCCAGTTGTTCTGGTGGGTGGTAGGTGGTGGTTAGTTGCGTTGCATTGGACTGGAATTTTTACACTACTATTTCTGACGTGGAGATTTGGAAAAAAAAAAAACTCACCCAGCCCATTGGAGGCGTGATGGCGAGGCCATTGTTGATGGCGGCTGCTGTGCTCAGGAGCGCCGCGGTGGCGATGATGGTGCTGTGCAAGGATGTCATGGTGAAGAATCCTCACGTCTCAGACTTGAAGATTCCGAGTGTTGTTGGTTTGACCTTTGTTTTTTCTTTCGCGAAAACCTCACGTCTTTGCACGTCTTTTGTTGCTGAAATCGAGTGCCAAGTGTTCTCCATGTCTGGTTTCTGGGTGGAAAACAGGGTGGTGGTGTTTTCCGCCGCTAAGTTGACAATGGCCCACCATCACCCCGCCTCGTAAGTTATGGTACCTTTGCATTTGCCATTCCCCCAGCCTGTGGAGTGTACAGTAGGAGCAAAGGCTTCCTTTACATGGACATACCCGAATAACATGATAGTGGAGATTGCTTGCTCAACGCTAGCAACGCTTCATACTCTGGATCGTTGTCCCTCGGCTCCAGCTCCATGTGCGGTGCAAACTGCACCAGAAACCGCAGAAGCCATCGATCCAGCACGAAGCTCGTCTCTTTGCTGCGTAGACACGTCTGATGGAAGGCGCGTAGACGACTCATTGCGCCGTCCACGCTGGGCCAGTACGTGCGCAATCGCAGGAGAATCTCAAAGTTGCGCTCCAGCCTTGTTTTTGAAATTCTAATTTGACGTTCGTTGCCGGAGAAGAGCAGCGTGTGGATCTGGACTGTCGACGCGATTACGAGAATGTGGGAAACGGCAGAGTACATGACGTCGCTGCCGGGGGTTGCGTTGGAGAGGTACACGAGCGAGCAGAGTCTTGCAGCGTGCTGCTTGCATGCTTCGGCATATCGGGTCAGGTTAGTTGGTGAGTCCAAAGCACTCGACAGGAATTGGTAGTTGAGTAGTTGGCCGTAGTGGTAGTACCCAAGGTAGACGGCGACAAACATGCGTCCCAGCCCTTGCGATGTGAAATAGAGCAAGTTCTCTGGCGTGTCGCGCATGTGTTCAGGCAGATTCTCCAGCCAAACATCGAGATCCTGCGAGAGTTGCCGGACACCCGTTTCCAATATTGCCCCTTCGAGATGCTCTGAGACACATGCTCTGTTAAACTCTATGATCTTCGCCAGGATCGCGTTTAGTTTGATCATCTCGGCCAACAGCGGTGAGGTTGGCACATCTTGTTCCTGTGTCGAGAGAGAGCCGAATCCGCCCCTCAGGGAGCAAAACGGTATCTCGTCAATGGGAAACGGGACGTTGCTGTCCATGGGCATGATGCGCGCAAGCTTGACGGCTGTTGAAGACCAGACGTCGACCATGCACAGTGTCCACCAGATTCGGATATTCAGCTCACGCTCGAGAAGACTGGCGACTGGCCGGTTTGCTAGGTCAAGAGCTAAGCACATGCGCCCCCCAGTACTGTAGTACATGTTCTCCACATCTGTCTCGCCATTAGCAGCCGCATAGGCCCCCAGCAAAACGCACGCCTGGGCCGTGGTGGGTGATATATCGCGTATGCTGAACAGCTTCTCGCTAGCCTCTCGATAGACCTGGCCTCTTTCCCTTGGATCTGTCCCCTCGAAGTATTCATCGGAGGAGAAGCGGGCAGAAAGAGCAAAGATGGCGAACAAAATCACGTTCGGCACCCTGTCCTCCTGCACCATCTCGACGAAGGACGGGCGATGATACATGGAGTGGAACTGGTCGTGAATGTAGTCAAAGTACAGCGCTACCAGCTCCTGCCTCAGCTCCATGCCTGGAAGCCCCTGATGCGCTCCGTCGCCATTGCTCAGAGAAGACGTCTGCCGCATGGCAGCGACTTGCTGGATTCTCGCTTGCCGCTTGGCATAATATCCTCCTTCGGGCGGTCCTTGTACACACCTTGTGCCGTGTGACAAGCAATGGTGGCATGTTGTCGAAGTTTCCTCTTGCGGATAAGTGCATTTCCGCCGCCGAGCTCTCCAACCCGATCAGCTGGAATTCCACGTGTTTGGGATGGGGATCATGTATGTAGGGAGCTGATCAAGAGGCTTACCGGCAGGTGTTGCATGCAGAGGGTCTGCGCATGATGCCTAGGATGTCGGAATCCTGGCATGTGCCTTCCCAGGTCGGTTGGTGGTGAAGGGGCGGAAAATTGAAGCACTTTCTGCGTGCAGGGCGGAAAACTAAATGCCACCAACTCGGCCAAGTGAACAGCAGCCAAGTAGACTTGCGCGTGAACCTCGGGCCACGCCGACCCCAGAGCCCCCCAGGAAAGGAATCCATCCCGCACCGGCGGACAGCCTGGCATTTAGCGGCGGTTTACCAGCGGAAAAGTTTCTCACGATTGCGCACTGGGCATGTGCAAGTGCGAGATGCACGTCGGAGCTCGCTCTCACTGGACAATCGTTCCTGTCGGATGGCCCCTTGCCTCCCCATGGGCAACTCTGACGAACCCTCCTCCATGTGCTTCCCCGCGACTTGATCGAGCCTTAGCCAGCTTTGGTCGTCCCCGACGCCTTGGTCTTCTCTCGTGATTCCACGCTACCGTTGCCGCGGTTCAGACCGTCCATCCTTAAAAATAATGTATATAGAGAGCCCAGCAGTCTGATGGTACCTTGCTTTGAACCCTTAACCCCAGATCCCCAGGATCAACGACGGTGGACCATCACGCCAAATCTGCAGGTTCCCTCTCAGCTGCAAAGGTGCTCTGACCACGCTACCCTGAGATCTTACCATTATGGCTTCAACAATGAAGGCTGAAGGCCATATGGCCGAAAGCGTTACCTCTGCGCCTGTTCACCATGTTGTCGACGATACGAACACGGCCATCGACAATGAACACAACATGACCGTCAGACAATCATTACGCTTCTGGTGGAAGGCCATTGTATTCTCCTTCGTCATCTCACTCTGTGTGGTCATGGAGGGATACGATACGAGTCTGATGAACAAGTTCTTCGCCTTTACGCCCTTCAAGAACCGCTTTGGAGACCAGGTGGACGCTGACGGTAACCCGCTTGTGTCTGCGCGGTGGCAGACTATTATTTTGAACGGCACACAGGTATGTTAGATGGTTGCGTCATAGATGCAGGGAACAGCGCTGATAAACGGCAGGTTGGTTGTATCGTGGGTCTGATCATCAACGGATACGTTACCGAGTGGATTGGATACAAGAAAACAATGATTGGGAGCATGTTGGTAATGACTGGTGCCATCTTCATTCCCTTCTTCTCGACCAGCCTGGAAATGTTCCTCGTTGGTGGCATCATCCAAGGTCTCCCATGGGGTGTTTTCCAGACACTTGCCATTTCATACGCTGCAGACCTTTGCCCGATGCATCTAAGAGGTAAGTCTGAATGCACAATAGCCGTTTCCGTTCCCCTGACTGACCATACCACAGGTTACATGACATCCTGGATCAACATGTGCTGGGTCATCGGCGGTCTCCTATCCACTGGCATCCTTACTGGACTCATGAAAAACACTACGCAATGGGGATACCGCATTCCCTTTGCCCTGCAATGGATCTGGCCCATTCCCATCATCCTAGCCACGCTACTTGCGCCAGAGTCTCCGTGGTGGTTGGTCCGACAAGGCCGCATCGAGGAAGCAAAGGCAGCGATTCGCAAGATCACCACGCCTACTGAGGGAATTGAATTCGACCTGGATTCTCATGTGGAAATGATGGTTGTCACTAATCAGTACGAAAAAGAGGTCGGTGCCGGTACCAACTACTGGCATCTTTTCCAAGGAAGTGACCTTCACCGCACTGAGGTCTCAGCTATGGCGTTTGTTACACAAGCTTTATGCGGCGTTCCATTCATGGGATTTGGGACCCAGTTCATGCAAGGTGTGGGGCTTAGTCAGGATGATTCCTTCCACTTAACAGTCGGACAAGATTGCCTTGGGTTGATCGGATGTTTCATCGCGTGGTGGATTATGACGAAATTTGGGCGCCGACCCATCTACCTCACGGGTCTCTGCGCAATTTTCATCATCCTCATGATTGTTGGATTCATTGGCCTTGCACCTGCGACCAACAAGAGTGCAAGTTTGGCAGGCGGCGTGCTGATCATCCTCATGATCTTTTGCTTCCAGGTACGTCACGAACACCAACACCACACTCCAATTTGCTCCCCCCCACCCCTCTCAAAAAACTGACCGTACCAGCTTTCCCTCGGCCCAATCTGCTACTCCCTCGCCGCAGAGATCCCCTCCTCCCGCCTGCGCGTCAAAACCGTAGCCCTCTCCCGCGCCTCCTACAACTCCATCGTCTTCGTCACAAACACCATCATGCCCAAGATGGTCGGCAAGAACGACTGGAACTGGGGAGCAAAAGGCGGATTCTTCTGGGCCGGCATTGCACTCCTCTTCATTGCGTGGGGCTACTTCCGACTCCCCGAGCCAAAGGGCTTCACGTACTCGGAGCTCGATCTACTGTTTGAGCACAGGGTGTCTGCGCGCAAGTTTACTCGCGGCACGGCGGATTCGTTGAAGCCGGCGTTGGCGGGCGTGGCGATGCAGTTTGAGAAACAGGCTGATGTTGATCGTGTGGAGTCGCGTCCGTAGTTTTGTAGTCGGCTTATTAGTGGTAATTCGATTCATTATTAACATGTGGATGAAGCGGGACTTGTACAGTGACGACTCGGACGAATAACTTTTAGCCGTATTTAACGTACAACAAGATTATAACTATCGATACGTAGACGCTGAGATATCCCTTTGCATCGAAATTTGTTCTTGTGCAGCGCTTTGAGACAGCCGCATGGGCAGAACAGTGTCAAATGTATTGACCAACGATTTGCCTATCTTGACACTTATGTGGATGCCGCAAACTTTAAGCTTAAGGCTTGCAGAGATGCTTGCTGCGATATACGTTTTCGGCACTATATATAGCCATCGTTATCATAGGTATGGATTTAGCTGTGCCACACGGGTTACCTTCAAAAGTATCTAATATTATCGTTGAACCCTAGTCAATCCTTGGCTACCTTAGTTGATCACTCCTTACAATCCTCTTCGAAATCCCAGGTTGATGCGCCCGCTGACTTTGCCTCCGATGCAACTATGGAGATGGAGTAGCTGCATTATCTACAAGGTACTAGTGAGGTGTTAGTACAATTGTAGTAAAGGACTAGAGCATAATATCCCCTTGAAATAAAACTTAAGTTGTGCTGTGCTTTAGGTCAAGTACCTGGGGCAAGCAGCGACAAGGCTTCGAAGACACTTGGTGGTGGTTTCGTGATCATGAGCAATTAAGGCGGCACATCTACCCACTCGTACACCAAGGATTGTGTATAGTACTTTCCCGACCTAAGGTTATAGGACGGACACCTTGCTAAAGTTATAGAACGCGCACTACCATAACTTGTTCTTTTATTTTCATGCCATTCAATTAATTCCTTAAGGTCAACTAGATTTCTGATAAGTTTCTTATAGTATACAGTATACCTTTAAAAAGGCTAGCGTGTATATGCCCAGAGACTAGGCCATGGAAAGTCCTTTTGTACTTTTCCCACCTTCCCTGGATAGTTACAGAACGCGCACTTTGTCAAAGTTATAGAACGCACACCAAGTCGCCAGGCTCCACCTTGATTCGTGAGTTTGACGCTTGGGCACTCACACCTTGTTACCATCAAGGCTCGCGCGAATCCCGCCATGTCCGCAATGAGTAATTTTGCAGAAGCTGAAGCCCGCATGGTCACCGGAACACCACTGATACGAGCACAATTCGGGCCAATGCACGCTGGAATGCTTGATTGGATGGAGTTCCACACTATACTCCTGTATTATTTAAAGAAACCCACTGTGAAGCCCACAATTGCTACGAAAGTCTACAATATTCGAAGAGGCTTGTTTAGTACCGATCATGACGAGAGCAGGAGGAGTTTGCAAAGTGTGAGGGGTTTAATTGAAGTTGGTGAAGACGAGCGCGTCTCACAATGCGTTCATACAGTGCCAGAAATTTGTGTGTACTGATGTGCTTTGGGTCATGCACAGGAGGGAAATTTCGTTTGCGAATTTTCAGTCTATGCTAGATTTATACCACAGCTTGCAAGCATTATACCCGACTATGTCACCACTTGAAGTCCTGCTGCACAAGCTTCTCGCTCAAAGTCCACAGTCGTTCTGCAAGCTCTGAATCAGTCGCATGAGGTGCAGCATCAGCCGTCTGGCAGTCATGCAGCAATACCGATGACGAATTTGCACCTCGCACATAGTTAGCACCTTGAGTATGCTATTGCCTCATAGACGAAAACTCACCATTTAAAGCAGGATCGAGTGCCGCTACCAACACAGTCGATGCCCCTTGATCCTGGTTCTTCCAGAAAGTGCTCGTGTTCTTGATAGCCGCTTCACCATCTGGGTCTAGATCTCGACTCAGACCTGTCCAAATTGCTACGATTGATCAGCATCCGGATGATGTTCAAGCACCAGCGAAAACCTACATCCAGGATGCACAGCATAACTCGCGATGCCCTTCTCTCGCAGTCTCTCGTTCAAGCCTATGGAGAACAAGATGTTCGCAGTCTTCCCTTGCCCATACGCTACAAAACCATTGTATCCATCCTCGGCATTGCCCGCGAACGCTGGGGGTAATGGTGCATGCATCTCCTCCGGTGGTACTTCCTTTCTTGTCAGATTGTAATCTGAGAACCGAACAGGGCTCAGACGATGTCCCAGACTGGTCAAGTTGACAATACGTGTAGAGCCAGGTGCGTTGGTCTTGGCCGCAGCCAGCAATTGAGGCATCAGCAAGTTGGTCAGAAGGAAGTGACCAATGTGGTTTGCGCCAAACTGGCCCTCAATTCCTTCCTTGGTAGTCTGTCGTTTTTGCGTCATGATACCAGCATTGTTGATGACGAGGTCCAGGCGATCGGTCAGACTGGCGACTTCTGCTGCTGCTTTTTTGATGGAGGCTTGAGACATTAGGTCCAGCATGACGATCTTGACATTAACCTGTGGATGAGCATTCTTGATTAACCCTGTCACTTCCTCAAGCTTAGTCCGAGTCCGTGAAGCCAGGATTAATAGATTTGGAACCTGAGATGCGATGCTCAAGGCAATGGCAGAACCGATGGATTCAGGCGATACACCAGTAATGAGAACTGTATCACTCATTAGCCAAAGTCTTTGGAATGCTGTATTGCGATTAATCTTGCCATTCTTCCCACGAATCTGGTCTGCAAATGCTTTCGCAACCTCCAAGCCCCCAGTCTCGTGGTTCCACTCAGGATGTGTTAGACTCGAAGACATTGCGAGAAGTACGAACCTCAAGTTGAAACTGAGGCGATCTTGCAAGTTCCGAGGTTACTTTCTATACGTTTCTCCTATGTTTGCGATGCCCCACTGGTTTCGCATATCAGACAAGTACATTCACTGATGGTCCAAGCTCGTCGGTAACCCATCGTCGGCCAACCTCATGCACGCTCTGCCCTGAGTTTCGCTCGATTCGTCGTGCACCCTCAAATCGATTGCGGCATGACTCGTTGACCATATTACTCATACCAGTGAACTTAGGTACCAAGCAAAATGCCGACTTCTCCAGGATTGAGGGGTGCATAGCGGGGAAGTTGGTACCATGTGGGGCAGCTCTACACCTCAACTCAGAACGCCACCGGTCACTCATCACGCGTCAAACCATTTTACCCGGCAGATAAATCCCGCTCGTTGCAGCGACGTACAGCCATCCAACGGAGTAAATGTGCCGATCCAGGTTTGGGGCACCATGTCGCGCCACCCGAGCCTAGTATTCGGGGTGATGTATCCTAGCATGAAGCACCTCGTAAAGGTGGGATGCTGAAGAGACGGTAGATGCAGGGGGTCACGAGCCCCACGCTCTAAAGTCGAAGAATGTCTACCAAGGACATGCACTCCAGATGTACTGACTTCCTTCGAGAAACCGAGTTCTATCATTCGGAGTAGATTGGGGGCATTACAAGTAAATACATGCCACTTCGTGCAAGGATAAACATGTCAAGGCTGCCCACGATGTCTTCGCCAAATACCCATAACACCACACCCTCGAGCAATGAATCGAAGCCAAAAACAGGCATCAAAGTCATCGTCATTGGCGCAGGTACATTATAGCCCACCATCACATCCTCCTTCGAGTCACCCACTCACACTCATTCTTAGGTTTCGGTGGCCTCACAGCAGCAATTGAATGCATCCGACAAGGCCACACCCCCGTGATCTACGAGTCCTTCCCCTCGCTCAAAATCCTTGGTGACATCATCACCTTTGGTCCCAATGCTGGCCGTATTTTCGCGCGCTGGAACAATGGTTCTGTTGCACGCGAAATGCGCAAAATCTCCATTGACCTCACTGACTACGGTTTCAACATTCACAAGTGGGACACCGGCGAGATTGTCATCAACCAGAAGACCCCACCGCGCGATGAGAAGGCACCGAACTTCAATGGACATCGTGGGGAGCTACACGAGATTGTTTTTAACTATGCCAAGGAAATCGGTGTTGAAATCAATCTGGGGCACAGAGTGGAGAAGTATTGGGAAGATGAGAATGCAGCGGGCATTGTGCTAGAGGATGGAACGAAGGTGCAGGGCGATCTTGTGATAGCGAGTGATGGTGTTAGAAGCAAGGCCAGAACACTGGTTTTAGGATATGAGGATAAGCCAAAAAGCAGTGGCTACGCGGTTTGGCGATCATGGTTCAGTAATAAGGATATGATAGCGGACCCGGATACCAAGCAATTCTGTGAGAATGGTGATAGTTTCAACGGATGGATTGGTAAGTCTCAGCTCCTCCTAATGCTCGATCAAGATGAGGGTCGTTAACCTAGACCCAGGACCTGATGTGCACTTCCTCTTCAGCACCATCAAAAACGGCTCAGATTGCTGCTGGGTCCTTACCCATCGCGACGAGCACGACATTGACGAATCTTGGTCCTTCCCCGGCTACCTCAAGGACGTCAAAAAGGTACTGGAAGGCTGGGATCCAATGTGCTGGAAGATTGTGTCCAAGACCCCGGAAGACAAGCTTGTGGATTGGAAGCTTGTCTACCGGGACCCATTGCCCAACTGGGTCAGTGGATACGGTACCGCACCAGGTCATGGACGCATCTGCTTGTTAGGCGATGCAGCACATCCCTTTTTACCGACGAGTGCGCAGGGCGCGACACAGGCGTTGGAAGACGGTGTTACGGTCGCAGTACTGCTACGGAAGGCAGGCAAGGACAATATCAAAGGTGCGCTAAGAGCGTATCAAGATGTGCGATATGACAGGGTCAAGGCGGTGCAGAAGACTGGAGAGACGACAAGGGATATGTGGCACAAGACGGACTGGGAGAAGGTCAAGGCTGACCCCACGTTGATCCAGTTTCCGCGCGAAGACTGGGTGTTTCAGCATGATGCGGAGGCACATGCGGAGGAAGTTGGCGACGAAATGATCCGCAAGGCTGCCCCAGTTGCAGCATCATAGACATCAAGCAGCACAGTTGTATACAGTATTTGAAATAAATATACTTAGAGTATCTGCAGTGCCACAATTGCCATGAGCGAAACCCTTTCAAGCGGGTAGGCTCATGTGCTCTCTAGTGTGTGGTATAAGCCAGATCCTGGGTGAAATGTATGTTCAACGGAGATTAGATATCCAGAAACCAGTGGCCAATGAGCAATTCAAATGCTATTCTACATAGCGATGCTTTTCATGTGCGTACTCGTCAGACTTGTAGATGCCAGGCATGATTAATCTCTAATTTTATGCGCGGAGGGATTTAACAAATGGATTACGTCTCGAGATATGCCTCATAATGCATACAAATAATTGATAAGGGTATTCCACGGATTCGTATATGTTGTCGGGCTGATCTGAGATGGCTGGCGTGCACCTCAAAGTAGATCAGTAGTCTCTCAACCAGTCTTCGACACACCAACAACTTCATGCGTTTCAACCCCATCCTCCTTCTCCGTACTCGCACTACCGTTCCTCTCTACAACCTTTGCATCCGCACCCGACACAGCAAGCCCAGTACAAACATATTTTCTGAACTTGCGCGCCGGAAGCCTGGCCTCAAACATCTCATTGACCTCCTCCAGGGTGCGGTTCTTAATTTCGGGGAGATAGAAGTACACCCACACGACAGTGACGAGACAGGATGGGCCCCAGATCCAGCCTAGCGATATATTAGCGTGGTACTTGGTAGTGTAGAGCTAGATGACATACCATATTCGGGTCCCCAATTCAGTGCATCAGGATTGATAAAGTATGGCGCTGTAAATGTAGCAAGCCAGGCGCCTGCGAAACCAACAGCAGCTGCGACACCGAATGTGTAAGAGCGGAGACGCTGTGAGGGGATTTCACCGCCCGAGAGCCAGGCGTATGCTGCAATCATGCCGTTGTAGCCGGTGATGTAGACAACGGAGAGACCGACGATGACCTGTTTCATGTTAGGGATGAGCACAAGTGGACGTTCAAGTGTCTTACCTTTCCAGTGCCCACAGTGCCTGGGTTTACGTGGTAGACGGCAGCAATAATGATCTGGGTGATACCACATAACGTTAAGCCACTCATGAGGAAGACACGTCGTCGTCCAATCTTAGAGATAACGCAGCTGTTTACGATGATGGCAAGTACACCGACGGCGGTCAGGATGCAACTGTTCATGAAGGGGCTACCAACGTTCGCCATCTGACACAAAATTAGCGTAGAAATATATGAAAAACAGGGGAAGAACTGTACCGAGAAGAAGTAGGTGCCGTAAGCAATCATGAACATAGCACCAGATGCAGCTTGCGTTGAAACAGCCGCAACAGCCAAGAGCGTACGTCTCCTGTCAACAGGGTCTCTCCAGATGTCGATGAAATTCGCAGAATCCTTAGTAGCTTTCTCCGCATCAATGCCAGCCTGGATCTCAGCAATTTCTAACGGGACAGAGTCTGCATGGGGACGCAACCATAGCATAGCTTTGCTGGCTTGCTCTCGCTTGTTGACTAGCATCAACCAGCGGGGAGATTCGGGGATGAAGAAGAGGCCGATCGACATGAAGACTGGAACAATGTAGATTGTACCGAGTGGAATGATGTACGAATTCTTCCCCTCCATATCATGTGTAGCGTTGTCGATGACTGTACCGATGAGGGAACCGATAGAAGTCCAGATTTGGAAGACTGAGATTAAGAGACCACGGTAACGAGCTGGGGCGCTTTCCTGTAAAATTTGTAAGCATTGCCCATGTTTCCCAGTCTTTCCAAAATTGTAACTTACCTGAATGTACAATTGCGAAAAAGTCATGTACCATCCGTTCGCAACACCAATGAAGAAACGGCCCACGTAAAGTCCACCAATACTTGTTGTAGTCATCATAATGACATTGCTCACACAGCACAGCAAGCTCGCCAGCCACAAGCAATGCTTTCGTCCCAGGTACGCCGCAAAGACACCCGCACTGCCAGAGCTCAAGAACGCACCCAAGATCATGAGCGATGATATCAGCTGCTGGCGTGTGGGCGAAATGTTGTAGCCGACTTGTGCCGTGGGATCAACATGTCCGAAGACCTCGAGGAAGCCACGCATGGCTTGGAGACCACCAATGGCACCGAAGTCGATGCCATACTGGAATGGCGACATGGACACGAGTGTGCATGCGAGAATGCATTTCCAGTTGCTAAGCAGCGAGCTGGTGGTATCGGCCATGATGGAGGGAGGGTATTGGCTTCAAGTCCGAAGGGACATAGGTATGTGTGGATGTCGCGAAATTAACGTGCAAGACGATGTCTTGCTTGGCCGTGACCTTCTCGTGGATATGAGAGATGAAAATATAAGAGACTGATGTTTGCTAGCAAAGTGATCTTCAACACAGCAGCCCAGTTGCTCGTCCCAATGATAACTTCCCTTCCAGGTCTGTTCTTCCAGACTCATATGCAGATCTTCAGACAGGCATCTACCCCTGGCTGCATATCTGCCGATAGTGCCCTGAAAAGCTTAGTCTTCATTTACCCCAGACTTGTACTGTTTTTATCTGTGGGGTGCGGGGGAAGTGCTAGGTTAAACCCAGTCTTAGGCATGGTGTTCATGGCGGAGTCCACGTGGAGCACCAACCCTGAAGTTGGGGAAGCCAGAACAGTGAGTTTGATGTGAAGCAATTGAATGGTCGAGAAGAATGGCTCCACGTGGCTGATAGTACATACTAGTCTCAGTGGTTATGTTCCCGTGGCGAAAGCAGGCGGGTGTGGCGGAGGTCTTTGCATCGCTATGTCTGATAGGCTGGAACCAGGTTCCAGATGTGCGTTCCATTGATACTTGCCGAGAACTATGATGCTTCAGCTGCAGCGGTAAATTTGCGTTGTCGGGAAGATGATGCCGTGTTACATTAATCATGAATTTGGGGATGATCTACACGTCCTAGCGGCTCCTTTTTGACACACTGACCGAGAGGAACACATTTATCCAGCATAGTTTGTAAAGCCATGAGGTAAAAAGGAGTAGGTAAACACGTAGTACTAGGTTTCTCGAGAGGCCTCTACGAAACTGAGCGACAACAGTTTGTGAATGGGAGAGGGGTCAACAATGGCGAAGCAACTCATTAGCCAGAATACGTACGGTTGATGTACCACAGCTACCTGCATGTGCAATACAATAGCGACCAAACTACCGGAAAACGGTCGGGTTTATTCTGTTCTTTTCCTAGAACTCAGATTGGGTGGAAGACAACGTGAGAGTATCGAAATCGGCTTCTTCGCGGGCGCTACCTAACTCTCAAGCTAGGTCACTACTTACAGTAGATAACAGTGCTGAGTCCGTGTCTCATTGTTCTCTATTGCGGAGCACCCACATGTACTGTGTACTGCGTATGTGTTGGCATTGTCACTGCTTCAGCGGTGATGAACTAGCCCTTCGTGCAATGAAGCGAGGTACTCGGAATCATTAACCGGTGTTCCAGGTGACTCCAGCCCCACCCCCGCGAGTGATGTGGGGTAGGTGAGCCAGGGCATCCAACCCCAAGTTTGAAAACGGATACTCTTCGCGAAACAGGAAAACTGCTAAGCAGAAAATGCTGTGTTATCATTTGTTCTGAAAATAGGCCTGGGCACGGAATGCTGATCCTTGGGTACCGTCATCGCAACTCTCCTGGAAGTTTGAATCAAGCAACACCCAAGAGCTTGTAAACCACAATCGTACATATGGCTATCGAACAACTGTTTGAAGCCTTGCCGCTGCATTATTTGCAGCATGGGTTCGCGAAATATGGCACATCAAGTGTGGTATCGGCAATATTTGCAATCGCAGCGGTTGCGTTGGTTGCAGACTATGCCTGGATGTTGTACTTGAGATCGAAAATGGTGAGTCGATCAAGTCCAATCTTGAGGTTGATCGGCTGCTGACGAGTTTCCTTGTAAAGCCGCCGGGACCTTTCCCATATCCTATTGTTGGCAACACGTTCCAGCTGCCTGATAACAAGCCATGGCTCTACTTCGAGGAGCTCTCAAAGAAATACAATACGCCGTTGATAACGTATTGGATTGGAAGGAACCCTACAGTCTGGATCAACGACGCCTGGACCGCAAGCGAACTTTTGGACAAAAGGGCTGGCATATACTGCTCTCGACCGCGCATGCTGGTCTTCGCCGAACTCGGCGCTGGTCAGAACAATCTTGTCAATCTCATCACTACAACGCAGGCCCAGCGCGAGCGTTTTCGTACCTTGAGGAAGATCACGCATCAAGGCGTTGGCATTCAGCAAGTGAAGAAATATCGCGACTTCCAGAATGATGAAAGCAAGGTCGTTGCGCTGGATTTGCTCACCACTCCAGAGAATTACGTTGCGCACTTCGAACGGTATGCTACGAGCGTGGTGTCAATCATCGGCTTTGGCAGGCGAGTGGGAAGTCCTGAGGACCCCATCATTACCGAGGTTATTGCGTTGATGCATCGTGCGGCCGATCTAAACGTCCCAGGAAAGACTTTCCCAATGTTGATGGAAACCTTCCCAGCTCTAGCAAAGGTCCCCACTGAGTTTGCACCGTGGAAGCATGGTATGGGATCCAAGAAGAAGTCACATCGTGGACACGACTTCTTCTACTCTTTGGCAAGCGAGGCTAACGAGAAACCTGGGCATGAGGACTGCTATGCAAAGATGTTGTTCAGAGAACAGGAAAAGTACAACCTGAAGCCGAAAGAGATCTCGGCTTTGGCAGGCAATTTGTTCGGCGCTGGATCTGACACGTCAAGCAGTACACTCATCACTGCTATCCTTGCGATGCGTGCTTTCCCTGAGACTATGGAAGCTGCATGGGAAGAGCTAGACCGTGTTGTTGGACCTGATAGGAGCCCTTCTTTCGATGATGATGCCAACCTGCCTTATATGCGAGCTTTTGTGAAGGAAGTTTTTCGTTGGCGGTCGGTCGCGATCATCGGAGGGCAGCCCCATGCACCAGTCCAGGATGATTATTATAATGGCTACCTGATACCAAAGTCGACATGGATACAAGGCAACGTCTGGGCGATACACCACAATGAGCGCGATTTTCCTGACCCGGATCGCTTCAACCCAAATAGGTTCCTGAAAGACCATCCAGATTCACGACCATTCCCTGGAGAGCGAGGATATATGACGTTTGGCTGGGGACGGCGGGTATGCTCAGGTCAGGCATTGGCAGAACAGGGTACATGGTTGACGGTTGCGAGGCTGGTCTGGGGCTTCAAAATTGAGCCAGCGCTTGACGAGCGTGGAAAGCCGATCCCGGTCGATATCTTTGACTACACGTGAGTAGCTGTATGGACAGACGGATAACGCAAGCTGATATAGATGCAGAAACGGTCTGAACATGAGACCCAACGTCTTCAAGGTCAGTATCAAGCCGAGAAGCGAGAGGATCCGACAAGCGATTGTTCGCGAAGGAGAGCAAGCGCTTGCAGACCTGGCACCATACGAAGGTGAGACGAAGTACCGTATGAGTACATTTTACAACAAATAGGATTATAGTGCAGATATGTTGGGCCAAATGATGGTGAGCTAAGAGCGTCGTCAATTTGCATAGGACAAGACTGGCAGAACATTGGAGAGAATCAGGAAAATCAGGAGAACCTGTAAATGAATCTGATCAACACATCAGGACATGACGAAGCAGAACAGTAGGATAGCGAGTGGAATGATCCTTTTATATGATACCTAAAGCAATTGAAACGGACTCTGTCACTTCTTGAAAGTTTGTTGTAATGCTCTGGTTGAAAGCTTTTGCCAGGAGCATACCTAGTAGTATATCACCGTGTTGCGAGGGACATGTTTGATGGCGGGTCTGCCTTCCTTGCACATCATGGGCAGCGGTGATCAATGCCGCAAGCGAGCCTCCTTTCATGTCACGGCTATGTTTTTATTTCCTTGCGCACGCTCCGTCATGTTCATTCTTCTATAACACGATACCCCAAGCGATGATAATATGTTCCTGATTTACTCAAACTTATAGACCATCAACGCCTCCCAGTTAAAGATCTTGAACATTAGGCCTGGACAGCACATCACATTGCGTGGTCTACCTATGGACCCTCGTTATCAGCATCGAAAGAGCTCCCGATTGTAATCAAACAACGGGAAAAGGTATAATCACAGTACCATCTCATGCGTCCATTCAAACTTGAATCAAACAAACTGAGTGTATTTCCTGCATCGTTGCGCCTCTTCAGATGTAGATCTTGCACAAGAAGAAGGGCCACACTGGGACAACGGTTAATTCTGCTCAGCCTGCAAAGTTACGGTGAAAGCATTCAATTTAATTCACGACAAGCTTTGCCGTTTTCAGTCTAGCGCAGTCTGTTGCTAGCAGGAAAGCGGTCTGGTAACTTGATATCGCCTGCAAACAAGTAACCCCCATTTCACTTGCTCGATACGTGCAGCTTAATTTCTTCGGCCAATTCGCGAGCCACTCCACCAAGTTACTCGAGAGGAATCCCGCCTATCAGAACTGTCAGGATGGATATGGCAAGCTTTTTCCAGAGTGTGTCCGCAGCCGGTCTACCGATGCCTGCTTCGTTTCCAACTCCAGACAAAGTTAAGAAGGAAACGCGAGAGCTCACCAACCAACTTTTCAAGGATCGCGAAGAGCTCGAGCAGATCGTTGCACGCCATGAAGATATCATCCGCAAGCGCTGGGTAAACAAGTCCAACTCGCAGAAGAAAAAGATACTACTCGAGGTTTGGCCCAATATGGCCAAACACCATCGGCCAGATGTCGCAGCGTGGATGGCGAAGTCGCAGTCTAAGGAACCTTACATGTGGCCACTCATCAACCTAGAAGACCTCGCCACGACGCGTAATCTGCTCATTCTACTCCATTCTCGAGGCCGGCATCAACCACACGAATTCGTGCATTCAGATTTGGAGCAGGCAGCACTGGGTGAAGCCAGTGGCACGTGTAGGCCTGACTTCTTGAATGAGTACACTATGCTTTTCCATGGCCGAACAACTCCCAAGGCCTATGGCGCGTTAGTTTCATGGGATGATGACGACAACGCCTTTGAGAACTTAACGAACGGTATTGGTATGCACCCAGGTCATGGAATTCAGGCTTTACAAATTCAGCAACGGATATGGGAGTTCCTGGTCAAAATTTGTCGCCTGTTGCTACAAGACATCTCCTCGCGGACTACTGGCCCTATCTTGCCTAATCCTGGTGAGCCTGTCTCTCTGCACCCAGACATCACATCGCTACGAGTAATCTCAATGGAAGCACCGTACAAGGTGCCTGCGCAAATAGACCTTCTTCGCCTACGAACCTTGGTATCCGCTGAACGCAACGCCAGGGAGGATCATCTCTGGTTGTTACGTGAAGACCCAAGTTACTTTTCCGAGGTGTTGCAGGACTTTGCGGCACATCGGCAAGAGACGCTGGTGGACACACGAGGTCAGCAGCATCCTACATTAAAGGAGTCTGGACGCCCATTGTTCTGGAACCGTGTCCTCGGCAACATAGTGGTCGAATCGTATTTCGGGTTCGCGACCTTCGACGAGATTGTGAAGCAAGTCGACAAGGTGGCACAACTGCATAACGCGCACCACCACAAGATCAAGCCCGAGAATGACCTTCCCAGGGAGTTGTTCAGCGCATTTCAAAGCCTTCGCTTCCTTCTCGAATCGACCAAGACTGACCTCATACTCAACCTGAAAACTGGCCTCTTTGCTTCTCCGCCATTCCAGCAGTTCTGTGTTCGTGAACCTCAAGATTCAAGGACATCGATAATCCGAACAGCTTTCCGACCCCCTCGTCAAGATCACGCCATCAAACGCATTATGCCCTTCTTTGATATCCTTTTCAAAGATGATCAGCTCCATCTATTTGGTTTACACAACGTGACCGATGAGATTGAACGTCTTACCCGAATTGATCCAGAGGTCGCTAAAATGATTACGCCGTGGATCTCTAGCCGCATGTCATCACTTTCAGTGGTCTCCGAGTGCTTGCATCAGCTGCATCTCTTCCAGCCATGGGCCCGCAAGATCGAAGACGATATGGACATCAATAAAGACATGATGCTCACGCAGTACAAAACCACATTCAAAGAGTGGCTCTCGATTCTAGGTGTCAAGTTCGAGGGGTCACAAGTCTACAAATACGTTGATTTTAACGATGGCAGATTCGACTACCCCATCCAGCGTCGGCGCAACAAGGAAAACGTTGAAGCAATGATCAAAGCAGAGAGAAACCTCGATGTTTTCTGGGTGGCTGTCGATAATCATTACAAGAAAAACGCGAACTCGAAGTCGCAGCACGATCTAGTCGCACATTTGCTTGACAGCGATCGCGCTATACAACGAACTGCTCCATGGGTAGAGCCTGAGAAGACCAGAATGCCATCTGAGAAAGTCGAATACGTCTACCAGCCTTTCTCTTCCACATTCCACGATCCTAAAAAACAGATTACAGGTGCTTTCAATCGTGCTTCCTTGCTCGATGCATCTACAAAGGTCAAGACGCGCGGCGCCGCAGCTGTGTCTGCGGAATCAGCGCCAACCGAAGATGCCAGTACCCAAGAGCTCGTTCCAATCTATACAGTGGACAAGCGTGCTTATAAGGTCTTCAAGACCCTCTTCCACTCTCCCTCCAACCCTGACCAACCTGGAGAAGTACCATGGATGGATTTCTTACATGCCATGGTGTCCATGGGCTTTGCGGCAGAGAAATTGCATGGATCGGCATGGAGCTTTGTACCCACAAAGTTTGATGTTGGTGTGGAGAGAAGTATTCAATTCCATGAGCCACACCCAAGCAATAAGATACCGTTCCGCTGGGCTAGGCAATATGGGAGGAGGCTGTCGAGAGCATATGGTTGGAGCAGCGAGGCCTTCAGGCTGGACTGAACATGTTCCGATTGTGTAAATGTAGAAAGGATTAAAAGGTGTGGTTCTTAAATTCGTGATAGACGAATGCTGTTTAGCTCATGGCCATGAAACTACTGAATATCAAGAATCAGTTCATAGCTAGACCAATTACATTTAATGATCGCATAGTCTGCCTTACGTCCTTTATGTGATTACTATCAAAAGCTGTCATCGCCAGCGGTCCATCATAAAACCAGTCTATCGAGTGATATTTCTCGCTAGTTACCCCAAGTTTTGCATTATTATTCTGAAACTGGCGCCATCTCGCTATCTACAGCGAAATCAATGCTTCTCGTCCCTATACGACAAGTTCCAACGCCTTGCTTGGTATTAATCCCTAATAGGCAGAGATTCTGCCAAAGAGACGCAATGATGCACCTCGAGTCTGTCCAAGGCAGAAAGGAGGAAGTATACATGCCCCTGGAGCAACGTCACACCATAGTGGCCAGGCAGCTTGTCTCCTAACCGCCTTCCATCGCCGAAGTCAGATACAAAGAATGATTAAAATGATTTGATAATACATGTATCGTATGGATCAATACAGGCTGCGGACTGCGATATTCAGTTCAATGAGAAGAAAGAAGCTAGCCTTGTCACGTGCTTAACGCGTCACGCTAGTGCCCCCGCAGTCGCGAAACCCATAACGAAACCCAAGACTCCACTGCCCGCAATAAGCAAACAAACTTCAACTTGATATCGACGCGTATCAATCGCCATGTCTAAGCAGGGCACGGTCATAGAGCAGAAGCAGCTGTTTTTGCAATCCCGAAAACACTTCCTATCGCGTGGAATAACGCCTTCGGAACGTTTGCTACGCATCGCCGATGATAATGGCGTCGAGCTCAGCGTATTGAAAGGCGTTCTAGACAAGGGTACTAGATTATAACTGGCTACTAATATGATGATAGCTAATACAAATAGTGAACCGCAATCTAAAACAACATTCCCGCAAAGTCTACTCGCGCCAAATGATCGAGCACGTCGTCGAACAAATAGACACTTTGTACTGGGAAGCCGGCGCTGAGTCTCACCCTGACGACGAAGACGACACAGAAGCAGACCCCGAGGAACAAGCCAATACACTCTACCAATCCGACGATCTCACGCTCGACACCAATATCGCCAAGCTACCCTCCACCTACCCATCCTCCTCATCCTCGGCCGAAATCTCCCAAGACGACTACCTCGCCTCTCTCACCCGCCTCCAAGACCTCTGCGCACAACGCCAAACGTTGCAAAATCGCCTGACGACCTACCGCACGCTGCTCTCGCTACTTGAACCGTATCGCCAACCAAAGGAGAATATACAGCCAAATTTGGTATGGAAGGATGCGCCGCTAGCCCCGGAGTTGGCCAAGACAAGGACGTTGGCGGTGAGGGTGGCGGGGCGGGTGGCGGAGCGATTTGGTGAAGTGCAGGTTCCCGCTACCGCGGACGAGGAGGAGGATGATGTTGATATTGGAGGCTTGGAGGAACGGAGCGCGAGGGTGGAACGGGTGCTTGGGAGTTGGTGAGATGCTTGCGATGATTGAGTTGGGGGTGTGTGTTTTAGTAGATTTGATTCGGCGTTTGCATATGATACCCTTGGGCTTATGAAAGGTTATAATAACTATCAGTATTATTGGGGATGCGGAATTGACTTGGAGTTATAATAAAGGGGTTGGAAGGAGGGAACGGTAAGGTAAATTGCACAGAATGTTGTTAGTAGGTCATCTCAGCCGATCAAAGCAATGCTACGTCTTGCACACGCAAGGTGCAGGTTAAGATATTGTATGTACTACGCCTCTCAATCGACAGCAGAAAAGGTGCTACCTCTGGCGTCTACATCTGGCTGATTGAAATAATAGTTGATGTCCTCCAGTCTCTCCAACAACTGAATGTGAACATTGTACTGTGTTGACGACTAAGAACTGGGCATCAGCATTGCGCAGCCGAAGGCCAGCAAGTGTATCAGCGCCCATCCAATTCCCCGCAGAGACACCATGCACAGAAACTTACCCGTCGGGTGGGCTGCCAATGAATCCGCTACTCGTTCGATTCACAAGCACAGCCCTCTACGTGGCAAAGTCTGCGTAGATCATCGAATCAGCCCCGAACATGCCGGCTGCCCTCATGGGGGATTGCTGTAGCTCTTGGTGGTGTTGCGTGGTTGTTGTGTTGTTGTTGTCGCAGACCTTAAACTGATGCGGTCATTTTAGCCTTACGAGAAAACGATCCCTCCCAGCGCTAGTGATGAAGCGCAAGGGCGGAGCGTGATGATCGATGGTGAGGATTGGCGAAGACTGCCATACGTGAGCCAAGAGCGGGTCGACGCATCTGCCAACTAGTAAATTGCGCTCGGACCCAACCCAGACCTGGCAGAGACAACCACTCCTTTATCTCCCACAACTTCCTCAATGTCTCGACATCAATGGCGGTTGTGCTTAGATATCCGGCCATTGTCAACACCATCACCCTCATCCTCTACTTTATCTACACCTGCATCTCCATCTGGTTGATTCTACGTCAGGGACTGGGCCGGAGCGCGCCATGGATCTGGCTGACGCTGTTAGGAATATGCCGGCTGACGCAGGTGTCGCTGGATTTGGCCGCCACAACAATGTATCCGAAAGGAAGCAGCTCAAATACGAGTATTGAAAGCGGTGTTGCCATCCTCACGACTATGGGACTGACGCCGTTGTTCATGGCGACAACCAGTCTGCTCAACACCACCACCAGGCCCAAAGGGCGGCGGATGCAATGGATCCTGCTTATGGTGCACATACCTCTGGTCATCTCATTTATCCTTATCGTCGCGGGTGGTATCGATCCTGATTCCCGCGATGGGCCAACTTTTGCCGCGACTGAAGCCACCAAAGCCGGTATTGCGCTCTATCTTGCATGCTTCGTCGTCCTCATTTGGGCGACAACCGTCATCTCAGCGCGCCTTTATCTTGCCGACACAGATGAAGTCAAGATCCTGACTACCGTGGTTCTGAGTCTCCCTTTTTTCGTTGTCGACGTTGTCTATATGATGTGTTTTGCCTTTGAGAGTTGGGGCGAGGAGGAGACATGGGAAGACATGAAGTTCAACGTCATCAGTGGTGACGTGACCATACAACTGTGCATGTACGTACTTCAGCAAACATCTCTCCCTGGCACCACATATTTTGCAAGCTGCAGATCATCCACTTTCACATTGCCACTATCTGTGTTCGCTAAATGTTCTGCAGGCAAGTTATTATGGAATACATCATCGTGGCGCTATATCTAGGTCTAGGCCTTGAACTGCCCGGCAAAGCTGCAAGACTGAAGAAGCAAGTGGAAGATCAGATGGACCAAGCAAGAGCACTGGACGTGGATCAGCTGCAAGAAACGGTGCTGTGGAAATTACACGCCGGAATCTCGCGAGTCGTTGCCGCAATGATCATGCCGGCGTTGCAATTCGCACACTGGATATTGGGTAAAATACTTCGATCATGACGGGCTTCGTACACTTCAAATCAAACTGCATTTTCCTTTGATCGCGAACATGCTGATGGAACGTTGTGCGACAGCCTGAGAACAACGTGCGGTATCACGTGGTGAACCCCTACTCATGTTCTCGTCTCACGACAGAATCCAACAAATACCCAAATGCAGGGATATCGCTCCATGTTAGACTTGAATAAACCCAACGTGCTGATCCGATAATGGTACAAGAGTTCTGGAAACTAATGACTAGCGACGACTGCTAGTCTAGCGATACGCACGCTATACTATCAAGTACATTCAACTAAATCAAGTCTTCAAGGAAAGTGCACTACAAGCAACTCCACCGCTTTACTATCGAACCGCATATTTCACAATTCAGCACGACACATGTACTCTTCATCGTGCTCCGGACTATCCGGGTGGTGGAGCTCATACGGCTTAGATCTCTTTGTCCTGCATCGCGAACGTGGAACCATATCGCAAAGATGATGCCTGCAAATAAAGCTACACAACCTATCGCGATGCCTGCTATCGCACTTGTTCGTACCAACAATGAAGAGGATGCAGGTGAGATGGCAAAATATTCAGGACTCTTTCGTGACCCGTCTGTCATCAGCTTGTCAATTTCGCCATCATCAAAACACGTGCGATTTACCTACACCGCTTCGGCCTCATTGTACATTCTCATGCAATTGGGTACCCTAGGAGCGGAGTCACTGCTGTATTTGGATCTGATTACTCGGTCTACGCGCACATCTTACTCGCATGAATACTTCCGACTCCTCGAAATATTCTACGCTAGCTTGCTGCCTTCCGCCTGTTTCGTCGGGGTCGATGGCCCATGCGATAACGCCAACCATAATGCGTTCTCGAGCAAAATTGGTTGAGAGCTTATGGACCCCGCTGAAATTTAATAACGCCGTTCTGTTGTCCAAGCAAGCCTTTCCTAGCACACAGCATAGGTCTAACAAAGTCGGCCTTTTCCCGGCCGAGCTGGAATGGAATTTTCAAGTATGTAAGATGATGAAAAGATATTAACATTGAACTAACTACAACCAAACATACACTCATGCAATTTCTGTGTCTACTAAGAATTTCCAAACAAGATCTGGAAACTTCGACGGTCTTGCTCCGCCTGGTTTTCCTGAAAATCACGACTCTTCTGTGAAACCCCCTGTCCATCTAAATTCTGCTCCATGCCCTCTGGCTCTACCTCAATCCTAGATATGTCAATACCAGGAAATTGCCACAAGCTCTCCCGAGAATTCGACCACCTTTCCGAAGCCCTGACATGTGCAGACAGATACACATGACTTGGAGGAGTATTGCCTCTCGGACATTGATCCTGCGCGGCCTTCAACTCTGCAGCCTCCTTGTCAAGATAAAACCGAACTTCAACCCAATACTCACTCAGAATGCGCATCGTTTCATGTTTATGTCCCTCCAAATGGTCTAAATACAGGAGATAGTTTTCCTGCATCAACCGACGATATTCCTCGTCCACCTGTTTGAGCTGGGGCTGATAGTGCGATTGGAGTTGGTTCCGCGTCTCGGCGTTAAGCGTCATGTCGAGAGGTCGCACCATTAGGTGCGGTTGGTTTTGCATGATGGGTATGTCTTCAGAGTGAGACATGGCAATCATGCCGTACTGTAGACGCGGCATCCAGGAACCTGGTACAACGCTTGGATTTGGCTTTTGTTGCGATGATTCTGGGACGAAGTCCCCCATGGCTCTATGAGGTTGTTAGTAGTGGTTATGAGGAGCAGGATGTAGTGTACATACGATGGTATTGTGTGAAGCGTTTTTTTCGTTAAAAGGTTGTAGCTGACTGACGAAATGGACATTTACCATTTTGTACCATTTTATATAGTTTAGACACTGTGACCAGATATATTCTAGATAATACTACGGAATATCCGTCCTTGGTACCACGTTTGAGTTCTCCTAGCGTCAGAGATATCATGTTTGGTGTAGGCATCAACGGCACGTGCAAGTGCATTTATAGTCCCTATGTCTTGTCCTGAATCACATGAAAACATGACAGAGTTTGAGTAAAATGGAATGGTATTATTCAATGTCGTAGCGGATGTGACGACGGGTACAGCGCGCAACATAGCCATTGGATTGGCGCTAGCCTCGAGTTTACCCTGCAACATCTCTTGGTGTTTTTGATAGTTGATCATTATTTGAAGGACCAACTCATGTTTATGTATTATGGCTGGTTGAACAGACATGCTGTGCGCTGAAGTTCATTGTCGAGAAGTGCCCCCTTCAAGTGTCTTGCTGTGGACCAAACATTAGATCCTCACATATTCAGATGAGGCACGCCCTCAGATCCTCGAAAACTTGGTCGGCGACCTTAAACGCCAGCTGACCTGGTTACAACAGAAGCAAGACACAGGCACGGATTTGCAATAGTTAACTGTGTCAGTACGCCAATCACTTTGCTTTAACAATCTTGTCGAAGAGGCGAGTGTCACGATCGACGAGACATGAAGAAGAACTGCGAGTTGGCGCAGCTGCCTTAATTCACTGTCCTTTCAAGCGGTTCTTGTTCTTAATTTTGTCTTCGTAAGCGTGATGGCAAGCTACCACACTTGGATTGGGTGGAAGGCTCATCCTTAGCACCTGCAATACGCCACTGACAATTAACATGGGGTGTAGAGTAGAGGATGTAATAGCGGAGGACTCATCCCAACTAGGACTAACTATATCCTATGTAGGTAGCCCTTCCGAAGAACCAGTTCGAATGGTACACTACTACTCTACTTCACATAACTCCAGGGACTCCTCGAGTCCTCGTACCAAAGCCCATTCGTGCGCTTCAAACTACTGCGTCTGTATGCAACCTCATGATCACCACATTTTCCCAGTTTGCTCCTGAATATATTCTCGTTTCCACACTTTGCCCAAGCGTTGCATGGATTTAGCCCTCTGATTAAACATGGCATGTCACGATGGCACGATGAAACACTAGTCAATATTTGATAGAGATGTGGCTCTTATTAGTTGCCTAGCGAGGTTCGTGCAAGTAGACACAGGAATATCACACTTTTTTTTGCTTCACCGAAGATAGTTGCAGTCAACGTGTACGAGCATTATTATCTCGTGAGTATAGTTGTCAACATGCCAATAATATTTTCGATGCAGGGTTCAATATTGGTTGCAAATACAAACTAAGGGTGCATATGCACCTTGACTCACACATCACACAATTACGTCCCAAAGTTCTGCAAACAATGCCTGGGTTTTCCTCAGCTCAATTGAAGCGAACCATAGAGCTTTGCGCACCATTGTTCGAGGGTGAGAATGGCAAACTTGAATGATACTTCCCTGACTAAATCTTAGGGGAAACCAGGTGGTAATATTTTGTAAATACATCAACTATACCATACGTAGTAGTTACCATGTGTCGTGCTACAGTATCATTGGCGTACTGGACTAAGCTAAGTGGGGCCAGCGGAGTTCTCGGCGATAACGTCACGACTTCCACTGGTACACCAGCAATTCGGCATCCTACTCTAACAATACTTCATCTGAGCTTGATTTGATCGTGTGAAGCGTGAATAGCCTACTACACATTCCCCGAAGCGTAGAGAAACGGCAATGCTACGCGAGCAAATGAAAGAGGTGGAACTACTGATCCTGGGCGCGGGCTGGACGTCAACATTCCTGATCCCAGAGCTCGAAAGAGAGAAGATAGCATATGCAGCAACGACCACGACAGGAAGGGATAACACCATCCCTTTCAAATTTGATCCCGACTCCGGCGATGCAGAACAGTACAAACATCTCCCAGCTGCAAAGACCGTGCTGGTCACGTTCCCACTAGTGGGGCACACGCAGTCAAAGACGATAGTTGGCCTGTACCGTTCCATACACGGCGCAAAGAACAACTGGATACAGCTTGGATCCACAGGAATCTTCAACCAGCTACCAAACGACTGGAGTACCGATGACTCTCCCTACGATAAAACTGATAGCCGAGCCATCGCCGAGGACGAGCTGCTGCAACTGCACGGCTGTGTCCTCAACCTGTGTGGTCTCTACGGCGGCGCCCGTGTACCACGCACCTGGCTCCCACGCCTAGGGAAATCGAAAGACGATGTTCGGAAGAGAGGGGCTGTCCACTTCGTGCACGGCGAAGATGTAGCACGTGCGATTGTGGCAACCCATCGCAAGTTTACCCCAGGAAAGAGATGGATTGTGGCAGATTTGAGGGTCTACGACTGGTACGATCTCATCATGAGCTTCAGTGCCATGACGGAAACCGATAGTGCTGAGGCCACAGAGACGGCCCAGCATTTTGCGACTTGGGTCGGCGAGCTAATGGAGGAGGAAAACATTAGGGCGCTACCAAGAGGGATGGATACTTTGGGACGAAAGTTGGATTCTCGCGGCTTTTGGAATTATCATGGGTTATGGCCGCGGCACAAGCGATTGGCCTAGATGTCTTACGAGGCTGATGCTCTGGGTGGGCTGCTATGGTCGTTGTTGTTAGGCAGGCTACGCTAAGTGCTGAAACAGTACCATCATGAAAACAAACCCCCTTCTGCTAGCCCCCAAAGCCCGGGTCAAAGCTTGATAGCAACGCTATCGAAAGGACAACTGTGATTGCGAGCCCCAAGCGATTGGGAAATGAGACTTGGGATTGATGTATGAGTGCATTATATATCCTTAGTGAGTGTATGTACCATGTTTACGTTCAATGACAAAATATTCGTAGAGCAGTCATTGGATCCATCCTAAAATCGTGACTATTGCAAGTGTGGTGTTCAAGGCATGTGAAAATATGTATCCATTCGGGCGTCTCGGTCTCGTTGGGTCACTGTTCTGCACGTAGTAGAGTATCTCAATGTCGTGTATCGTTGCGAAGCTAAAGCATCACCAGCTATGCTCATGAATATATTCGTACAGAATGTTTTGCAACTCTATTTAAGGCAAATCTTCTCTCCTTTCAACTGTTCTCATTCATTCTCATTCTCTTTTTGTAAGATTCTCTCGACGATCCCACTTCTACAGTCTATTGCAGTATCCACTGTCCTTAAATACTTTATACTTATCACACAAGACACATCTTGTTTACTTCTCGCTTCCTCTTCATACTCCCACTTTCATTTACTTTTACTCTCGTTAATACTACTCATCATGTCTTCATATCCCATGTATAACAATGGGTCGGCTGCACCTATGCATGCTGTTTACTATCAAGAAGAGCGTCAATCATGGGCTCAGATTCCTGTGCAGCAGCACTACCCTCAGGCTCTGCAGCAGCAATATTCTCAGCCTCCACAGCAGCATTACCCTCAGCCTCCGCAGCAGTATTACCATCAGCCTATGCAGCAAACATATATGCCAGCCCAGTATCCCGTAAGTTTCCCGGATGCTGCATTATACGCTCAAACTGACCCCACTCAGAATGGGTTTGCTGCTGGCAATGGTATGGCTGGGAGCAGTGCGTACGACGACTACGCGTATCCTCCTGGGGGTAGCATGGCTCACGGAAACTTACAGGGAGATAATGTGTATGCACCTGGCGGAAATTCATACGGTGGGTATATGGATGGTCAGTCGCAGATGCACTATGATGTGCATGCTCCCCTGCCGTACATGCAGGCCAAGGACGTTCCCCAATACCAGAGGATGCAGATACCTACACGAGCTGCGCCGTCACAACAGCAGCCACAACATTATGGCCCGGTATATCACCATGGACATTTCGGGCACTTTGCCCCGAGTCACAACGCACCCTGGGGTTCGACAGCGGTTGGCCCGTCACACCAACCGCCCCAACAATATAGCCAGCTGGATCCCCAGATCTCAGCAGCTTCCGGGCCACAGCAACAGAATGGTCAGACACAAGCCAGGAATGACGAAACAGAGGCACCAGTAGCCCCTCTAGTTTTGGACCTGACTTCTTCTACTCCTCCTCCTCCTCCGCCGCCGCCGCCAACACCAATCGCACCATCGGACACGGCCAAGGTGTGCCATCCCGTCATCAAAGAACGAATATCCTACATGGAGAAACACATCCTGCCATTCAGGCCCGACCACCCCGTAGCATGCACTCTCCTAGAGAGCTGGCGAGACTTGCTCACGCCAAAGCAGAAGCAGCGCTACTGCAGCGAGTACTGGCCCAGCAATGAAGCCGCGCTAGCCAATCTCCACGAAATGGCAAAGTTGAGTCTGAAATTCTCAACCGTATACCACCACATGCTCATCTACGAGACTGAGATGAAAGCGGCGAGAGAGATTGAAGATGAAGCGGAGAAATCCACGGCTATTGCCACGGCGGAGTCCGACCATGCCGCGAGAACTCTAGAGCTGCAGGCAAAGTTGAAGCTGGAGGTGAGGCTCGTGAACCTGGTGGCAGATGATAAGAATTTAGTGAGTACATTGGGTAAGATCAGGGGAAAGAAGCAGGGCGAGAAGAAGAAACAGCAGCGCGAGCAAATCAGCGCCATGAGTGCCAACAGGAAAGTTGAGATTAGTGAGTTGAGGAAGAGAATCGACATGACCATCGCAGAGCGCGCACAACTCGACGCCGATGCTCTGCAAGCGCGAGAGGCTACTGCCTCGAAGCTATCCGAAGCGGCACAGCAGGCGAAAGCCCAGCGCCAGGCGCGACTCGAAAGGGAGAAGCGGGAAAAAGAAGAGAAGAAGACTGCCGCAAAGGCGGAAAAAGCCGCACAGAAAGCGGCAGGGGAGATAGCAGCCAAGGCAAAGCAGGAGAGGGACAAGGTGCAGAGACTGCAGCAAATGGAAGCCCGAGTGGCAGACATACAGGCCAGAGAAACAACCACAGCTGTGCTCAAACTCAAGACGGCTGGCAAACCCCGCGCAAAAGCGCAGCTCAAGGCCAGAAAAAAACCGACACCCCGCACCACCGTGAACAAGAAGCGCAAAGGCGGAGGAGATGACCAAGTCGAAGCTGTCTCGCCAAAAAGACGCATCACTGCGCCGCTAAAACTACCCGTCATCGCGGAAGATGACCTCCTCGCCGCTTTCCTCGCTGACACGGACGATGAAGATAGCGAGCCAGACCGCGAATCCAGCCCGATCCCCGCAGAAGATGATCTCCTCGCTGCTTTCTTCGCTGACACAGATGACGAAGACAGTGACGCCCCATCCGCCAGCCCTCTGCAAGACGCAGCACCACTGCCGCAGGGGCCCACATCAGGAGAGGTAGAGCAGCCTGGAAGTGGACTGTCTGGCTCCCCGGCCCCGCAGGATGAGAGCGATGATGATGATTCACTATTCGACGACAGCGACAGCGACAGCGACAGCGACAGAGACGGAGATAAAGATGAAGACGGAGACAACAATTCGTTCTTGGGCGCGAACTAGTCGAATGTAAATGTAGATATAAAGTTCTAGTATCAGTACCATACATAGTTAAAAAAAAACCAAAAATCTATAACCAAGTCTCGCTATGCAAAATATGCAACTATGCCAATGTGTTACTTTGGGAGGAAGTAAAAAAAAAGGGAGGAGAAGAAAAGAACAATTAGTCTATATATGCTTATTGGAAAAAAAAAGGGGGGGGGGAACCCCCAATGCAGCTCAAGTCTCTATGACTGGAGGGATTGTAAGATGCTCAGATGTGGGGTGGGGATTGCAGCAATCATGCATCACCTTCAAACAAGGAGAAAAGCACGGTGAAAAGAAAATGCCTCTCTCTCTCTCTCCTTTTGTCAGAACAACAAAAAAAGCCGTCATCCTCTATGCTTGCACAAGGAAAAAAGAAGAAGAAAGAAAAAGAAATATGTATAATCCACCCCAAACTCCACGCTTAACAGTTCACAACTTCGCCTCAGCCCTCCCATCACCTCTGCTCCTTCACCCCAAACGGTAAGAACCTCTTAGATCTCCATATTCTCAAACGGATCCCGATCAGGCGGCAAGCCCCTATACACGACCGTGCCATCGGCCCCTAATCTCGCGCCCACACTTGTAATCCACACCTTCTTCGTATACCGCCCCGTACGCTGAATCTCGTCCTTAGCAACACCCAGCTCGTCGTGCGGGATCCACACGGCTGGCTGAATAGCGCGTGTAGCCGGGTGTTGGAAACTTCTCTTAATGAGTTTTTGCCGGGCCGAGGGCTCAATATCGGCGAGCTCGTCGTCAATGTCGTCGAAGAGGTTAGATGAGGGGAGCGCGGCGGCTTCAGCGTCGTGGATGGGGCGCGCGGCTGTGTCGAGACCTTTGCGAAGGGTGGTGGTGAGCATGGCGAGGGGATCCTTGTTGGCCTTGTTGGTGTGGGAAGATGACTTGCGCGTGTTGTGGTGGGAGTGACTCCGTGATCGTGGGCGTTGAAGACTGGTTTGCGATTTTTCAGCCCAGTTTGACTTTCTTCGGGACCGCGAGGGCGTGTTGGGGATAGGTTGACTGCCGTCCATGTTGTTTAGTTCGTAGGATTCTGGGCCGTAGGACGCTTCACGCTGATCGCGGGCTTCGAGGCGGTTCATTTCATTGAGGTGGGCGAGTTCGCGTTCTTCGGCGGTCAGTTTGACGTCTTGCTCGGTGCTAGTGAGGGGTGCGTGTTCGTCGTCTTCATTTTCATCTTTCTCCCAGCGGCTGGCCTGTGCGCGTTGGAATTCTGCGTCGCGCAGGACAGCCTCGTCCTCGAATGTGATGGGGAGGTAGGTGAAGAGGGGTCCAAAGGCACGATTGAGGACGAATTGGTAGAGGACCGTGAAGACAAGAATGATGATCATGATGATGGCCTGGGGAAAGCAGGCCGTTTGGTTATTGGTGTCGCGCTGTAGGAAGAACAGACCGATAAGGCAGAGCTCGAGGAAGTAAAGGCCAGTAAAGAGTTGGTTGACGGCTTTGGGGAAGATGAGACCGTTGGTTTCGGCTTTGGCGTAACTGACATAGATCATTTGGTAACGATAAGTGAACCAGAAGAGGCAGAAGGTGATTAACATCATGATGAGGATGAGAGGCGACACAACCGAGTAGATGATACCTAGGTCAAATTAGCAAAGGCCGGTCGAATCATGTCAGCAGACTTACCAATGGCACCAAAATTGGTGTAAACAGGTATCATGGTACCCCAATTGATCCCAGGTCGACTCAACACTCTTGAGACCTTCTCCCTCGCCGTGGTATCCATGAACCTCAAGAACACAATAACAGCAACCGCGCCGATCTGCAACAACGTACCCGAACTGATACTGAGTGATTGCAGAATCATGTAAGAGAAGAAGTAATTGGCAGCCTTGGGTAAATTCTGCGCCAGAGTTGCTGGGATACTGATAGGATCGTTGACCAAGTCCTCAATTGCAGTCGTAATACCAGTAGAAATGGATACAACAAGGAACAATTGCACGAACACGAATGCAAAGTAAAAGTTTTGGACGAGCAGTTCGCGCTCACCAGATGTCGTGGTACCCGTCATGCCAGCTAGGAAGCGAAGTAGGATAGGCAAGACAGCAAAGAGGATCGCGAGGAAAAGAGGAGGCAATACACCCTGGATGAAACTAATGGCCCACTCGGGAAGCTTGTTGATCCAGCTCAGCCATGGGAGCTGCTCAGTCAACGTCTGGACTTGCGACAAAGCACCGGTAAACGAGACAGGAATACCCCAAAAGATAACGAGAGCGACGATGATGATGATGACAGCAAACATGCGAAGATAGCGCTCCCACCACTTCATTGACAAGTTGTCCCAGAGCACGTAGGCAGGATTGACCTCGACGGTACGAGGCGCCATTTGTCGTGGGATGTGATGACTGACTGACTGACAGGCCATGTGCGCTGCGACTTGGTGGTTGAACTGGATGAAGGCAGAATTCATGAGTGGGAAGCGCTCCGGATGGGCTTGATCGTCGGCGATCTCGATGTTCAAACGAGCCAGTTCCTTGCGGCAGTAGTAGATTGTGTCAACCTTCTTACCGATGAGGGGAAGTGAAGGCCACCAAGACTTGTTGAAGAGTGGTATGCGCATAGTATCTCGATCCTTAGGCTTGATATACTGTCTCCACAACGCAGTCTCATCGTCCTCAGCGAAGCCATCGTCATAGAGGCCAATGAGATCGTACTTGATGTTTTCTTTCTCGCTGTCCTTGAGCTCCATAGGCAGAACCTCACCCTCCTTACGAAATGGGTTCGGACTTGCGAAATCGGCTGCTCCGGTATAAATGTCCTTCAACTTTTGCCAGGCCTTGAAGCCAGACTTCTTTGGGTGAGCTTCTTCGAATTCTTCCTTCTTAGCAGGTGCTTCCATGTCCTGTGGCGAGTTTGGTGCCGATTCAGCGTCCTCTGAACCGTACTTTTCCTTGGCGGGCACGGCTAGAGGAGTCTGGGTGTCGCTGCTAGGCCCCCGGTGGTGGTAGTCTGCGGATATGGGGGAAACCTCTGCGTGATCATCACTTCCGTCATATTGTGCTGGTACGTTTCCATCATGAGGATGGGCATGGCCCTTTTGCTGCTTCCCTGCAAATACACCGCGAACGCCGCCCAGCATCTTCTTGTTGAAGCGATCAACACCTTGGCCAACGTCACGGAAGCCTTCTCCAACAGCGTGAATGCCTTCTCCAAGGAACGGAACAGGGAAGTGTCCCTTCTTCCTGCTCGGCGATGAGGAGCGAGATGATGACGATGATGAGGAGACTGAGCTCTCCTCAAGCACTTGCTGCAACTGCGCCTCAATCTCGTGAGGGTTACCCGCGTCGGTACCAGAGTCATAAGTCTGCTGGCTGGCAACGTGATCCTGTCTCGCTTCTTCCTCCTTCCTCTCTTTCTTAGACATCCTCTTGTTGCCTGCTTCCTTCGCAGCCTTCTCCTCCTTTTTCTTATGTGCCTTGGTGCAGTTGATTATCAGATTTGTCTCAGCCAACTCGAGCGCCCGCGCAACCTTGGTCCTCTGTGCGACCTTCTCCGCCAAATCGTCAAAGTTGCGATTGATCCAGATATCTTTGATGCCGCCCGGGAAGACATCGTAGAGAGCATCCAGCGCAGGCACGGTAAGCCACTTCTTGGGAATACTCTGTACGAGAATCGTAGTCGCAGAAGCACGCATGCGGTGTTCGGGCATAGTGAGCACAGTCTGCCTCATGCGCACAAATTGGCGGAGCGACAGGTAAAAGTTGAAGCACACCCAGCACACGACCAGGACGGCGAGGACAAGATGTGCCCATAGGCGGTGTACCTTTTCTGGCACACCGACATTGGGCCACGCAAACATATCCAGTCCAGCCACGCCTGGTACGTCTCCAATGTGGTTGATGGGCAGCAGAATAGGCAGAATGAGGATGGCCATGGGTATGAAGATGCGCAGCAAGAGTTGCAGGTACTGGAGGAAGAGGTAGCCATCAACACCAGCGATTCGGATGAGCTCGCGGTCGCTGATGGTGAAGACATTCCTAAACGACTCGATGGCGGTGACGGGCGCTGCTATGCGCTTTGCCTGGGGCACGAAGGCGGTCTTGTAGTAACTACGCATTGTTGTTAGCAGCCAGTCATGAATGCTCGCATAGAAGCACGACATACTAGATCTTGTGGAACAGACTTTGTCGCTCTGTCGACTTGTCATTTTGACGGATATCCTTCTCCGCGCTCTTCTTGGTCTTGTGCAATTTCCAATTCCCGCTGAGGATCAGGAAAATGCTGATTTGCACGCCGAAAATAACGGCGGCGGTGGACAGCGAGGCGGCGAAGTTCTCGATGCTCTGGTTCTCTCTGTCTTGAGCTGCGCCAGGACCTGCGGTCGCCGTGCTCGTAGGCGAAGCCGTGCTGGACATGGCTTGGCCTCTTCAGCTGCCTCGGGTGGTGGTTGCAGCCGCCGGGTGGTTTCTCGAGTGTATCGTGAAGAAGTTTGGTGAGGGAATTGAATGTAGCGACGACCCCTGCGCTTAATCTCTGGTGGCCATGGAATAGCTCCAAACAGCAGTAACAGCGCACCGTCGCAATTCGTACTTAGGTAGGTGAGGAGGGACGTAGGTGGCGAGAAGAGCTGAAGAGAAGATCGTCAATGGAATGCGAACAACGGCGCATTCACAAAGGGCTTCACTGAATCATAGGTGACATTGGCCATCGGCCTGTTTCACGCCATGCAGTTTCCTGATACACGGTTGTCGGGCCCTTGGCGCACATCATTGGCGCCCGCCAGCTTTGGCCGACTCACTTTGCTAGCCAACCGCCGGGCGCTGATTGTGGCCATCAGCTGGCAGCCAAACAAGCCCTGTTGTGGCGTTGAATGCGATACCTGCCCTAGTTTGCGGTGGAGCAGACCCTGTATTGACACCTTACTTGAACCTGTTCTCCACACGTCGAACAAGGAGACCACCAAATCGTTGTTTGTTTTATTATTTTGAGTGCTTACATTGGCGATGCGATCTTGGATCTACACACAGTACGGAGTACTCTGCAGGATCATTTACCGTTGGTGGCACAGACGGCGGGCCTCCTTCTGTCCAACCCGCCTTGTTGACGTGACGTGTTTGTGCAGCCCCAAGACTGCAAGGTGTAATCCACGTGCCGTTACTCCCGTAGTGGCCTGGCGTGCTTTGCATTACCCCGTGCACACCGAATTTTGTGTAATTCACCGCGGACGGCCCGATGTTGAAGTGAATGACCATACCCAATTTAGACTATCGTAACGAGACGGTCATAAGAACAGTAGAGTATCAAGCTACGTACCCCAATACTTCGATTTCGGTCGCAACGGAACCGAGGCAAGCATGGCATCCAACTTACTCGTCGTGCAGGGCTCCAAATGATGTTCCATGAGATGCGCCTCATACACGGCTTCGTCTTCACTGTTGATACCCCCAATCCAATCGCACCCCGTGCTTGGACATCTAATCTCTCCAAATGGCGTATAGTTGACATGTTTGTAAATTTGATGCCCTTTCAAGTGCACCATGCTCTTGCTCCTCACTCCACAGCCTGGCAGTTGGCACGACCAGCGGTCTGGTCCTCTCCAAAAAGATTTGCCTGGCTCGTCGGCTTGCGAGAGAGGGTAGCGATAAGATAGGTGCACGTTCGTGGACCAGCTAAGCATGTTCTCCACGGTCTGAGTCGCCATATAGGGGTATGATGTAGTTGTGTCTGGCTCAGGGGGTGGGTAGAAGGTGTTCGATGTGAGAAAGTGTCGTGTTGGTGCATGTCTGATCTTCACACATTCTTTGCAGTGGCGGTGCTCGGGTCTCATACGAGAGTGTGTGGTAGGGTTCATACTGGCAAGCCGGCGGTTGGCGTCGGTATACCCGCAGATAGTCCTAAAGCGGAAGTCTGGGAGTGTTTTGCTTAGAGAAGGGGGGACGTTGGTGTGAGGTGTCCAGGTAAACCTATGGTATACGGGCAAGGCAGGTATGGTGATAGTCGAACGCTTCGGGCTGTAGATGTCTGTTTGTTGTATTAGAAGAATCACGGTAGGGTTTCGTAATTTAGGGTCCAGGAGTGCAGTGCATGCACGTGAGAATGGGGTGTCCGAGTTGAGAGCTGAGCCCCAAGGAAGCCATATCGTAAGGGCTCGCATATGCCATTGTGAGATGAGTGAGTCCAGAGCGCCTTTGTAATCTTTTGATGCCTTCTGGTTACAAGATTGGGCAAGGTTGTAGTTGGGACTAGCAAAGCCATCGCCGAGCATGGTGTTACATACATGTCCCATCCTCAACCTGAGATGGCGAAGTCGTCCTAGCATCTTGCTTATCTGATAGCAAATATGGTCTCTCTGATCAACTTGGATGTCAGGATCAGGTGGGACGTCAGTTCCTGCGCTGTCGATTTCAAGATTGATCACGGATTCGGGCAGTATCTCTACTATCCTGGCCAGCCAGCTTTGCGGAATCGCGGGCACATCCAAGTTTGGGAAGTCCCAGCCATCCGAAAAGCTTAGAGAGAAGGTCGATAGTCTATTAGTCTGTAAGAGGACAGTTTCCAATGACGACATCATATTAGTGTTTCGTGGCAAGGTGAAAAGGCTGGTGTTGCGCCGATGTTGAATGTGAATCGTCAGACTCTTCAGGAGAGACATATAAAGCTTCGAGGGTGTCTCCAATGTAAGGCTCATCTCCAAAAGTGCCATGAGGTCACCATTGTCATATTGAACCTCGTTTCGACGGATATCTGATTCAATGACCACTGTCGTTGCAAAGCCCAACCCACGATACAATCCAAGGCCAATTCGATGCCACTTTTGGCAGGTTCGCAGTGAGTTCCAGAAAAGAGTGGGGTGTTCTGTTTCTTTCACATCCTCGAGAATCAACTCTAGGAGTTCCTCGGGAAGGTCATTGATATGAGATACGGGCATGATCTGTTATGGTTGTTTGTGGATCGACAACGAGAATATCAATAGGATACAATTAACTTAGCGGCTAGTCAAGATGAGTGTGCTAACGACCTTCGAGGACCTCCCATTTACTTATAATCATTCTGTAGGAAATGCCTCCAGAGTCTGAGGTCAGCACTGCATGTGACAACGAACATCACTTGGGTCGGGAACTGCCGGTGTTCTGGGGTAGGCCCATCCAGACCAGGAATAAGTCAGTCACGTGTCAGCGCGTTTGCATCCGTGAGTTCCTATTGGTCCGCTGCTACTAGCCAACGGCGCTGACGACATTACCACAAGATGTCGCTGACAATTGCGCTCTTGTGGCATGTTCACGCGTTTGGCGAAAGTCTGTATCATCCTGCACCCATATCTCGAGGTAGGTCTTATTGCAGCATCAATGCGAACTTCACGCATCTCTCGCGACACGTCGCGCATCGTTGCTGCGAGCCGAACGCAACGCACTTTGCGTCAGACGAGGACAGCCGCAAACATTGCAGCGCATAACATCCGAGATGCTGCTGCAGACGACAGCGATAACGCAGGCCAAGATGAAAACGCCATGTCTGATTCAGAACTGAGCTCTGTACCTGCCGAGTCAGACTCAGAAAGCGAGGGGCAAACAGCAACGAAGAAGCGCAAAAGGGGGCAGGATGCGCCAGTCGTGGTAAAGCTTGAGCGTAAGGAGGTGTCCATGGCGACAATCGCATCGCCAAAGCAAGAAGCCAAGCCTAAGAAGACACGTCGTCAACCTGCGAAGAAGGTCAAAACTGAAGATGGCGGCGTCAAAATAGAACCTCCCACTAATTGGGAGGAAATCTACGCCCTGACGAGAGAGATGCGCAACGAGAACCTTGCGCCGGTAGATACCATGGGCTGTGAAAGCCTTGCAGAGAAGAATCGATCACCACGCGATCGTAGGTTCCAGACGCTCATTGCGTTGATGCTCAGCAGTCAGACAAAGGATACTGTCAATGCGGTTGCCATGAGGAATATGCAGGAAGGCATGCCTGGTGTAGGTATCCACCTTCTTCTGCGTATGATGCAATTGACATAAATCAGGGCCTCAATCTTGAATCTGTACTCGCGCTCGAACCGTCAGCACTCAATGCCTTCATCTGTAAGGTCGGCTTTCACAACTTGAAAACCAAATACATCAAGCAGACTGCTGAGATCCTGCGGGATAAGTGGAACTCAGACATCCCAGATACAATTGAAGGACTGACCTCGCTGCCTGGAGTTGGCCCCAAAATGGCATATCTCACCCTCAGCGCAGCATGGGGACGCGACGAAGGAATTGGTGTAGATGTACATGTCCATCGCATCACGAATTTATGGGGCTGGCACAAGACCCAAAATCCAGAGCAGACACGCGCAGCACTGGAGTCATGGCTGCCCAAGGACAAATGGCATGACATCAACAACCTGTTGGTCGGATTTGGCCAGACGATATGTCTACCAGTGGGAAGGAAATGTGGCGACTGCAAACTTGCGGATCGAGGACTCTGCCCCTCAGCAGTTGTGGCAAAGCGTACAAAGGTCAAAAAAGAAGAAGCTGTTGTAAAGGTCGAAGCGCCCAGCGGGGAAAAGACTGTGAAACAGGAGTTGGTAGAGGTTACAGTCAATGACGTCAAAGCAGAGGAGGTAGAAGGTGTGATGCTTGATATGGAGGACATTGGAAAAGAGCCGCGCAATCGAGGACGCCGAAAGATCTAGTCCAACTTCGAGGCATCCCAGCTTGCTCTCATATTGCTCGCTATCATATTTTCCGCGCGGTTCCATGGTCTCGCCACTTGCACAGTGAACTATACCTATGATCCTGCGTTTCCACTCCTTCACAACCCCATTCAAAGAGCTTCGATGCGTTGACAGGTTGCAAAGCTCCCTGATTCTATCAGCAGCGGTGAACGGCAATCTGAGGAAGCTTCAGCTTCTCTCGTGAAGTTTGAAATGCATGCACCAGTGATTATGGCTGCAGACAATGACACAAACGAGAAACTGGATCACGAAATGATAGACATGCATCCTGATACATGCCATGGCGCATAAATAAACATGTTTGCGCAAGGTCTCGCAGATGCACGCAACGGTAAAGAGATTTCAATGGGTGATTCAACCACACTGTTCGCGTAATGAATACTGCGAACCTTGTTGACACCATTACAGATTGATACCCTAGACAATAGGGGACCTGGCTGGACAGCAATCGATGTTTGGCGATGCATCGAGAGCATAGACGGTCCAAAAAGAATATTTTGTTCAATTAACAGCGTTCGAGCTGACGATCACTGACCCTCGCACATTCTATCCATCGAGGTACTTATTTATTACGGTTGGTGTTACTTTCAGTACTATAGGTCTGGCATGAAGGCTCTTTGAAAATACTTTTCATCATTACCTTCAGTAACGTACACTTTAGAAGAATCGATTTTGTCTCTCTTTTTCATTACGATGGTATGAGGCTGCTCTATCAACACTTACTAGCGTAGTAGTGTAATTTATGCTTTCGAAAAACACCAGACAGAGCGCGTCCAAATAGGCTTATCTCTCTCACCTCCAAGCACAGTCCTGATGTTCCCGGCATGCACGATATCACTTCAACACCCATTCGCCGCCAAACAGTAAGAGATCCAGGAAGAAGTGAAGCTCGCAAGTAAACGGCGCTGCCCCCATCTCTCACTGTGGCGTCCCCAGCTCTAGATATAAACCCCGTCGTACCCACCTTTTTACGCTCTTGACCCTACAACCATATCCTCGCTATACCAATCGCCCTCAAGCCCATAATATCGTGCACATATTCTCCGTCATGCCTGCTCTGAGCAAACTCGTGGTCGCTACCGCGGGTACGCTCCCTCACGACACTTCGCGGATCAAGAAATGGATCGAAGCCAACGGGGGAACCTACACGACGACGCCCAACAAACACACCACACACCTCGTCGCGTCCAAAGATGCGTACAAGAAACCGCATCCGGCTGTCCAGCGCGCGTCCGAGCTCGGCATATGGATTGTGAGCTTCGACTGGCTCGACGACAGTCTGCAGGCGGGCAGGAAGCTGAGCGCGAAGAAGTACACGTGGGATGCTCTTCGCAAGGAGAAGAGGAAGAGGAAGCAAGTCAAGAGGGTGGGGGAGGTGATGGATGGTAAGAAGTTTCGAGAGGGGTGTGAGAGGATTAAGAGGCTGACTGGTTCAGGTACGTTGAAGCAAGGAGGGGCGACGAGGACGAAGAAGAAGTCGAAGAGTTTTTTCTTTGGTGGGGAGCTCGTGGTTCCAGATGTACCGTTTGTATCTGCGGGTGATGACTTGAAGAGGAGGAGGAAGGAGAGAGATGATGATGCTGTTGCTGCGAGTGAGCGTCAGAGACGGGGTCAGAGTCAGAGTCAGAGTACTATTGCTAGTCCAACAGCAACCTCTATCCCCTCTACCACGTCCTCCTCCAACTCTTCACCCTCTCTCTCCTCCGCCCCTTCCTCACACCCCTCTCCCTGCAAATCTCCCACCCCAACCCCAACCTCCTCGTCCTGCCCCTCAACCCTTGATGCAAGCCAAGCTAAGAAACCCCACTGGAAAGATCTCTACCACTACTACATGGACAGTACAGGCTTCGAGTACAAACTCGTGCTTGCACGGACCAAACTCATCACCAACAGCTTCGCACGCTACCACGTCGGACTCCTAGAAAGCCACGCAAAACCGCACACATATTGCGTCATCGTGCAATACACCCCGCCTGCCGACGACACCGGCGGCGAAGCTCCCAGCCCAGCCCCAGCCCTCGGGAATGGAAACAGAAAAATTACGTATAACGAAGCACTATCTTCGACATTAGCAGCACAGATTCACACCCTGAACACCGATTCCTCGGCTTTGAAATCGGACTTCCCAACCCACACACAAACACAGGCACAAACACAAACCCATCTACAGTCCCTCATTTCGCCCCCTTCCCCCTCCCAACACACCCCCTACACCACGCTCCTAACCCCACACCACTCCCCCTACCCCCTCGCCTTCACCACCTTCCGCCACACCTTCCGCACCCTCACCCACCTCACCTGGGAAGAACGATTCCACAGCGCATCGCGCGATCTCCAAGCCCAGCGCGCGCAGCAGCTAGGCATTGAGCCGTACTTGTGGAAGAAGCCAGAGGCCGGGTTGCCCATGGGATTATTGCCGCAGGTGGGGGTGTGGGCTGGTGATGGAATGGGAAGTGGTGATGGCGAAGGCAAAGGCGAAGGCGTAGGAACTATCGAAGCCCAACCCAACAACCCACAAACATACACGCGCAACCCGCATAATCTCCCTGGTGTAGACGAAACGTTGAGTGCCACGGGTGTTATCGGGTCCTGGCTTTTGGCGGAACGGGAGCGACGCCAGAATCAAGATGAGGAGCGCGAGAGAGCGAGGGAGAAGGGAGTGGGAAAGGGAAGACGGAAACAGGTGCGGGATATGTCTTGTGCACACGGTAAGAAGGAAAGTTTCAATAGGCCGTTTTTCAATGGCGTTTCTGGGACTCCGCCGAAGGTGGAGGCGGGAAGGTCTGGTTCTGCCACTGCTTCTGGTACTGCCACTACCTCTGCCACTTTGGCCACTGCCAGTCTCAATACCAAAGTCAAACAACAAAACACAGTCAATAGCAGTGTTGGAATACCGGGGCTGGGAGCGCGGGTGAGGAGGCGGGTTGAGATGAGGCCCTTTCCGAGGCAGCGGGAGGGTTGAGATGGGGTTGTTATGAGGGTTCAGGGGAGGGTGCTGCTGTGAGGGGTTGAGTGTTTCGGGGGTGTTGGAAGCGTCTGGGTTTGTCGGGAGGGGACATTTGATTCTTAAATGGACACAATGTGTGTTTCCATTTTCCGGAGCTTGAGGCAAGAAGACCGAGTAGTAGATGCGATTTCTGGGATTTAGTCAAGGGATTTCTTTCTCTTACCTACCGTGCCATACCATATTGGTCAGCAAGATAATCATCTATGCGCAGAAAAACAAAGTTCTGTGAGGAAATAACAACAACAAACATGATCAGAAATCCATCATTTTCAAAAATGTTCGGAGATTTACTTGGGGGTGAAAAGCAGCACCAACAATCAACCCTTTACAGCCTTGATAAACTCCCTAATCTTCTCCAGGCTCTGTTCCCCACCTTCTTCAACACCACTACTTACATCCACGCACACTACGCGGCTTCTGTACTCGGCCATGTCCTCCAACACACCCCCAACGTTCTGTGGATTCAGTCCTCCGGCAAGCATGATCCTGACACCCTCATCCCGCTCCAACACGCTTTGAACCTCACTCAGATCTAACTGCTGTCCACTACCGCCAGACCCGGCGTCCAAGAGTGGGAGGGCATGGTAGCCTCTTGTCCCAATTCCTCGATCCGACGGGTTGAACGCGCGTAGTACGGGAACAGGTATCAAAGTCGCCCATTCCACCGGTTCCTGGCCGTGGAGTTGCACAACATCCAGCGCAAGTAGCCTCTGCTGCTGTAATACGTATTCTAGACTCTGATTGCGAAAGACGCCGACGAGAAGTGCACGGTCATCCGTACTGACGAGCCTTGCGGCGCCGTGGTCGAAGAAATCTGTCGCGCTCTTCATGTCTGCCAGGAGACTAGTTTTGCTGATGACTGGTTTCTTAGTACGATGCACGGTTTCGGAAATGGCGAGTGCGGTGGAGGCGGAGACTGTGCGTTTCAACCCGGGGGCGAGAATCATGCCTATGAGATCGGCACCAGAGTCTATTGCTGTCTTTGCGGCTTCTGCACTACGGGTCCCACAAATTTTGACCATGGGTGCCAATGCGTCTTTTGACGTTGAGGTTTGTGTTGACGAGCCGCCGAGAAGCTCAGCGATGAACGATGCAGTGTTCGAAGCGCGCATTAGTGCTTCTCCGACCAGAACGGCGCCTACTCCAGACTGGACATAAGGCTCCACGTCTTTGGGACCTGCGATACCGCTTAAAGCGCAGAGAATAGTCTCTTTAGGAACCATGTTAATGAGGCGATTCGTAGTTTCCATGTCGACTTCGAAATTTACCAAATTGCGGTTGTTAACGCCAATGACTTGTGCGCCAAGTTTGACAGCAATTTCGGTCTCGTCCGCATTTTGCACTTCCACAAGGGGTTCCATGCCGAGGGAGCGCGAATAGTCGAAGAGGCGTTGGAGAACAGGCTGTTCTAGCATCTTGACAATCAGCAGGACGGTGTCTGCACCGGCGAGACGGGCTTCGAGGATCTGGTATTCGTCGAATATGAATTCTTTGCGAAGGACAGCGGGGCGGTCGGGCATACCCGAGAGGCTTTGGCGCACAGCCTTCAGGTCGTCGATACTGCCTTTGAACCACTCTGGCTCGGTGAGCACGGAGATGGTACTTGCGCCGGCCTTTGCGTAGGTTCGTGCTTGAGCAGGAGCGCATGCGGAGAGCGAGATGACGCCTTTGGAGGGGGATGCGCGCTTGATTTCGGCCATTAAGGAGAGTCGGAAGGGCGATTGTCGGAGACGCTTGGGGAAGTCGATTTGAGGGGGCGCCAAGTTGAGATGGTATGCGGCTTGCAGGTCTTCGAACCGCTGTGAGGGTATTTTTCTTTGCTCAGCAACGGCTGCTCTGCGGTGGTCATAGATCTTCTCCAGGATCGAGGTCTGCTTGTCTTTCTTCAAACTATTTGTTGTGCCGTTGGTCGCAGCAGCAGCTTCTTTTGATAGCCTCTCATTCTCCGCCCAGGTACCGCCTTGCATGCGCAAGAAATTGCGCATCATGATGCGCCCGTCTTCCGTTAGGATGCTCTCGGGATGAAACTGTACGCCCTCGACGACGTACTCCTTGTGACGAACGCCCATGATGACCTCCTTGACTTCGGCATCGGGATTTGCGGGTATGGTAGCTGTGACCTCGAGACAGTCTGGAAGCGATCCGTGGGTACCGGCAAGCGAATGGTATCTCGTGACAGGAACATTCTGGGAAAGGCCCGCGAATACGCCCTTGCCATCGTGCTTGAGGGGTGAAGTCTTGCCGTGCAGGATCTGACCTGTGACATCGACCGTGCCACCGTAGCTGTAGTAGATGCATTGCCTAGCACGTTAGCAGTTGACCCTCTGGTCTATTGTTGCCATTATAGGCAATTAAGACTCACTCCCCCATGCAGACACCCAGAATGGGGATCTTGCCACTGTAGTGCTTGATGGCTGCATTGCTGATTCCAGCGTCTCTCTCTGGGTGGCCTGGGCCCGGGCTGACAACTAATTGAGTGGGGTTCTTTGCGATCAACTCGTCGATGGTGATCTCATCGTTACGGTACACTGTTACAGTTGCGCCTTCGAAGACGAGGTACTGATAGACGTTCCAAGTGAATGAGTCGTAGTTGTCAATAAGAATGACATTGGACGCGGTTGGGATCGGTGGTGAAGGGTTGGGATAGCGGGGCGAGTGGTCGAACAAGTCGAGGGATGATGGGATTGTGGCCATTGGGTAGTGTAACGTGTTAGGCTCAGACTTTGGACCGATGTTGAAAGAGAAGGGATGGACAAGGCTTATTTGTGCAAGGGGTGCAGTGGCGATGCCAGACTTGGTAGCGGGAGTCTATGTGAATGTCACGTTGTAGAGGTGGAGGTGGGGTGACTCAGGTAACGTTGACTTATGGTGAGGATGAAATTGCGGAGTTAATAACGGAGGTGCGCCTCGTTCTAGATGAGCACCAAAGAGGGCATCCGCATCTTGCGCAACAGCAGCTCGGGAGTGTGCATTGAGGAGACACATGGTGATGATGATGATGATGCAAATGGCAATTTATTCCATTTGGTTGACTAAACCAACCGACTGGCTGATCTGGCTGATGATTGATTGATTGATTGACTGAAGACGCCCGCCCGCAGATGCCTGCAGTCAAGCCACCGCTAGCGACGCCACAGGCTGCCGATGAACAACGCCACACAGTCTGCGCAGGAACGCGAAGCTTTGGGCTCGCGACTTTGTCAAGCACGCCAAACAAACCCATTCACCTTCTCCACCACACGCCACACACCACACACCACCAGCCACTCGACGCCTCCATGTCGATGGCCTTTGGATAGCGCATCCTCACACCAGCGCACCGCAGCGCCACCATGGCCCCGATCCAATCCCCCGAGCTCGACCTGGCCAAGTGCTTCTCCGGCGAGCAACAGCTGGTGTAGGCTTGTCCCGTGGGCTTATGATTTGTGACGATGTGCTAATCCTGCCAGCACCTGGGATCTCGCCTATCGCGCCCTCTGCGACCCCGCAACTGCTGCGAGAAGTGACGCCCTGCGCGCCTTCCTCACCTCGCAGGCCAACGTCGACACGCTCAGCCGGCCATGGAAGCCGTTCCCAGACCCGTCGACGCAGGAGAAGGGCAAATTCGAGTCCAAGACGGCCCCAATCAACGTCACCCCCGCCCCCAACGGACACTACGACATTGAAGAAATCAAGCGCGACAGCCTGTGGCTCGCCGAACAGGCCCAAATCTCAGAGTATGCCGCCCTGCTCATGGTGGTCCAGGAATGGCAGACCCGCTCTACCACGCAACTGCTGAGCGGCCTCACTGAAGAAGAGACGCTGAGCGTGCAGGATGCTGCTGGCCTGGCTCATCTGGGCGCATCCACCTTCATGCCCAACTCGTCCATCCTCACCAGACCCTCGGCCGCACACAACAACGAGCTCAAGGCCGACCAGCTGCGCCAGTTGCGCATCCTTGGAATCTACCACTCCACCTGTGCTTCTATAATCCGCGTCAGCCAACTCCTCGTCTCGTGGGGGTCTGCCTCACACCTGCGCAGTCACACAAGCTACGGCAACAACTACATGAGCATGGGCGCTGGCTGGATCGAAGAGCTCGGACAGGCTGTGGCTACGAGACAAAATGGCCCGCCCACAGACTCGGGCGCAAAGGCGCTGGACGAGTGCTTAAAGGCCGTGATCAAGAGGGCCGACTCGTTGGACAGTGGCTGTGCCTTCTCAGTCGATCCGTCCATGTGGGATGCCGTATCAGAGTACTGGGTAGTTGCGCAGACCACCGAAATGCTCCACTTTTTGCATCTCGCCTTCGTTCATGCCGATCTAGTCGTCAAAGGCTTTGTTCCTGCCGTGACCATCGAGGACTGGCTCACAGCCCTCTCCAGCCGTGGCTTTTTCCGCGATTTTCCAGTGGCCAGCCCCCGACAAGCGCCTCTCATTCCGGTCATACAAGTCCTGACTTCGCTACTATCTCTGGCCATCTTGAAAGTAAACGTAATCGTCGACGACCTTCTATCCGGAAATTACAAGGACTGGGATCTATCATGTTACGCGCTCAACACAGGCGTTGTGGAAAGCATAACATCCATCTTTGTACACGCCTTGATGCTAGAAGAAAGCCCTGCTACGCCTGCCATGCTTGCCTGGGGTATTCTGACCTTCTCACTTACCCAGCGAGCGGATGCAGAGGAACAGGAGCGTGAACGACTACTCGAGTTCGACCAAACCTCTCAGGACCCTCTGCCTATCCAATCAGCCCTTGAAGAGTGTGCTATGGCCGTCCGTGGAATCAATGACCCGGATTTGTTCAATGAAAAACCGACATACGAAGCTATAACGCTCGCAACCTTGGGCTTGCGCGTCTTCGATACTGTCACACAATTCACCGAGATTGGTGTACCTGCTTTTGGCACCGACATAGACCGTGTCTCACGGGATCGACTTCGACTCTTGTACCTTCAACTCATCAGAATTTCGCTAGGCAGCCAAATCGTTAGCTACTGTGTCGAGGTGGTTACGAGCGCGTGTATAATCCTTGCTGGGGAGAAGACGTTTCGCAATTGGGTAGATGCCGATGCTTCTCAGCAGTCTGATCCCGTCGTATCATACTTCCTTGAAGACGAGGATGTTCTAAGACCGGCGCTTCTTGAATATTCTCGTCTGCGGTACCCCTATGAGACACAGCCTTTCTTGCAATTTTGCAGCGTTCTGACCCGAGGCGATAAGACTCTGCAGAATGGAATGCCAACCTTCGTTGAGAAGCTGACAAATGCAAATCGGTTCATGCAAGCTATACCGCAAGGTTTCACGGGCTACAAATTGACGCGTGAAGAAGAGAATAAAGATTGGGTCGTGCTGACAGAGGATCTTCCTCTGCTCATGTCCAAGCCAGCATCGAGCATGAGCGGTCAACGCCGCTTGCTAATATCCAACAACGCATCAACACAGAGCGAGGACACCATGAGGATAGCTGCGGGCACCGAAGGTATCAGACTCGATGGGGGCAAACAACCAGAAGTCGCCATATGGTACCACCAACATGGCACATTGCCCTATCTATGCCAACTGTTATCGACCTATCCGATTGGAAGTCAAACGGTCGAGAGCTTCTCGCAATTGCCAGCGCCTCGCGAAATCGTCACCGAAATTATTGGCTTCTTTGCGGATTTGCTACACTCATCGCTGCGATCCTCCGAAGGTATCTGCTCAAATGAGCTATTAGAACACCTGGGCATGAACCCCGACAGCAGTCGAGATACAGTCAGTACTATACTCGCCATCTTCGAGGAAGAGCTGTTACACCTTGCAAAGGAGCCAAGCAATGAGGCTTCTTTGGAGCTCCTTGTCAAATGCACCCACTTCCTAGAGGCCGTAGTCCTGATCACTCCGCACAGAGTATGGCCTTGGCTGGCTAGGAGCCGTCTGCTAGAGGGCGATGGTAGTGGAAGCCTAGCTACGATTTTGATCGGTACAGAAATGGTCCTCGGTCGATATGATTTCCTCATTGGATGTATCAGGATCTACAAAGGACTTGTGAAGGACGCAGTTGAGCGTTCTGTATCTCGCAAAGTCCCAACAAAAGCATTGAGTCGATTCAATGCTCCAGCACCTTCAGAAAGCGGCACTTCCGATAAGATCATCAGCACTGTTCTCTTCACCTTCGGCAGGACCTTGGCAAGCATATACGAGAACTCGCTGAGCTGGAAATACTCACAGCCCGATCATCGCCCAGAAATCAACATTGCTATCTGCGAAATCTTCATCACAATACTGAAGTTCGCGTACGGCGTAGACGATGCACCACAACTGTCCGCCAAACTCACAAAGTCCATTGCACCCATTGCCGAGTACCTCACCCAACTATACACTGCCGCCTCGGATAACGATCTCCTAACTAATCCTATATTATCGGCTTTGGTTATTGGTGTCAGCACGGATGATATGACACTACTGACGAGCTCGAGTGCTTTATGGACCCGGCAGACACGCACTACGTTGGTCTTGTCTGACATTCTAGTCAGGATTTCTATATTACTGAACAAGCCTTGGACCCATCTCGAGCAGCAACTGTTCAAGGCGACGCCTCTGCTCGCACGTTTGTACGCTACGAGCGACGCGTGGAAGTCGCAGGTTGTTCTACTTCTCGAGGCGCTTGTCCGTGGCGCTGTTCGCGTCATCGGATCCCATGACTCTGAAATGGCTGATGATGATGATTTCGCTCGCCCATTGCGGAAACAGAAAGAGCAGCAAGAGCCACCATCGCTTCTTGGCCACTTGGGGCCGCGAACCGCGAAGAACTTCTTAAGTGTTCTGTCTCGGCTAGATGAGCCTCTCCGGATTGTAGATATCCAGACGAATGTGTGGAATCTTCTTTCTGCTGTGGTGACATGCAAGCAACAATGGTTCTCCTTGTATTTACTTACTGGGAGTACTCCACGCGAGTCTCTACGGACCAAGGCCGATGCAGCCACAAGTACGAGGAACCGGGCATTACTCACACGCGCACTCAACTCAATCTCTAGTCTGGCACTACCGGAGAAGGAAGCGTCCAGCATCTCTTGGCCACTATACACAGCCATGCTCGAATTCGTCTCGTCTGCGCAGAATAACTGGTCATGGGCAATGGGCGACCTACGCGATCGGAAAGACCTCATCCAAAAGCTGCTCGCCTTCTTGAAATGGATGGCAAAGCAGCCCAAAAATCTACGGACTAATAGCGAGATCTTGGAACGCTCGTACCAGAATAGATTCGCCTCGCTGGCCTGCGAAGTCATATCAATGTACCTCCACAGCTCACGGCAAGTCGGGGATATTACAGTACTCAAGGATGTAGTACCAAGTCTGGAATATCTAGAGGATAACGCTTTGGACCTGCCAACGTACAACTCGTCTTTGCACAGCTGCTTGCAAAAGAACCTTGAGCGACAGTACCCTGGTGTCTCTCTCGCCAACCTAAAACGGACAACACTGTACCCGGAGGTCTTTGGCAGAGCCTTTTTCTACGACCCTGAGCTTGGGCAACAACTACTGAGCTTTGATAGCAAATGGAAGGGGCCAAGAGAAGGAACCGGAATCGCCAGCGACCTCGAGAAAGCCAACTTTAACCTCGGACTAGTAGAATCACAAGTCCTACTCCTCCAAGGCTGGAAGCTGCTTGCACTCGAGTTGAGTTGCGTCGTTGGCAAGGACGAGCGTCTGGTCAGGGTTTTGAACGGCGTCATCACAAAATGCATGCTCGCCAACACACAGTCTAGCCTTCCCGAAGCCCTCTTCGGCCGACTAATGATTGTCCGCGCCGACCTTGCCTTCGCCCTTTTGAAGAAACTTGTGGACGCCAAAGTATCATCCGCGGAAACGCGGAAACTGCTCACGCCTGTCTGGAACGCTATCAGGGCCACAACCCAAGACTTTGACAGTGTCTTCTCCAGCGACAGTGTATACTACTACCGCTCCCTTCTCCGTATACTCTACCTCGCCCTACATTTTCACCTCGTCTCTGACACGGATGACTCCGCAGAGACAAACATGCGCTCAAGTTTCCGCGGCGCAGTGCCCGCAAGCCACAAGACTTATGTCGAGTCGATATCCACTCTACTCCTGGAGATCCTAACCGACACCGTCGCCAGGGGCTTCCGGGGCCTCGCAAACCAACTCCACGCCGAGCCGTCCTCTGTGTTGCCCTCGGACTTTGCCTTGTTAACTGCGCTGCTACAACGTATCCTCGCGATTCCGGAAATGAGCAAGTGGCAGTCTCAAGCTGCGCTATTATTTGCAAATCACAACACCACGCGTTTCGCGACTTCTCTCTTCTCCTGGGCTGATAAGCTCACCATCAATCACAACGGTTTGCAAGACCCCGTGTACGGTGAACTCAGCATCTTGTTCCTCCTCAGTCTATCATCCATCCCTGTGCTCGCAGAAACAATGGCAGTAGACGGCGTGCTGTCCCAACTCAACACGGCAAACCTAATATCCTACTTCCGACGCACAGGCGGCATGGGGCCCTTTGACACACCTACGCGCATATACAGCATCTGGACAAAGGGGCTCCTCCCCCTCTGCCTCAACCTCCTCCTCAGCGTCGGCCCCCCCATAGCCGCAGAAATATCCTCCTTCCTAAACCAGTTCCCCGAACAACTACTCCGCGCCTCCAGCGCCATCAACAGCAGCGCCTCACCACGCGCCGCCCACGCCAAGATCACCCTCTCCACCGCATCTGAAATTCATTCTCTCGCACTCATATCCACCATCCTCGATGACGTGCGCCGCCAGGGCCCCAAACTCGGTATCCAGAGCACGGATGTGGCGCCCCTGGAATGGGACGTCGAGCCTGTTAAGGAGGACTTGGAGGCCTGGTTGGGGAGGAGAGGCGCGTTGGCGGAGAGACTGGTGCCGGTTGATGAGAGGGAGGTGGAGATGATGGGGCGCAAGGGTGAGCTGGGTGGAGGAGAGTTGGAAGAGAGGGTTTGGAGGGAGTTGGAGGGTGCGGCGGGTGTGTTAGGGGTTGGAAGGGCCAAATAGAATTGCAGGGTTTATTTGGGAAGTCATGTGTTGAGATGGTAGCATGAGGATGGAGAGAGGATAGCTTGGAATTCGGAATAATTAAAATGGGAAGCTTTTTTTTCAATGATAATTTATTTTCAAGTCTAGTTGTCTTGGTGTGTGTGTGTGTGTGTGTTCTAATTTCCATTCTTCTTCACTTAAACACAGAAGACACATGCACACACACACAAGTAAAGATAACCTAAGCAACCTAGAGTAGCTAGACGACACACTTATACATCCCACCACCTCCTTCTTTTTTTCCTTTTTGCTTCTTTCCATTCCTCTTAAAAAACCCTTCCTTCCCCCTATTCTCCGCCCCAAAGAAATTAAATCAAGACCTAAAACCTACCCTTATTAAGTCGTGTCCCTATCTCACTTTCTCCCTCTCTCTCTTCTCTAGCGGCGCTATATTATATACTACATACTACATACTATATATACACAGAGGAAAACTACGACAAACGTGCCTTAAAACTCACTCACTCGCTCGGTTGTATACATTTGTAAGATTTAGTTGGAGGACTTGATTTAGGGGTTCTGGAATCTATTTGGGTTTGGGCTTGGGGATTTTTTTCTTGGGGTGGTGTCTGAGATGGGGAGGGGGGAGGAAGGAGAAGGAGAAGGAGAAGAAGAAGAGGAGGAGGAGGAGGAGGAGGAGGAGGAGGAGGAGATTAGTTGTATGGATTCTTCATATAGATAGATATATATACACACATATAGACACACCATGTCACGATTGATATCAAGCCACTATCCATCCATCACTTACTCCTCTTTCCACTCTCACATCAGCCAGCCACCGCAAGTCGCCGTCGTTGGATACAATACAAGTGCTACTTCATCACCATATGCCCCTTGAACCAGACCAAAAAAAAGTTCACAAGTCACATTTCCTATCACATGTTTTGACAATTTTTTTCTCATATATACCATCACTTCTTGCTAGCTAAACAGAGCAAAAACCGACCACGACACACACACAGACACACAAAAAAAGGGAACAGACACCAGGCCAGCTTTGGTATTGCAAAAACTGACAAAGACTCCAATTGTGCAGCAGAGTTTGAAAGATGATGTTTTTAAGAAAAGACATTGACGGTGTGATGTCGAAAATATTTGCCAGATTAAACGTTGCCCGCACTGGGTCGTTGCATTACATCCAGCTCAAACTCTTCTTCCCATAACGCAATTATGCCAAAGCATACATTTGTAAGATGCATGTCTTACAAGACGAGAGCTCCACCCAGGAGGGAGGAGATCAAGACGACTGCACCGCAAACAAGGGGAGCCATGGAAAGCTCGCCAGGGCGGACCATGGGAGCAGCGCCTTTGGAGGCGGTGGCGGTGCCAGCGCCGTTGGGGGAGGAAGCACCAGATGTAACAGCACCGTCAGCAGCATCGGCTAGATCGGTAGAGGAGGATCCAGCGGACTGGGAGCCGGAACCGGACAGACCGGGCCCATCACCAGCACCCTTCTCGAAGAATTCCTTGGCACCATCGGGAAGGGCGGGAAGCTGGTCAGACTTCATCGTGACGTCCCAGGAGTCAGACTCGCCCGGGCATTCGGAAGCAGAGCCGCTGGACTTGTAGCCACCGTCGCCGCTGGGGTTCTTGGTACCCGCAAAAGCAGCCTTGAGGGCCTTGTAGTCGCTGCGCTCGGTAACGGAGTTGCCATTAATCTCGACAAGACCGTAGTTGGAGTCTTCCTGCGAGTACTCGTAGACAAGACCGCCCGAGTAGACGCCAGTCATGTCAGTGCTGTACAAGCTCTTGACCTCTTCGAACTTGCGGTCGTTCTTGTTGCAACCATACTCGGACAGGCTACGATTGTTAGAACGTGTGGCCGTGAAGAATACAACCAATGACTTACAAGATGGGGATGCTGTAATTGGAGAACTTGGCAACCTTCTGGTCCCAGCCAGAGATGGTGTAGGACGAAGGGTCGCACCACGAGTAGTCGTTGAAACCGAAGAAGTCGCTGCGGGCGGCATCGGGACCGCAGTTCATGTAGGCAGCCATCTCGTAGCGGTTCGACTCGACATCAGCAGCAGAGTAACCGACAGGGATCTTTCGGAGACCACGGGCGTTCATGTACGACTTGATGTCACGAGTGACGGCCTTGACGTAGGGAGCGCAGTTGGTCGTCTTGTCGTCGTTGATGACCTCGTTGGCGGAGAAGAAGAGAAGCGTGTTGTCGTACTTCGCAAACATTTCGACGGTAGCGAAGATGCTCTGGAGATAGACTTTGTTGTACGAGACCTGGGGGTCGGCGCGGTTAATGGAGTACTTGGGGGTGTTCAAGTCGAGAGCGAGGTAGATGCCGGCATCAGCCAAAGCATTCATGCACTCGTCGTGGTTGGCCGAGTTGTCGACTGTGTAGATGCGCACGGTGTTGATACCGAGGTCCTTGAACTTTGCAATGTCGCGCTTGCAGCCATCAGCATCAGCGATGGGGTCCTTTGCATCGGAAGCACCGCCGGGCTGGTAGTCGACACCGCGGATGTAGAAGCGCTCATTGCCAGCAAAGAACGCTGAGGATGCATTAGTCACGGTTGCACTGCCGAAATTGGGGTCGGCGGCGACGACGACGACGAAAACATACCATTTCCCTTGACAGTGACAGGTGTGATGGATCGCTTCTGGACAGTGGTGGGTGTCGCAGTGACGGATGCCACGAGGGCAGCGGCGAATGCAGCGGCCTTCATGATGTGTGAAGTGGCGTGTATGAGAGGATGTTTAGTCCAAAGCAGTAGTTAACAAGTCTACGCCTGAACAGCGAGTAGAATGATGCGAGGTGAGTGTCAAACGATCGACTTGTCGTGGGTATCGAAAGCTAGCAGCGCAGTTGCGCAAGAGGAAACGAGTGTGTATGTGAAAGGTGAAGAAGGGGGTGATTACAACTAGAAAAAAGGCGGTAGAATGGGGGAAGAGGGGGGGGAGGGAAAGTGACAGAGGAAGAACAGCAGCAAGAAAAGGTGCGTCTTTCCAGGGAGAAGGCGGAAAGCATGTTTTATTTGGAGCGCCTTCCACACTGGTGGCGGAATGCTCGCCCCCGCATCCCTGCTAGCGCTCGTCTACACGATGCAAGCACGACCAAGCAGCCGATCCCCCTGGACAAGCCCTCACCAAGACCACGCAAGCCAACGCCGCGCTCCGACCGTGCGCCGACAAGCTGTGGGGCCAAGCCATCCCTCATGCTTGTTTAGCGCGCATGGTTGTCCTGCTGAAACGCGCGTTCAACGTCAATCGTCCAGCCCTCGACGTGGGACACTGCGCAGATCCGAATCACCCACTCCTTGCGTGTGCGACCTAGAGTGCTTGCTGTGCATGGCCGTTGTGTTGCGGACAGCATGTGAAATCAGGGTCGTGTTGTGTAGTACGGCCCCCCTAGCTTGGCTTAGTCGCAGAGCTCTCAGAGGAGGGGCTTGGGGAGAATACGGTACTCGAGTTCTAAGAATGGCTCAGATTCGTATCCGGTTTGGAAGACGCCATCAATACTCTACAGCACATGGGCAACACTAAATCTATCTTTAAGGCGTCACGTTACTTCGTCCCCTTGACCTTGGAAGCTGGAGCTGTCATTACGTAGGTAGGTATCAGGCAAATGACCCTGAAGCTCACTACCTCTCTTAGCCTTCAGCATCATGCAATCTCATCCAGGTACCCCACTACTCCACCCATCTACCCATGACCGCATAACCGCATACCATACTCTACAGCTATGCAACAAATCGGCACAGCTCAACATCCTATACAGTACCTGCAGAATTGTAGCCCCACATACATACCCAATCAACAGAAAAATCCATCTTTCCAATCTTTCGCACTGATACTGCGTGCAAGTCCGGGCAAGGATACAACGCAGCACATAGACACACACACACACACACACACACACATACACACATGATCAAAAGAAAAAAGCCCTCTCTTATTACTCATTTCCCTTCATCAGAAGATCATCCCTTCAGACCCCCGCATACGAAATGGGGGGTTTAATTATTAAAAAGAGTCATTAGAAAAAAAAGCCAACTGGACATGCACATACCTACATAGACGCATACACACATTTCCCCCCCTTGTCTATCCATGCATACACACAGATAAAGAGACAGACACACGGACACATGTAACATCTCCTCTCCTCCCCCTCCCCCTCCCCCTCCCCCTCCACACCCCCATCTCTTCCCCCTCAAACCAACCAGCTTAACCCATTCCATTCCATTCCTTCCTGCTCCCCACAAATCTCATCAAAGAAAAACCCCCACTTCATCTACTACTTCTTCACCACGCCAAAGTAAATGCCCAGCACCAGGGCAATAATCGCCAGTATCAAGACGACAACAAACAGGGTCCACCATTTCAATTTCCTCGCGCGCCTCGCGCTCTTGATGCCCTCGTTGAGCTGCACATTGGCCTTTTCCGTGTCGCCCTTGACCTGCGTGGTTTGCTCCTCGGCCTGGATGACCTGGGCTTCTTGGTAGACGACCTGCTCGTTGAGTTGGGTGAAGAGGAGCGCCAGTTCAGACATGGTCTTCTCGATGCGCTGGATGTCGTTGTGGCGGGCGCGCACGGCGCCGAGGACGCTCGAGGCTTGGCCGGAGCGGTTGGATTTGAGCTGAATTGGTTAGGTGTCAGCGATGATGTTCATATCACGTTGGGATGCCGCATGTTGGGTGCCAACGAGAGAAACTTGGAGGACACGTACTGCTTGGGTGAAGATGCCTTCGTCACCCCAATCGCTATTCTGCGCCTCCATGACCTCCTCCTCGGTCGCCTCTGGGTTGATGATGCGATACTGGCGCCCAATGGCCTCGCGATACCTCTTGCTGTAATCCGCCTCTTCTCGCTGGAAATCCTCCAGCTGCTTCTTAAACGTGCTCTTGAGGTTCTTGACCTGGCTCTGCTTCAAGCTGTTGCCGGGGTCGCGCGCGGCGTCCCTCTCCAAAAACTTGATTTCATCCTTGATCTGCGTGTTGCGGATCTGGGTCTGCGAGACAATGGATTCGAGCTCGGTCGAGGAGCGGTTGTCGGGCGAGGAGAGCATGCGCTGGTGGATGTTGGAGATGGCTTGGATGTCCGAGGTGAGTTGGTTGATGCGCTCCTTTGCGCCCGAGACGCGCGCGAGGAAGTCTTCTTGGCTGAGCGGGCGCGTGCCGTGTTGTTCGGGGGCGCCGTAGTTTCCAGCTGCATTGTTGCCGCCGTGCAGGTTGGACAAGGGCACGTCGGTGTGGGGGACATTCTGCGTCGTGTGTTGGGCGTGGTGGCTGTTGGGCTGGCTCAGCGCCGCGCCGCCCTGTGAGTATTGCGACGGCTGCGAGTAGTTGGAGTCGGCGTGCTGCAGCGGCGCTGGGGGGTTGAGCTGCTCGTCGTACTGCCGATGCGTCAGTTAGCCATGCTCTTCAACGCGCGCAACGCAATGGCTGCCATCCGGCTGCTGCTTACACCGCCGCCGTAAGGGTTCGACGAGCCGTAGCCGGTGCCGCCATATGGGTTCGACTGCTGCCCTCCATAGGCGCCCTCGTTCTGGCCGTAGGGGTTGCTCGCATAAGCATTGTATTGTTGCGACATGGCGGGCGTACTGGTGCGCGATGGATTGGCACGAGTTGTTCGTGGGCGATGGTTTCGGGATGCCGCAGTGGAGCAGCTTTGCAGTGTCTGGGTCTGGGGCGGAAGCTACGGAATCGCGCGCTGACCGACGATGCGAGCGGACGGGCGAGCAAACAAAACTTGGGCGGGAGCTGCAAACCAACCAAACGAGTCCGTCACCGGCTGCAATCAACAAATCCACCTGCCTAATCCAAACTGCGAGCGAAGAGTGGATAATATCCAGCCAAGCCTATTGTTTGGCCTGAGCCATTGGGGAAAATTAAACACAAGCCCGGTCCCCGTTCCCCACTCATCCCACTCATCCCCGGCCATTGTTGCTTCAGCCTCTTTGGCCGACGTCACCCTTCTGCGCAGTCCACGATTAGCTGCAGCAACATGTTCCCCGCCCATCGTCCCCAGTCGCACGTAAACTGTTGTCACTTGCTTCAAGGCAACAGTAGAGTACTGTATGTACATGGGTAGTAATCAGCCTTAGTGGTTGGATAGTGCTTGAGTTCGCTGCGCTGCGCTGTGGCTGTGGGCTAGGAATATCGAATTGTACGTGTTGTGGCAGCCTGGATGCAGGCTTCTATTGTTCTTTTTTTGTTCTGTAGGATTTGTGCGTCATCACAGATTCGGTGGTCTAGTAGTGGTCATGGTAGACGATCCTTTGCAAGATACTAATCCTACGTATCACGAAACAGCTCAGTCAAAAATACAGCAAAGCACTCATAAACAATTTACTGGTAAACTTCCTTAACTTGTCCTTATATAGATATGCATATGCCTTTTCAAGATCGTCAAGACAATAGTATAAAAGTGCATTCTAAACACTCTCCTTGTCAGCAATCGATTCCAAGTTTTCAAGGCCAATTGATATTCAGAGTAATGCATAGCTCCCAAGTGCAAGTAGACAGGACGAATTACATGGCATCTGTACATGAATTTGTATTTTTAAACTGCTGTGATACGCCGCAGCCAGCACGCCTATATACACACACATATGCCTGCTCGTCCAACTCCGCCATCCATCCCCTACTACGCCCGTCCAACTTTGAACGATAATATCTATTGTGACCTGTCAGCACACCACCTTATACCATCGTATCACGTTGAATATTAATAGGACTTACATCATTTTTCCCCACAACCACAACGTCATCCTCGCTGACTCTGCGTCCCCCTTCCGTCTCCACATACGCCATGGGCGCATCACCCATGACCTTCCTATACACATCTCCCACTGTACTACCCTTCTTAACAAGCACGCAATCGCGAAAGGCAGCCGTAGAGCTCGAGCTCCCACTCGTGAACGTGTGAATATTGCGTACGGGAAAGACAGGGACAAGACCTAGTAGCTCTGCCGCGCGCGAGAGCACTTGCACGACGCCTGTGCTGCCGAAGCGGTAGAGCACCATGTCTTTGAGGTTTTCGATGCGCTGCTTGAGCTTGTCGTCGAGTTCTTTGAGGCCGCCGCCGTCCGGGTCGCCGGCTTCTATCAGGTCCTCTCGTGTGTCTACGTAGTCGCTTCCCTCGGTGTACTTGACGAATCCTTGCTTTGCTAGTTTCCGGAGGAAGACTTCGGATATTGCGCTTGCGAGTACTATGCTCTGGGGATCTTGCATCTTGGCAATCTTTGCAATGTTCTTGTCTGCGTCTGGGTGGTCGATTTTGTTCAGGGCGATGACCGTGGGGAACTTTTCGTCTGTGAATGCGTTGACCACTTTTTCTATCGTCTCGTTACTCCAATCTTGCAAGGGCTCCTTGAGAGCCAGCTTGTCTAGACATCGTGCGACAACCGATGATGTAGAGCCGTAACCTGAGAACTGGTTCTGCAGAGTTTCTACGGCGGTCGCCTTCACAGCTACATGGCGTCGCTTGATGGAACCCCACTTCTCCATAAGATTGCCTTGTATCCACTGTACGATTTCACTCCGCAGCCATACAATGTCTTGACTAGGGTCGTATCCGCGTGTTGCCTTTCCTTCGGCGTCTGTAGTCCCGCTGACATCGACAACGTGAACGAGGGCGTCGGCATGTCGCAAGTCATCCAAAAATCTGTTTCCTAACCCTTTGCCTTCATGCGCGCCAGGGACGAGACCAGCGACATCGAGGAGTTCAATGGGGACGGAGCGCTTGCCGTCGATGCAAGAGCCATAGTTTGGTTTACAACGGTCCGATGCGCCAACGCGTGCGCAGGCGCATGATATTTGGAGGTAGCCGATCGCGCGTTGGGGATCGATAGTTGTGAATCTGCCCTTCAGTATCAGGCTTCTGTCATGTGCTATTGGGGACGCATTGGGAGGCATCTTGGGGTCATGCGACTGCAGCTGGACTCGAGACGGAATGACTTACGGAAAATTACCTGAGAGCCAAATCAGCCTGCGAAGTTTCTAAACGTGCTCGTTTGTGTACGGACCGACTTTGGATGTTGCGTCTGTCAAACTGGTGCCACTATATCAGACCATGGTCCGAGAAGGAGTGAGGGAGGGAGGGGTGGAGGGGCATTGCGCACCTATTCAGCGTCGTAGATTTGCCAGACGAAGGCTTGCCAACAAGTCCAATGAGAGGATCGCGAGGCATGACAAGAAGTCTTAACAAATAGAGGCGCCTGGGTATCGAAGGAGTGAAAGTATGTGGCGAAGGTAAAGTCTACGATATGGCAGGGCGAATGCGACTGGCAATAATTTCCCCAGTGATGTTATCGATAAGGCTACTACACCATGACAGAGGTGATCAAACATCACATTGTCCAGCAATCATCATACACATAACGTCACAGCAGTAGGTTTATTTCAGAACCAAGAAAGACAGATCGGAAATCTCGATCCCCATCGTTATCATCTTCCTTGTCCCTCTACGCTATGCAATAAGTACGATGGCGCAACTTCTCGATCATTTCCACCGAAGAGAAGTAGATACATCCATCCTCAACCCTCCACAAGCCATCAGATTCTCTTCTTCCAATCTTCCGCATGAACCCTACAATCGCAGTAACCCCACTCGATCTTCTCGAGCGCCCATCCATCCTCCCTACCAAAACCACTTATCCAACATCGCCCCCTCCCTCCTCCTCCTCCCCCTCTCCAATCCACTTCCTAAACTCCCTCACCTCCCTTATCCAAACATACCTATAGCAAATCTCCTGGATTTCAAAATACAAGCCCTGCACCCCCACCAGCCCTTTTCTGATCAGACTCTTTATAAACAGCAGTAACAATCTGACAGAGCGACTTTGCGCCTCCTTGCCGTATTCCCAAACCTGCGGGGCGGTTGCGTCTTCGCCGTTGGTCGGACTGGCACTGTCTTGGTGGGTGTTGGCCGGGGGTGGGGATCCCATGCGTTCGATTGTGCGCAGGGAGTGCTGGATATATGATAAGATGACGGGTTCGGGCTCGATGGAGTAGGACTCGAGCGTGTGCTCTGTGAGGAGTCTGGTGAGGAAATCGAGGTGGGGGAGTTCGAGGGGAAGGCGCGTGAGTTCGTGGACCGCGGTGTCGGGGTGTTTTGCTAGTCTCTCTAGTAGACTGTCTTTCCAATCGCCATGGGCATAGTGGTTTGTGGCCGAGGGCTCATTGATGGGGTGTCCATTTGTACAGGAGGGTGTTGAAGTGTGAGACTTGGAGGTGGCTCCTGAGGTCGCAGACGAAGCGGAGGGTAGATGCGACATGTCGTAGATTCCGTCTTCGACGAGGATTTGTATGTATGGTTGGATAGCGAATGGTTTCCTTACGCTCAGTCTGGCCATGTCGTGCATAGTCCGCGTTGAAATGGCACTCATACCCGACTCCAGGCCCGACAGCAGCTTTTTTATCCATTCCACCCTGACAGCTGCGATGACCTCTGTAGTCGGCTCCACCGTCGCCTCGTGGCTCCTGGCCGCACTCAATGCCCTCTGTGCGCTCTCCGTGTCCAGGCGCTGAAAAGCTTCGACCCAGTGCGATAAAAAGGGATTACCACGTACATCCCCCGTCGGCGCATACTCGCGCCAAAGTTGATACTCGCAGTGCAGCAACAGCGCCAACACCCTCCAAGACGGCTCCCTCTGCGCCCTCAACTCCAATGCGTCAACCGTATTTTTTATTCTTATGCACCTCTGAAACCCCCATTCGTCCGATGTTGCGACCATTTCAAGATTCCGCGTCGCGCTGTCAAAAGTCGAGTCCGGATCGCCGAGACAGTCGGTTTCTGCCGCGAAAAGCCGTGCAGTGTAGTCCATGTTGCCCACATGCACTACTTGTAGCGTGACTTGCGGAATAAGAGGCGGAGACGGGATATTTGGCGCTGGAGGGGAGACATGGGGTCTGAACGAGTTTGGGTGATTGAGGTGTCACCGATCGTGATTTCTTCGGGGCGGAACGCGTTGAAGGCTGAGGAGCGCGCACGTCCCATGGCTCGTTAGGGAATGGCTGCCCGATGCTGGGCAGGCTCCCCATCTGAAGTCTGAGGAGAAGAACAATGGTGACACAATCATTAATCTAGGAAATATCACGAATATTCATCGAGTATGTCAGGTATTTGGCTGAATGTGGTTTGAAGAGTTTGATTATAGTGGTCATTATCGTATGCTATGCTCGTCCAGTAAAACTCCAAGCCATCAAAAGCGCGAACATGTCCTTCGCAGAACCTAGGACGCCCTTCCATATGGAATGAATCGCAGTCGTTACAATAGAAAACCGAGCCTAAAGCCAAGACTCACGTTCGTTCGACCGGGTATTTCGGAATCATCGGCATTCATAACGATCGCGGACTGGTCCAACATCGAAGCGAGGTCAATAGATCGGTTTACACATGACGAACGAAGCGGTGAAGCCGTGGTGATGTGGCTGGCTGGTTGGTTGGGAAAAAAGAGATGGGTATCGTGGTGTGGTTTAGTCGTCGTTGCTCGCCTTCATCGGAACATTGCTGCTTGGTGATGGGCAGCTGTCGCTAAAATTTGAAAATGATGTACAACGCGTGGATGATACCCTGGTCGGGTGTATTAGTAGATGTGGTGGTACAGTTGATGGGGTAGCGGAACGAACCGGAATGTAACCAAGGACCGTCAACAGGATGTTGATGAGGAAATCAGCATTGCAGCCGCGCTCGAGGAAGACACCCAGAGGAGGGAGGATGATGGCGAGGAGGATCTTGCAGATATCGCTGGCGGTGAAAGGCATGGCTGCTGTTGGTTCTTCGTAGAGAAAAACTGTATGTGATGTTCTTTTGAGTGGAAGTACTAAAAGCACGGTATAGTGGAGGGTAGTAGCAGCAGTAGTAGTGGTAGCGGTGTAGAAAAGGACTCTGGCCAACAAACAAAGGAGCGGAGAGCCAGCCTAGTATTTATGGAAGCCGCACCTGTGACCAGTGACCATGACGTAGCATCATGCCAATTTCGTGAAGAGGGTACAAGGGCAGGCCGCATAGCCGTGCCCTAAGCGCCACACCCCAAGCGTCAAAGCTTGATCACTTGCACCCAGTCCCAAAATCCAGACCGTAGCCAAGTGCTCCAAACCACGGTCCAACACCACCCAGCGCGCTGCGACATGCGTCATCCGCCCGCCTTGTTACGCACAGGGTGAGGCTGGGGACGGTGCACTGAGGAGCTGCCGCGACAAAACAGCTTGCTTTTTGCGTCCGGATCGCTCGGCTCAGCCGCTGCTGTGGCGTCATACACTGGTAACTCTGCCTGGCAGCCACGCAAGCTTCCACCAGGATTCAACAGGATTGGACGACGATCCATGCGTCAGTGTGCCACACTTGTCAAGCCCCAACACGTTCTATTTCAGTGGGCTGTGGCTGGTGAAATTATGGGGTTGCGAAGGATCGCGCGCTTTCTACTGTAGGGCTTCGATGGCCGTTGACGTCAAAACTAGTTGAACAGTAAGCAATCTGGTTGCAAAGCCTGTTCGATGATCGCCTGCCGAACACTGCCACTGCGCATCCGTGCGGCGGTGCAGTGTCCAGCATACGGTAGATTTGAAGCTGCCAACATCTTGAAAAGAATCGGCCCTTTTCAGGTGTCGGATGATCATGCGTCATGTTTTCGTCGCTACTGATCTGGGTAGAATAAACGAAGAAGGACAATCCATGGGTCCAGCATGGTTCAAACTATTTCTCTTTTAGCCTATAGTTCTGTTGCGTAATTATCATGCTTATGGCGGATGACTATTGTATTTTCCAGCCTCTCAGACGAAGTATACTCTGTGACATGCTCATACACAGAACATCTCAAGGTAGCCAACAACGATCCTGCAATTGCCAAAACCATTCATTCTTCCTGTAGACCAAGCTAGAAGGTCTGACGAAACAAAAGGGGATATCATGTAGCAAGCGTAGTCCTCCATTATAGTCTCCCAACCCCAACCTCAACTCCCACAGAATGAATACCGTCGTCCATCAAGAACCCACCAACAACCCACGGCAGCTCAATCCGCAACTTCAAACGCACTTCACCCCCCATCTACTGCGGTGCCTGCTTCTGCAAATCCGCCTCGACCCCCCTCTGCCTCGCCTTCCCATCATCATGCTGTTTCCGCGCCTCGACTTTCTGCGCCTCGTTCCCCGTCAACCCCGCAACCGCACCTCCAATCGCCCCCCCAACACGGTCCTGAATCCCCCTCCCCAAATCCTCCATCTGGCCCTGCGCCTCCTGCGCCTTGCCCTCCCTATTCTGCCGAATGCCATCTTGCTTCAGGCCCTCGGCGCCAATGAAGCCGCCAATCGCTTCTTTGGCCGCGCCGGCATTCTGATTCCACGAGCCGGCTGTGCGGTCGGACGAGTCGGTTGCGATGCCACCGGAGGGTGTGGCGGTTACGGAGCCTAGTTTGGCGGCCGAGTGGGATACGTCGTGTTCAGCGTCTGCGGTGGCTTTGCGGTTTTCGCCCTGGGCCTGGGGAGGGATTTAGCTTGGGGCAGTATGTAGGGGGTTAAGGGATGTAGTGGTAATGTACCTTGTCGGCTGTGCTGCCGGTGAGGGAACCGATGGCACTCTGGACTGTTCCAGTGGCCGAGTCGATGTACGACTGGAGAGTAGAAGTTTGGTCCTTGTTGCTCATGGCTGCGACTTTGGGGTTGGTATGCGAACTTTGGGCTTCTGACTTGAGTTTGGTGAAGGAGATGGGTTTCAGAGTATGTGCATGCGTTGTGCTGTTGCTACTGCTACTAACAATAGCGGGGTTTATAACTGTTTGTTTGTTTGCAATGGCAGGCGTCAGGCTATGACGTCACACATCCCACGCGTCGGGCTCTCACGATCGCAGCGCGACCGCGTGAGCAAGCTGGGACTGCAGTGACGCAGGTGGCGCTTTCCAAGGCTGAGACATGGTGCATGGTAGTCTGGCCGTCGCCACCAGATGCCGCCGAAAACAAATCCGTAGGCGAACACCAGCGCTGATGTCGTGTTGATTGAAAGAATATAGAATATGAAGTGTTTCATAGGAAAACTCGTAGAAGAGAGTTGTACTGTCTCCCAGCTCCCCTGCCACTGTTCATTGAAGCTTTGCCAACCTGCTACAAAATGGTATCATTTCACGACCAAAACGCCTAACCACGCTCAAAAGAAATATATGGGGGGTTTTTCTTGTTCCCAAAAGTCTCCTTCACCAATGACATATGCCCCCCTCGCTATCATCAACACTCCATGTCCCCGCAAGGCCAACGACTTCGACTTCGCCGTCGAGACCCTCGGAGACTTTGCCGAGCCTGACGATGCCCTCCTCGGTACCAAAGTCTGCCGGTCCGTTGTTGAGAAGTCGTCGTGCCCAGGCGTCAATAGCAGGCTCGCCAGTCTCGTCTCGTGCTTGCTTGAGGAAGGGGATTAGGGCTGTTCCACCGGTGCCGCGGAGCTTCTTGCTTCCGTTGCGGGCTAGGGTGTTTGCGATGTTGACACGCTGGGCGGATCCTTGTTTGGGAGATAGTGAGCGGGAGTGTGACCGAGTCTCGCGAGACTTGATAATGATGTACCGGGAGACGAGCTGGATGTGCTTATCTCGCAAGCTTCGCAGCATGGCTAAGCATGCATCGTATGCGGTTGTGAGAGCCCTGTCTCTCCGGTTCGACGTGACGTATTCGCGGATATTTGCTATGCTCTCCATGTGCTCGAGGAACCTGCGGTGGGGGCCTGGCATGTATTTCCTCATGTCTTGAATGAAGCCATGGGGCGGTGATGTGACAGCTCTTGTTCCTGGAGCTACTGATGTATCTGTTTGCTTCTCGCCGGTCGGGCGATGTTCGACACCCAGAACAACATCGAAGAATTGAATGATGGAACTCTGAGCATTGCTGCCTCCGCTGAACTGAACATAAGGTGACTCGCCCGTCCCGTCATCAAACATGACTCCATTCGGCAGGCCAGCGTCTGCCATGTTCTTACTGCCAGCCAAGAAGGGTCGGATTCGGTGATAGAAAACGTGTGGGTCGCAGCTCTCGTACATGCGCTCAAGAAGGGTGCCAAGCTCGTCCAGTCGCTCCGCAAAAGAGCGTAGACACTTGATTACCGTGTTGCTGTCGTTGCGCCTGGCTGCAGTGATGGCATCAAGCATCATGGGAATGATGGGGCCCGCCCTAGCTTCAATCGCCACTGATACCAAGTAGAACCATGATTCGTCCAGCGATCCGGTGAAGGTCATATGCGTAGCCAGATTGTCGAGAGTGTCCATCGGTTCTCCATCGAACAAGGGCCGCCAGTTCCACAGGCACACTCCTGCATATGTTGCTACTGTTGGAATTTCCAAGTGACGACAGGCTTCCAGAAAGGGTCTTGATATAGATGGCGGCACAACCTGTGTACAACATTAGATCCCTTGTGTATGCAAAATGTGATTCCGCAGAACATACATCCGCCGGTCTGTCACCTCCCCAAATGTAGCCATGTGCAATGAATCCTAGGATCGAATATGCTCGGCGCCATTCGGCTTCAGTGAGAAGGAGGTCGGTTTCAAGCACAGGTAAAGCATCCACTATCCGGCGTAACCGCTTGGCTAAGATCAAGCTCTGGAAGTTCCGTACTACAGTCTCCCAGGGTTGGTAGTACCTGTCTGGCAGGATGTCTAGCGGTACCTCGTCGGGAAGGAAGCCGTTCCGAGGCGAGACCTCGTAGTCGCTCAACCGAGGTAAAACTGGAAGCATTGTGAAAGGGATAGGTTCTGAGGGTTTGGTCGTGCAAATAGGTCTTCACAGAGCAGGTGAATCGAAGTGAAGCACCTGGTGCAGCGACCGCGGCCTTTGTGTAGGTGTGTTGATGTTAGTAAGACTGCAACCCGAGGCTGTTATCGCGCGATAATTTGTCGTTGGAGATTTAATAGGCGTTGGTCAGGCAGCCAACACGGAGGAGCAGGTGTCAATCACTAGTACTCCTGGTACGTAGGAGCAGGGAGGATGTAAAGTAAATCTGGAGAAGTGATCCACAAGGATTTCTCGGAGAGTGCTGGAGTTATGGAGTCGCGTGTGGGCAAAAGGAAATCTAGCCTCGTTCTCGGAGTGGGGACTAGACTCCAGGTGTTAAGTTCACTTTAAAGGTACCTAGGCGGGCGGACATCCGGGAGAACAGTAGACAAGCTTTTTAGTTAGCCACAAAAGTAAAGGACGGAATTCGAGAAATAACAAGCTGGCAAAAAGTACTGATGCGATTGTATGCAGGAATCCCACCCATCCGCGGCCGCAACAGAGCCATCATCTTGTTGAAACCCATCCATGTCCCACACATGCACCAAGGTACTGAAGCGTCCACGCGTGCCAAAGAAAATCTTTGCACGGCTGGGCCTATCGATTGCGTGGGCTGGCATTCGATGATTAATTACTCGAGGATCGTACGAGTCTAGGCGTAATCTGATGGCGAGTCCGAATCATAGATTTCGTGGGTAAGCCAATAACTAAAGTGATTGCTAAACGTTAGGCGTCGTGGGGAGAAACGGTTGAGCAGCGTTCGCCTTCGGCCTACAAGCGCTACTGTAGGCCTTAGCGCGGATACCCTGCATAACGGTGCGTTGCCGAAGTCGGATCGACAGTATAGTCGCTAGCGCGTCGAGACACGCGCACCTATGTACGAATACGGTTGAAGAGTCTGTGGAAGACTACGAGATGGGTAGATGTATGCGAGCATTATGGTTGCTGAGACGACTCAGGCTGCATCAGACACGAATTGGCAGTCGTGGTGTCATTACTTGCATACGCTAGCATGGCCAGGAAGGTAGCGACAGGGGTGCGCATCACTGAGATTTACAATGTCTGGTACATCACAATTGAGCCATGACACGATCAGAGTGAAGGTAAATACTATGTAATGTACTCTGATGTACGGAGTATTCGTGATGATATGATCGCGGTATTGAACAAGGCTTATGAACTCTTAAAAGGCATCCTCTCAACAGTCCGAATCCATCTGCGTCTCCGCCACTCCCCCTTCCTCGACGGCGCGTGGCTCTCCCACGCCCGTCTCAAAACCGCCTTTTCTTCCTCGCCAACATCTTTGCTCCCCTTTGAACCGACTTTTCTCTTGCCCCTTTGCCTTGCACTCTCTTTCTCACCCTCACTTTCCAAAACTTCGTAGTGTAGATCTGTGACCCAGCGCTCGCCCTCGATTTCTACTTCGACGCCCGTCACGCATCGATCTTCCACCCATTCGCGAGAGAGCAGGTCGAGCGTCCACTTCTTGTCGCTCCAGCGCCAGCCACGAGGTGGTAGTACGTCTTCGAAGAACGGCGTGCCTCGTGGCTTGTCGCCTGAGATGCGTGCAGGAGACAAGGGGGCGTAGGGACTAGGCCCAAAAATGAAGCCTTCGTATTCACCAAATTCGTCATGTAGAGCGCGATGTTGCAGCTCGAAGATCTCGACCTCTCGTGTTTCTTGGCTGCTTTCGAGCTCAATGTCTGTTTTGGAGATTGTGAGGAGGAATGAACGGCCTTCGTGTTCAGCATCTGAAATGAACTTCTCCGTCTCGGGCGTTGTGAGGAGGTCTTGTACGGAGGGGTGGCCGAGCGCAGTGACTATGTAGCCAACGAGAAGGAAGATGAGGCGCCAGGGAAGGAGGTACGCTGCGATGAAGAGCACATTAGAGACGAGGAGTAGAATGATGTACAGCATCGAACTCAAAGACTCGTTTGAAAAATTGGTCAATGGAGTAATGAAGGCTAGTACAGCGTCGTGGACCCGAGAGAAATCTTCCATGCAGTTTTGCAGGTCTCGCATGTTTCTGAAGAAGTCCTTGGAAAATTCGGGTGCAGGTTTGATTGTCCGCGCATCTGCTAGGGGTGGGCCGCCTAGGTTTCCCATGTAGACTTCGTCGATGCCCCCGGCACCCTCTGGTTCTGGATGTCGTGCTAGATATGCTGGAACCATGATGAAGAACATTCCACTTGCTAGCGGTAGGACGGGCAGCAGATGTGGATCAATGCAAACAAACGTCCAGACGAGGAGGAAAGAGAGTGTTTGAGTAGGTTGGACCCAAGTGAAGAGGCGGATGAGGCGGTTCTGTAAAATGAAAGCCACACCTATGCGAGAGTTGAAGCGGCGAAAGTTGGATGACATGGTCGGGATGGAGAAATTGGGGCGCTCCACGTAGGCACGAGACCTTCGATCTTTGATGCGTGTTGCGGGGGTATGGGCGCCATTTTCTGACTGTGAGTCGTCGGGAACATCTTCAGATGGAAGGACTTGCGAAAGTAGTCTATTTGGAAGTCAGTCGGTGTAGGATAACAAACAATATCTGCTCGTGTACAGCAAGATAATATGCGGCAAGCTTACAGATTCAACATTTTGTCACCCATTCTACTTGAGGATTCGCGATTCACATTCTCCCCCAAAGACTCTAACTTGTCTTTCAATTTGCTGACTGAGAGACGGCGTGAGGAACCATGCTCGGTGCTTGGTGTCCTCGAATGTGATGTCTTCGGTGTGCCATCATCTGCGGGGTGTATCTGGACTACCGGGATAGGTGCGTCGCGGTTGGCGAGCGGTTCTGCTTTGTTGGAACCCATTACCTATTGTTTCGAGAAGCTCTCTGCCTCTAGTTGGACCAAGGTTTTGGGAACCCTTGCCCTTCTCAGCACCGATCGTCGAACTGGGTCAGATGGAGCTGCCAGGTCCTCGAGGAATCTCTGGTGTAGACGGGTGAAATGCGTCCAAGTCCTGTGACGTTGGAGGGAGATGGTTCTGGGCATGTGACGAAGGAACACTACATCCACCAAGGACAGACGGGATCACTTTGACGACGCGTTGTAACTCTTCCGTATGTCAAGGTTTGATTGGCAGCAGCTTCCTGAATCTACGTGTTCCAAGCTCTTTCCACGGATCTGGGTTGTGCAGCCCTGTGCGGGTCATGGAAAGGTGCATCGCATGTGCAAGCAAGATGCATGTGAGCATGACGCGGACGCACTCCTAACTAGCTCGTCGATTGTGGCTTGCCGTGGAACCTTGGAACGCTGTCTGGGCTGTTTTCCCCACAGCCGTCCGTGCGGCCTGGGCGCAAACCCAGCCGTGATCACCAGGCACAGGACAACAGCCACGTACTTGGACAGCATAGTGCATCAGAATCAAGCCCGTCGACAATGGCTATATCAAACACTCGGCGATAAATCTCAGATCGTAGATTGCGGGGACGGGGACGGGGACGGGAACGGCGGTATTCCCGCTGTCATGTTTCGAGTGGCATTGCATTCATTCATGGACAATCTCAAAAAAAAAACCCAGTTCATGCCATGCAAAATTGTAGATATGTACGTTGTAGAGGTCAGGCGACATCGTAGCCATCAGCTCCTAGGCGATGAGTAGAGAGCCCACTGTTGCGCTCTGGGTCGTGACAAGCCATTGACAGGATGCGCTTACTGCGTATCGCATCGTTGAGCTGTCGGTCGCAAGGGGTGCATACTGTCAGAGAAGCCATAGTTAGTAGGCGGCCCTGCAGCGGCTTGGGGGTGCACATGCTGAGAGCCGTGCTCTGGTCGCACTGCTTGATGCATAACTGGGCCACGGGCTCGGCGCTAGAGCGTGATACTGTGTACGTTGAATGCATACAGATATCAGATGTTCTGCTGGCGGCTCATTCCTCGACTGCTGTCGTTGGACGCTGCCGTGGTTTCCTGGGCGAGGAGACTTGTTTTGATGGCATCCCATTCGCTGCCGGCGGAGCGTGGAGACCAGGGGCTCGTCAACTAGACAACCTGGACCTCTAGTGTGGCTTTTGGCCCTTTGGCGGGCTGCGACCCTCACTGCAACTTCGACGACCATCGAGGCCATTGTCATCCTCTCCCTAATCTGCAAAAGAGCGCGTCCGCCGTGCGCCCGAGTGCTGCCATATCTCCACAGCAGCGTCCCTATATCCGCTCGACATATCGCTGGCCCCGCAGATCCTCTTCACCGCCGCCTCGGACCCTGTCGACATGTTGGCATAGTCCTGGAGGGAGCCCAAGCTCGCCGCTTGGAACCAGTCTCCGCGCATACCAAAGAAGAAAGCTGCCAGGGCTCGGCTGGCGGCAGAGCTGGTACATAGTGCCAGCGAGTCTGTTATTGCATCGGGAGCGCTGCTGATCATGGCGACGCAGCAGCCCCGAACAGGAACTCGAACCATGGAGTCGACGGCCACCAACCTGCCCGTGACGGTGAGGTCGGCGTCTGCTATTTCGGCGGAGGATTCGAGTGGCTCGTCCGGTAGGTTGACATGGCAACACCACTGTTGGACTCATGTGCCGTTTAGCAGGTGCTGACGGTGAAACGCGCAGAGGACCGAGTGCGCAAGTTCCAGAAGACGACTGAGCATGGCAGCCGGCTACGCAAGACGAGCGCATCCAACGCCATAAACTCGACACGGCCGCCGGCTGCGACCAGCAACAACCCAGGACTACGGGGGCGGAACAAGGGGCCGCTGGGCCCTCGAGAGCGGCCACAGGACTTTTCGAAGCAGCAGAGGTAGGTAGGGACATGCGATGCGATGCGATGATTGATATATTTGGTGGTGGTGGTGGTGGTGATGATGCTGACGACGACGACGATAATATTGACGTTGATGACGATGATTGTTTATAGCAACGCTAATGATTATGACGGCAACATTCACTGACGCATTTTTGCTCTACAGACACGGTAGCGGAGCCAGCGCTGCGTCGTCGTCGATCGAGGGCCGCTCCTTCCTGCCCACGGCCACAAATGAGGCCACGACGCGCCCCATGCCTGCGAACCCGCGCTTCAGCTTCTCCAAGCAGGCCGAGCTCGCGGCCCAGGACCACATGCACGGCGAGAGCACGAGCACCAACACCAGCACGAGCGGCGCCTTCGATTTCCTCCCGGCCGTCAACTTCGACGACTTTGCCAACAGCCTCGCCTACGAGCCCGACCTCAGCGACTTCCCAGCGCCGGGCACCTTCAAGAGCAGCGTGCCGGCGAGCACCAGCACGCCCAACATGGCCCCGCTCACGACAGAATCACGCCCGCCGCGCACCAGCTCCTTTGCCCGCCGCTTCAGCCACTCGTCGACCAGCCGCAAGCCCAGCGGCGCATCAACGGCCCAGGGCAACGCTACCACGGCCACGGCCACGGCCACTCCCTTCACCACCACCACCACCACCACCACCACGGACGCCTCGTCGATGCCGCCGCCCGCCTCCAACATGGCCATCCGCACCCGCCGCCAGAGCCAATTCCCTGCCCAGGCCCCGCCACATGCGGCTGCGCGTGCGCCACGGAAGAGCGTCGGCCCTGGAATCATGCCAGCAAACAGCTTCGAGGGCCGCCACGACACCTCCAGGCTGGCTGCTGACAACGCGCAATCGCACATGGCCGGCGCGCCCGCGCTGAATAAAGGAAACCGCCGCGAGACGCTGCCTTCCGACCTCAACTCCTCTGCCACCGCCGTCCCCAAACTGCCAAATGCAGCGCGGACAGCAAAGGCAAAGTCGTTCCACCCGCCCTCGAGACTGCAGCCTGGCCACCTCACTGTCGCTTCCATGACGCCCGATCCAAACGGTATGCCCATGCACCACAGTCGCTCGCCGGGCAGGTCACCTGCACAGCGCACACTCACTCCCTCTTCGACGTCGAGCAAGCGCCAGTCGACTGCGCCCCACATCTCGGGCCTGGGAGCAAGAACCATCAGCCCAACCGATGCGAGGCGACTGCGACGACTGTCCACGAACCCCAACCCTACCGGTGGCCCCGTTGGCCCTCCCACACCCCAAGGCGACCACTCCTTCGAGGACCAGATCTTCAACCAGTCGCCCGCCGTCACATACACAAAGAGCATGACGCCCTCATCAGCTCGTGCTACCCCCGAGCAGAATCGCAAATCTTATGCATCTGGCATCTCGCTGTCCTCCAACTCTAGCCTGAACTCGCTCAAAATCAACAACGCATCACTGCCTTTGCGACCCAATCCCACCCTTGCAGGCTCGCGACTGCCCACACCCAAGTCAAGGAACGTGCACAGCTCGGCAGGAGGCGAGGAGGGCGAGGAGGTGCCCCCTGTGCCAGCCATTCCAAAGGCCTATGAATCGCCAAAAGACCCTGAGCGCAGCAGCTTTGCATTTGGAACACATACCGCACAAGCCAATATGCCCCTTCAACCACCCTCGCAAGGACCGCCTGCTGCAGCCAACACCCCCGTCTCTGGGCTTCGCCGTGACGACGCTCAGACTGGAAGCCCTGGACTGAAGAGCACGACTGGGTCCATTCGGCACCGTAGGGGCCTGACAGTTGGATCTGGCTCGGAGCCTGACCGGCAGCCTGCTGTCCAACACTCGACGAAGAAGAACTTGCAACCAGTCCGACTACCGCCGTTGAACTTGCTGCCACTTGGTACGCCCACGAACAACCGAATCTCGTCATTCCCACCCCCATCTGCTGAGGCCAACAACCGCAACGTTACCCCGCCACCGAAGCGTGCGACTAACAAGACACCCAGCACGCCCATGACGGCGTCAAAGGCAAGCTTCTTCTCTAACCGCAACCAACAGGATGCGACTGAGTACAACAAGCAACTTCGTAGTAGCAGCTCTGCCATCAATCTCCGTGCGCCCGAGACACCCGTTGAGCCCGTACCCAAGATAGGTAGCATGCCCATTCCAACCCTGAATCCCACACGACAAGCGACCACGCCATTCTCTTCAAATTCGTTGCCCAAGGGAAGTGGCGAATTCAGTCGTTTGCAGGCCCGGCCAAGCGGTGAATATAGGCCCAACAGAGACTTCGAGCTTCAAAGCATGGTTGCAGGACCCCGACCTCTACAGAAGAAAGATACCTCAGACTCTGCACACACGTCGACAGAGCCTGAGCCTGAAACGCCGTCATCGGGTTCCTCACTGCGGCGCAAGCTTAGTCTGAGTGGTTGGCGACGAGCATCTTCCAAAACTGCATCACATCCTTCTCAGCCGCAATCATCACGAAAGCCACTCCAGAAGGCTCCTGAAGCTTCACTACAGGCGCCAAGACTTGGTGACATGCCCCCACCGCGACTGCCTGCTTCTGCAACCTGGAGTGGTGCCATCGGTACAAGTCCCACGCCGAACACGAATACAAGCACTAGTTCAGGCACAAGCCGGACCCGCCCGTCGCTGGATTTTGGACGCCGAAAAGCATCCACAGCAACAGTGGCAAGTGACACTGAGCTTGAGAAACCCATTCGTAAGCCGGCGTCAAATACGGCAACACGAACATTGTCTGGACTTTTAGATCCACCAGCGCCCAAGACTGGTTCATCTCTCTCAAATTCCATGCAACGCATGCTTGGTTCGAAGAGCTCTTCCAACATGCTAAAGGCTCGGAACCTTGATTCCAACCTGGATCGGGAAGATCTGGGGGCCGATGAAGAAATGAGGAGATTAGCTTCTAAGAGGAAAGACTTTGAGAATGCTGCGCGAGACGTCGATGAGCTACGCAAGCGCGCCAAGCCTCAGGAGCGAGTCAGTGCATCGCAAGCACTGCAAATGGTCAATCTGAACATTTTCGAGAGAGGCGAGATTATCGACTACAAGGATATCTACTTTTGCGGAACGAAGAATGCAAAGAAACACGTTGGCGACCTGGGCGCATCATCAGCCAACTTCGGATACGATGATGACAGAGGCGACTACAACATCGTGCTGGGTGATCACCTGGCCTACCGCTATGAGGTCGTAGATCTCTTAGGCAAGGGTAGCTTTGGTCAGGTTGTGCGCTGCGTAGATCACAAGACTGGAGGACTGGAAGCCATCAAGATCATCCGAAACAAGAAGCGATTCCATCAACAAGCTCTGGTCGAGGTGAACATCCTCCAGAAACTGCGCGAATGGGTAAGTTTTCCAAGACCTTGATTTTGAAATGAAAAAGCTAATCATCACCAGGACCCTGATAACAAGCACAGCATGATCAACTTTACACAGAGCTTCTACTTCCGTGGCCATTTGTGCATCTCCACGGAACTATTGGGAATGAACTTGTACGAGTTCATCAAGGCTCACGAGTTCAAAGGCTTCTCACTCCGTCTCATCCGTCGCTTCTGTAAGCAGATGCTGGCGTCACTGGTTCTGCTTAAGGCTCAAAAGGTCATTCACTGCGATCTAAAGCCAGAAAACATCCTCCTCGCTCACCCACTGCATTCGGAAATCAAGGTCATCGATTTTGGATCAAGCTGTTTCGAGAACGAAAAAGTATACACGTATATCCAGTCGCGATTTTACCGTTCACCTGAAGTCATTCTTGGGATGAGCTACGGCCTTCCGATCGACATGTGGAGTCTAGGCTGCATTCTCGCAGAACTTCTTACAGGATATCCCATTTTCCCGGGAGAGAATGAGCAAGAACAACTGGCATGCATAATGGAGATATTCGGGCCTCCTGAGAAGCATCTAATCGAAAAGAGCAGCAGAAAGAAACTCTTCTTTGACTCACTTGGTAAGCCAAGAGTCACGGTCTCCTCGAAAGGTCGCCGCCGTCGACCGAGCTCCAAGACATTGCAGCAAGCGCTCAAGTGCGATGATGAGGCGTTCCTCGACTTCATTGCGAGATGTCTACGATGGGACCCAGATCGCCGCATGAAGCCAGACGAGGCAATGCAGCACGAGTTCATCACTGGGGTGAGAAGGAATACGCGTCAACCCCAACGTCCCAACGGCCCCTCTGGCGTGTCATCTCCCGCAAAGCGGTTCGCGCCTTCACAGACGCCACAAACACGTGCCCGTCCACTCCCCGAGCCGCCAGCCACGAGCTTCAAGAACGGGACCGCTGTCACTGGACACCGCAACATCTCGAACAGCGCATCACCAAACAAATCAGACGTGCCTCCGAGACGCCACTCGACAGTCCAAGGCACACAGGCCGGAACAGCGGGAACTAAGCGGGCAGCCAACGGAGCACCCCTCAATACCTCCATAAGCAGTGGTCTCCCGCGAGCAGCTCAGCGGAGCGTGTCAGGCAAGCCTGATCTCGCTTCTGCAGCTGCTATAGCGAGCCTAGTACGTACTCCCGCTATTTACTGTTGTAAATCCTTACTAATTGCGTTGCAGAAAACTCGATAGAGACCCTGCCACAGCGCTGAATAGCGCTTGTACGACATGAAAACACTCTATACTATTTAATAAGCAATACCTCCTCTTTGTCAAATTCTTTTGACGGAAACACACTTGTTGTATGGTAGTGATGGCGGTAACAACATCACACCTTTGACAAGTAGCACATATTCTTTTTATCAAGCCACTAGCAACGCTTATACCCCTCTCCCCTGAAAAAGAAACCTCTCCAACTCGAATGAGTGTTGACTTTCGCATTGGTGTATTTTGATGAAGTATTGTTGGATTTGATCAGACGGAACGGACGGGGTGAGGTGGAGTAGGATGGTGGGGAAGGGGCAAGGGGACAGGTGGGACAGTGTTAGAGCAAGGGGAAAGTCGAGGAGAGAGAGGAAGAGAGCATTGATTGAGCTGAGCATATTGTGATGACCTAGCATATTGGCGTTTACCTTTTTTGTGGCACCCCCCTTTTACCCCTTTGATACTCTTCTGATAGCTTTTGATGCAGAAGCACTTTTAAGATTTCTTGAACGTTCATGAAATTTGGTGTCAAACTGAGATTTTTAAGAAGATAGATGCGGGACATTTCTTATGCGGACATTCTTTTACGTGTTTTCTTCTCCTCTTAATTATGATGAATGTTGGAGTTTTGGATTTTGGAGTTTGGAGCGTGGGATTTGCATGTATATATGCATGTGCATATATCTGTCGAAGTAAAAAATCAAGATATTCAATCAATCAACACAAATATCAAACACGATTTCAACTCCCCTCCACTCTCATTCCAAGATGCGAAAAACGACATTCACCCTGGCTGGCTTTTATTGATGCTGCGGATTTTGTGGAGTGGTATGTAACGAGGTAAGTAAGTAATCAACAGAATTATTCCCTCCGTAATCCTCTCATTGTGAATCGTCTCTGGTATGTTCCTCTTCGCAGAAGGCATGGAGCTGGGATGAACAACGCCGTAGCAGGAGAGATAGAAGTAAGACTGAGACTAAAACTAAGGCTGACGCTAAGGCTGATAAATATAGATGTAGTTAGGTAATTGGTGCTGGGTGGCGTGATGGAGGACTGGGACTGGGAATGGCGATGTTTGAACTCTCAGGGTAAACTGGATAGGTTTGTTGTCTAGTATATTACATTGAAGAAGATCTTACAGCATTTCAGGAGGGTCGATTGCTGTGCGTGTAAGAGTTTGGTGTGGTAAATAAAAGGTCTAGCGCTGACTCAAGAATGCCCAAATATAGTCAAGAAATCGGTGGATACCTTTTCATATAAATTAACAATAACAACGACGAAGTCAAGAAACTACATGACTCCTACGAAGCTAGCTTAATGCAACTAAAACCGTTCTACTATACTCTATTTCCAGTTATAAAATCTTTCTTCCAAAAGATCAGACCATCTGAAGTCTATACGATTCACACACTAACTACACTTCTCCCCCCTCATCCCCTCTTCTCCCTTGCCTCGTACGTAAAAATATCCACACCCACTCCAACACACAACAAACAACACACATCCCATTGCAACCCCCCTAACCCCACCTAAATAATCAGGCCCTCCCCGCTCAAACAAACACCCCTGCGCATCCTTCATCCCCGCCAAAAATAAAAAGCAAACAGCGCCTCCAGCCCCAACCTTGCCTTAGCCCCGGTCCCCTACTCCCTTCGTATTCACATCCGCCCGTCTAGCCCCGGCCATGTGTTTCCGACGACAACGACGACGGGACCAACGAAGGGCGCGCAGCAATGTTAACGACGATGCCGTGTTTGCGCCAGTTAGCCTTGAAGAGGAAGGTTGATTGGGGTTTGGTGTGGTTCCAGAGGGGGGGCTGTTTTGGTGGGGGTGTTGTGCATGGGGTTGGGGTTGAGGTGTGGTGGGTTTGGAGGGGGGGTGAGGGGCTGGTGGCGTGAGGGCCTGAGCTGGGCTTGTGGATGGGGAGATGGCGGAGGGGGAGGTGTGGATGAAAGGTTTGATGGTGCTGGAGTTGGAGTTGGGAATATTTCTGCTTGCGCTGCTGCTGCTGCTGCTGCTGCTGCTGCTTGTGGGTGGTGAGTGATGTTATGATTGTTTCGTAAATGTGGTATTTTCCGTCGCCGTGTTTGTAGATGTGGAGCAAGAGGGCGTCGAGCTGAACATCGCTGATGGCGCCGGCAGAGTAGAAGTATCCGATGTTTGTGGCTATAGCTTGGATGATTCGAGGCTTGCGGTTTAGTGTCGGTATGATTGCTTGGATGTCTGTGAGATCGACGACGCCGTGCTGGATGTAGTATAGAAGAGCGTCTTCTTCATAGGACATCCACAGCCTGTCGTTCGTTTCGAAGTCGGCAGGGAGGAGCTCTACGTCCTCATCGGCGGTAGATAAAGGGATGGAAGGGGCATGGTGCGTCTCTACGTATGAATAACGGATTTCATCCATAAACTGGCTGTCGTTCATAGGGTTGGAGGTGTCAACAGTGAGGATGGCGTCTACTAACAACCGTACTTCAGTAAGAGATAGCGGGTTTTCTAAATCAGATTCCTCACCCAATTGCGAGGTGGTGCACGAGTTGTCTTCGTAACCCGAGTCGATCGCTGGGTCGGCCTTTTGGCTCCCGGGTGAATCTCCACACAGCGAGTCTGAATCTGAGTCTGTGAGTTCAATGACCATGTAGTAGGGGTTTGTGACGGGATTGATCACAATCTCATCTTCGTACATAATGAAATGGTTGTATTCCGCCATGCTGAGTTGTGATGATCCTGCTTGTGTTGTATTATCTTGTTTGGAAGATGGGATTTTAATCGACCAGTTGAGAGGATTACTTACAGGAGGGCAATGCATGGTATAAATGAATATCATATGGGTCCGAACATCGTTTAGACGTAGTGAAATGCTCCATGAGTATACACTGTAGAGTATTGTAGCTTGATAATGTGAGACCCCTCGAGCTCGGTGAAGACATCAAGCCTAATACACAATGTGGAAATGGTATTGACCCAACCTGGACGATACTGTTAGTGTCAACAACATGTCATGTACTACTTGCAACTCTCGCTAGACAAGCAAAAAACTAGACAAAGTTGCAATAATTTCATGTGAGATGTTGCTAACATATTGACTATTATCCAAGACATTGACGACTTCAAGCAGAGACCGTCAAATGTTTTGGAAACCAAGACACTGTACTTAGACCTGAAACACGATCAACGGGACTCAGAACAGTGAGCATATTTTGTCCTTCTCGTGCTTCATGACTGAGTATTGAAACGTCGGAATACACGATCAACGCGCCGGGCCATGATCGTCCGCAAACGAGGGCGGGTTACCTGAATGTGACGCTCATAAGCAGATAATACTTGACCGTATTGAGAATTCTCCATATTTAGCAATTCAGTCTCAATGAAGAGCTGGATCGCGGTACCACAAGGTTCGTCGCTCAACACTTGAAACCGCACAAGATTGTGGAAAAGTGCATCGAGCCAAGACGGCCACTCGGGATTACTCTGAAACGTCCACCATATAGTCTGTATGTCAAGCTCTGTGAGTGGCTTGGTGCGTAGGCTAAGCATGATGCGACCACGCAGCGTCTCAGCTTCTGGTTCGAGCATGAGCTGTAAAGAACGATACATGATGACACCATCGCCAACTGATTTGAGGCGGGGGATGAGCGAATTTAACACATGAGTAGCAGAGTAATTCCAGTGGGCAAGTAGGCGGGCAAGACCTGCCCATTCGATATGCTCAACATGGTCGTGCAATGGCAGACGAACGAAGAGTCGGTATCGGTTGGCCAGGACGTCTGGCTCGATCAAATCGCATACATAGGGCGCATAATCCTCGAGCACAGACAAGGGCATGTAGGTGAGGAACTGATCATACTGCTTTCGCTGGTTGCACATATAAACTGCTACCGTAGGAACTTGGAAAGATGTCCGGGGGAGGGGTGGTGATGATAATACCATATTTATGACTGACGATTGTTAAGCTGAGTGGATTCTGGTTGGTAAGTTGCGGAACTGATTGGTGAGCAGTCGACAGTTGCAGAAATGATGAGGTGTAAAAAGCTGATGTCTTGCAGAAACGGAGTGTGAGAAGGTAGCGCAATTTATAGTAGGTGTCGAAGTAGCACAGCGACATTGTTCGCATCTTCGAATAACACTATACGCCGTGCTCCTGATCTCTGGTACAGACACAATGTCTTCGGAGGCAGCATGCCGCGGGGCGCCGGCTGGTTTGATGCGCCTGTCACAGCTCATCGACAAGCAGAGGGACATGGTGACTCATTTTGGCCACCTGAGCATGCGCACGGAACTACACCCGTCTATGCAGGAGCGGAGTGGAGTAGTACGACACGGACCCGTCATATGCTGGACGATGCGACTTTATGTTCCTCAAGCTCCCCAGCTGAGCTCATAAGCGAAGACAGTACGACGAAGGAGCTCATCCTTATGAAAGTTAGTGATTATGAAGAGCGCATCTAGTTTCGTGACTTACACCGCGATCCTCCTTGAACAGCACCTCGTCCATGACCTTCTCAAAGGTCTTAGTAATTGTGAAGCCAGCCTCACGTGCAAGGTCGAAGAAAGCCATATCCTTCTCGTAAAGCCACGGTCGATAGGGCGTGAAGAAGACGTAGGCTCTCGAATCGGGTGACTTCTTGAGCGTTAATTCGACAGTCTTAATAAGTTTGGCGTGCTCCGAGTGGTTGAATAACAAGTCTGCGAGGATGAGTACATCAAAATGTTCCTCACCCGATAGATATCTTGTGACAGCCTCAGTCGAGGCGCCCCACAGGTAGCCCTATGCATACGTTAGTAATATTAGTTAAAGCTTGCTAGGGCTACTGACTTCGGCAACGATTTTGGGTGGTTTGGCTAATATGCTACAATGGGCAATATTGTAGCGTAGATTCTCGATGAGGTCGGCATCAGGGTAATCCGTGACGACCGTCTGCCGGGCCCCGTTGAGAGCACACACAAGACTGGGTAAGCCTGCCCCTGCGCCAAGCTCGAGCACTGTTTTATTCTTTACCAAGTCTTGTGCATGCTCTTCTAAGTAAGTTGATATTGTCCGACCTGCATTCCAGACCAAATGGCCCTGCGGACGTCAGTGAGTAACTACGCTCCCAGTCGAACTGAGCTGGAAGTAAAAACTTTTTTTGTTTGACACGCAATGAGAACTAATAGACATGCCCCGATACCATGGGGAAGAAATATGATCCCAAGCATTCCTGTTCTGATTGAGCTATATACAAGAAAGTTGGAGCGGCTTACCCATAGGGGATTGTGGCCCACCAAGCGAACTTTGAGCTCCTCTCCAGCCAGCAATTGATGAGTCGCAAAGGTAGCTTGCTTCTCTGGCTCGTAGAAGTCAGCCGGCTCTTGGAAGAGGTCTAGACCCTCGTCATCTACATCTGAAGTCATGACGAAGATGAAGTTGTTACACTGACGTGCCTTGGCTGGGGGTTAAATTTTGGACGTTCAAAGGAGGAAAGCGTCACTAGCCACATGTGCACAGGCGATCTACCCAACGGTCACGTGCCACTTCGGTTGTCTTCCAAGGTTTGCACCCCCACCTGTTGTCTCCTGGAACACTGGATCGGTCTGAGATCTTGTTCACGAGTCACGACACCGAAACTCCGGCGCAGACATTGACAGTTAGTGAAGAACCAGCGCCACAATTATACGTATGGCTTTCAAAAAATCACAACTATGCTTGGGGTCCGGTAATGACTCGGTTGCATGCATCAGCACCAGCATCAGCATTCGCTTGCAGAGTCGGAAAGGAAGCGCTAATGTGGCAAAGCGCTCGTGTTCAAAGTTCAAACTGGCAAAATAACCGTCGACAGGACAGAAGTTCTCTTCCAAGTTATCGCGGTACTCACCTGATCGGCCCTCATCTGGCATCCACCTGGCTCTCCTAGGCACATGCTGGTCGTTGCAGGGTCAGTCCTCGACACGGTCGAGGCAGGCAATTTGGGACTCATCCAATCCACTATCGTGACATGCTTTGTTGGCCACGCAGCTGGATAGATGTCTACTTTAAAACACCCTCCTTTGTCTGAGCCCGATTTGTCCCTCGCTCGGCGGTCTGAAGCACCCAACAGCCGCAGATGTCTTACTAAGAAACTTGCTCAACGCTAATCGCGCTTAGCCTAATCCATCTGCTCGACGGACGTCGCATCCAGTTCACCACCCACCCTCAAGCAGCCGACCAGCGACATCCCGCGCATTACCGCCCTTAACATTGCTTCCGAGCTACCAAGCCATAGGGCGAAAGAGGAGAGCTAGTTCCTTTCCGCATTGCACGGATAGGGTGCCACTCGCTTCATCCCACGCCCAAGGCTTCAAGTACCAAGGGTCCTTTGCTCACACACAAGACATCAACTCTGCCGGCTGACCATCCCATCCAACAAGGCGTCAGCCGCGTCCCCGCCAATTCCTACGCGAACTGTTTGTTGCCGTCACTGCAGGCGCAGTCCGATAGCCACTGTGGGTGCGATTCAGGTTCGATTTCCTTACCAGTCCGAAACCGCTTTGCATCCTCAACCCACCAGCGCTAAATCAACTCTGCGGGCGGCCGTCGGCAGGTCCCAAGTCTCGTCATATCCAGCCACGCGGGAACTGGACCCTTTCTTGTATCGCACGGCCCAGGTTTAACATCGAACGAGCTCTTCTTCTATCTTCAACCGCTCAAGGTCCACGGGTACAGTTCAGCACGATCGAGCCCCGTTGATCACTTTACCGTACGACTAGGATCGCCTGTCTAGCCCGCAGCGAAGGTCAGATTCCGCCAAACACGCCACTGTACTACCCCTCGCAACATATTTCCACGTGCGCCTTGCGCCGTCAGGTTAAACCTACGCTCACTACCACCAACAATCTTACTCACCCTCTCCGGTACACGGCCGTATTGACAGCTTTCTTCCTCGCAATTTGAGCAAGTTTTCCTGGAACCATTCTAGCCTTGCAGTATGTGGGCCGAGGTCGACGGAGAGCGCAAGAAAGTCGCCTGGTAAGCTTCCTACCTTTCTTTCAAACTTATTTCTCGAGCATCTACATCTCGCGTCCTCGTCTTGAAAAAGCCTCTTTTCTGTGCGAACAACCTTCTTTGAATTTACTTCACACGGGCAAGATGGGCGTGAGATTGGCCTGCGTGCAGGGCAATCTTCACCCACACCAGCGCCCAGCTTCAGGCTGGTAATTTATGACGCTCAAAGGGCCATCTTGCGATAGTGACACACCTTTCTGGCTATTGTTTGGGCTCGAAAAATCTTCGTTATTTCGACTAATACCCTTCAGTGGTCCCTGCATCCGAGGCCATCGGTCTTCAAAATGCGACCACAGAGACCGAGTCCTGGTTGAAGTTCGGAAACCTGGCCGTCCACTGAGCAGCTGCCCCCACCCGAGCGGTTCATGTAGCTGTGAGCGTGTTGTTATCAATTACACGATCCCCAAAATTTCAGAATGCGCCTGCCCAGCAGAGCGCGCGCAGCCTACCGCTACAGTTGCCGGCAACAGTCGCATCCAAAAGACTAGAAGAAAATCCACTGCAGTAAACACAGTATCAATCGAAAAGGCGTTACGAGCAGGCCAAGACACCGAGACCGACACTTCCTCAGTTGTGCGTACACCAACCGAAGGAAGCGCAAGTAACGAAGCATCACCACCATCTAGTGCGAGTTCGACGCCTCGCATACTACCCGCGCAAAAAGAATGTACTGCAAGCTGTTGCAAGCCAAAATCAACACAGCCACCGACATCGAAGGCGAGTTGTTGCAGTACCAGTAAAAACAAGCAGTCCCAGCCTGAGCCTGCGCCTGCGCCTGCGCCTGCACCTGCGCCTGCAAAACCATGCTGCTCTGCTTCAAAAGCTCCAGCCAACACGGTACGGCAGCCATCTGCATACCCACATTTTGGACAGCAATTCCAGTTCCAATCCCAGCCTCCCGTACCAAACCCGCAGTTCCAGCAGTTCCAGCAACACGTATCGTCACCGGCAAGCCTGCCATATGGCCTCGGTGTTCCAATCTACAATCACGTAGCTGCAGCATACCACCAGCAACAAGCAGCATCAATACCAATGACTCCAATCCCCTCGCACTCGGGAGCTCCTGTCAGCCAACAAGCTCCAAAACACAACTGCCATTGCGGAGATTCATGTAGCTGCTTTGGATGCGCCGCCCACCCCAATAACGCAACAATGATGGAGTATGTACGACTAATGGCCCAGTTCCAATACACTGGTGGTTTTGGAACCATGTCGCCACCTCTCTACGACTTGCCGACCTACCCCCACCACCCTGGATACGGCGCCGAAGCCAACCAAACCGTGAACTATACAGCTATATCACAGGCGATGGCCACACCTGCATCTACGCGGATAAACTACCCGCCAAATATGGAGATGTCGATTCTGCCTCACGCGGCGATACCTTACTCGGGGCCTTGGCAGAGACCACCTGTTCCTGCGACAGCGATGCAGGGATCTCGATATTTGGAGCCGGGCAGTTATACGTTAGCCAGTCCCATGGATGGCCAGACGCCGCAGAAGGTGGAAGAAGCCGCGTCTACACCATTAGCCGACAGCCCCAGCGACGGGAGCAGAGACGACGACACCTCGACACTATCGCCATCATCATATTTCTGGAATCAGATGACGCTACCCAGTTGTTCCGACGCAACGGGTACATGTCAATGCGTCGACGGCTGCGCGTGCGTTGGCTGCCTCACTCACGGAGGCCACAACGGCATGCATCTCGACGAGCCGATTATGAACGAACAGGATACATTTCCAGAATACACAGCGGATCCCAGCCTCAGTCTGAACGACTCTGCAGGAGACTTCATGACGTTTCACGCAGCACCCACATGAAAACCAGAACCACACAATCAATCATGAACCAAATGAAACGAACAACGGAACATGATTATTTTGTAAATTAAAACCCCCTCTTCCTTTACCCCTCCCCTTTCAAAAAAAACACCCTCCCGCCCGCTTCTTCCCTGATGACGGTGAAGTTGCCCCGGCTATGGCTATCTATCCATCTATCCACAATAACGGAACGGAAGAGCTTTCTCGACCCGAGTCCCCGCCCCCCCATCCCCATTCCCATCTCATCCGTCCTCCTCCTCCTCGCCTTCATAAAGTTCAAAAGCCAGCCAGCCAGCCAGCCGCGCTTTACCCGCTTTAATGAACCCCCCCGCCCCTCCCATCTTGGCATCACCACCACCTCGCAAGCTTAGGGCCTAAATAAGGCTGTCTCTAGCGCCACTCCATAGGCCCCGTTTAGGCGCCCTGCCACACACACACGCACACACACACACACAAACACACAACATCCCACTTTTGGTTTATTTTTATTTTTTCTCCTCTTTCTCCTTGTTCTTCTTCTCATGTACATGTTTGACTCGTCTTGCTGTGGGCATTGGCCCTGGAGCCTTCTTTTTTCTTACACGTGTTCATCTGGGGTCGGTTTGTCTGCATGGTTGGATGGATAGGATGGATGCATATGCATCATCCGAGGTTATTTTCCCACACAAGGTTGCCTCCCTTCCCCTCCCCCCACCGCGGATGCCTTGGCTTTGTCCTCTTCCTCGTCCTCCTCTTGGGGTATGGAGGGGGGTGGGGGGTGGTGACTTTCTCTTTGCAACTTACGCTTCTCGCGGCATCGCGAATCATGTATTATTCCTCATTTGAACACGAGATATCATCCGTATTGGGCATGTCTTTTGTTTTTTGTTTTACCTCTGCATGTTTTCCACATTCTACACTCTGCATACAGGGAAGGGTTGCGCATGTGGACTTTTAAGGTCGTGTAGAGATACGATACCCCCTTGCATTAGGATGGCAGCACATTTTCCGTTGTTTTCAAAATGCATACAAAGTTTGGCATCTTTCCACTCATCAATCAAAAATCAAAGCTTTCACATGCTTGTGGCTGTGTCTTGTCTGGTCCAAATAGCTGATAAGCTGGGCAGGCTTTAAAGTGTTAGTTTAACGCGCCAGGCGATCATGACAGTAGGATAATGCATCGATTCAGAAATGCCTAGGCAGCATCGTTAACGCCCGCCTCCATGCGCCATGGACTAGAATTTGAAAGAAACTGTCGATCGATCCTTCTCCAACCGATCGCTCATCAAGAGATGCATCCGTCCAACCCACAAATGCTTTTCGCTAGCCGCGAGAAGCCGGAAGAGAAGTGAAAAGCTATCTACAAATGGACAGATCCCCAGTAAAGATCGCACAGATGCATGGCATGTGTATCCATCGTACCCATCCCCCAATGTCGGAAAGGATGCCTGGTTGGGAACATATCGCCGTGACTCCTTCTCCAAATGGGCCTCCTCCAATGAAATCGTAAGCAAGGGCCTAGTGAGATGGCGGAAGTATGAACAAAATCGTGACTTCGTACAGCAATGTGTTGTGAGAATGGTCAGATCGTCGTGAGACAACCGAGATCTAGAATTGAACATGGAAGAAAAAGAAAGGTTCGCGGGAGATGTGCCCCATAACGCCGAGGTGATCCCGATCAGGCATCAGACAGGGTAATGAGGACCGTGCTGCCGGGTTTGATAGCAGCCTGTGGGGGTTAGCAACTACTAGTCAACCTGAGGGTGTGAGGAGAACGGACTGTGCAGCCGACTTTTATGTCATTAGAGCATTTGCCGCCCTGACAGTACTGGCCAGGAGCTTTCTTGTAGGCGCAAGGCGAGACGACACCATCACCGCTGAAGGTGATGTCATAGTCCAGCCTCTCATCAGGGCTCTCTGAGTTTTGGAAGAGACTAGTAAAGCCTTCGTTCGCTTTGACGTCGTCCCAAGATGTGCCGAGGATGGTGGGCGACCAATTGCCTACGCCACCCATCGGCTTACCCCACGTACAGGCGTCGCTTTCAGAGACACCTTGTTTGTTGACATAATATTGCGCCGAAGTTGCCTTACCCTGCCAAAAGTAGTACTTGCCCTGATCAGGACTGGCGAGGAAACCACTTTGACCGGGCCCAAGTGTGAGGGGGAAAGTCATTGATTCGGTGCCTGTTCCACGTCAGTTTGCGTCCACTTCCTTCGATGGTGTTAATCACCAGGGTAGTCTGTCCGGCAGAAAGAAACTGATTTCGACAGGTTGTTCTGGACCTTGACAGTCATGCTCTTCGAAGACTGGCCACATAAGGTCTTGCCGAGAGACCCATCTGCCATCTCCAGGTAGCCATTGTTGTTACAATACAAGCCACCGACAGACTGGCCTGTCCGGCCCTGCTTGCTGGGAAATGAGAGCTTGAGGTAGGGATTTGGGCAGCCATAGGAGCAGAAGCGGCCTGCCGTACAGCACGAACCATCTGAACATGAGCCTTTGACGATGGTGGTAATATCATCATAGCCATCGCTTCCACTATACTGAGGATCCTGGATCCCGGACCAGCCGCCCAACCCTTCATGTGCAATCGGAAGGGCACCATAACCATACGGGAACTCATTGCATGGAATCTTGTTGTTAGGAAACTCTTTGTCGCAAGAAGAGCAGTAGCCATTCTGATCGACCATGTCAGCCCAGTTCTTGGGAGGTCCATCAGACTGCGGTGGCGGTGACGAGTCGGGAGAAGCACTTGGAACGGGGTTGATTGATGGCTGCTCAGCCTTTGTTGCAGGCGATGTCTGTGATGATGGCGGGTCAGGCGATGCTGAGGTCACAGGCTGGGGCTGTGGGACTTCTTGTGTTACCGGCGCCTCCGCCTCTAGGGACGGTGCGGGCGTGGGCAAAGCAACGGGGCCGTTTGTTGAGGTTGACAAGATACCATCATCACCCCAGATAAGAGTACCGTTAGCAATGCCCTGGCGAACCTCCTCTTCTGAGATTGAGTGGTCATCAAGCCAATAGATGATGGTGGTGACAGTCGCTGCAGGCACATACGCGACACTGTCAGGTCGTGCTTCGCGCTTGGCCAGTCCATGAACGTGGCGGTGCTTCAATGAGTACGGCGTCGCAGCGACACCTGCTGCAAACGCAGCTAGGGTAGCAATAAGTTCGAGTCTCATGTTCACTGCCGCCAGTTCTGGAATGAGATATTTCTTGACGTGCTAGACCGTACGTTGTGAGCCGGTGAGACAAGGGCGTGAGTGGTGTGAACAGTAACTGACCTACGCGTATCTACGGTTATATCCTACGGTGGTGGAGCTTCAAAACGCCTTTCTGTGAAGTGAGATGACGTTGTCGTCGGCTGTCTTGTTTGTTTGTTTTCCGAGCAACCGCGACTGGAATGAGAGACAGTGAAGTATATTGTACTTGACTTAATGAGTATACTAGAGATGCACCTCCAGGAGGCCGCACGGAAGAATGGTTGTAGGAGTTTGGGGGCGACTGATTTGAACCTGATGTTAGTTGTTGCAGCGTGGGTCGCACCGTGAGCAAGTGATGATGGCAAGGAAGTGGTGGGTTGTTTGTATGGCATGCGTGCCAAGGGCAGGGTCCACTAGCGTGGTGGCTCTGCTCGCAAAGGAAGGCGCAGTGAGCGGGAGAATGTGCATACCTCGTTCTAGAATTGCCCTTTATGATTTCACCATCTATTTCTTTGCGCTGCTACCTCTCCAACAACCGGAGTAGAGATGTGGATGTACAAAAGGGGTAGAGAGCGTGCAGAACTGTTCGAGTGCAGATGAGAGGTAGGGAATGTATGGGTGAGCGACATCAAGGATGATTGTTACGGCAGTGCGATGCGCAGAATATCAAGCAGTAGAATGGGGGCATCTCTCCCGGGTGGTAGAGACTAAGATGGTTTACGACCGAATATTGACCCTGTGACGCTATTGTGTTGGGCAGATGGTCAAAAGGTGCTCCGGCCTGTGGCACATACGTGGATCCAAACGGAATACCCAGAGCTCCAGCGCGATCAATCTTTGCCTCTCGAGCTGGTACCTGTCTGAGTGAAGTGCAAAGCTGAACATTTTTAGTAGATCTGACTCCAACGGCGTGGAAAGTTTCGGCTGGGCGGCTCAAGACATCGATGTGCTCCCCACACATGGCCATAGCCTGCGCCCGAACTCTCGGGAAGCTGCTGTCAGCGCTGTCGTGTAACATTGACCCCTGGCGGGCAACACAAGCGCGCACATTCTACCAGGTTGGAATGTGGCACAAACAAGGACAATAATCGAGTACTATCCAGAATAGTCACCAGGCAGAGATCCACCCTGTCCGACTCTTGCTTACCGAGTACCGATGTGCCCGTTTAATCTTTCAATTTATCTGTCGCCGAGTATTCTACGTTGTTGGAAGCTACAGGGTCTGTACCACAATTCCAGTTGGTTTCGCTCCAAGTGGCACGCTCTCCAAGCCGGTGGAAGGTGTGTGAAGGCATAGACCATCATTCTACTTAGCTTGCCCCAAGCCATGGAGGTACGAGTAAATTATAATTGTGATGCGATAGCGAAGTACTGTCGTGTTGGGCAGAAGGATGATTACCAAGTGTGATGAACGACGTGATAAAGACGAAACCCCTGAGCGCTAGTCTGCTTGGCACGTTCTACCACAGTCGCATGTGCTTGGAGTGTGCTACAACATGTACATGCAGCTCGTGCTGTAATTAAGACATATTAAACACCATGATTCGCAAGCTGAGAAGGATTGAGGTGATAGTGATAGTAGATCTTTTGTGCTGCAAATACTTATGTACGACGTCAAGTTTAATTATACCGATGATGCTGATGCGCCGAAGATGTGATTGCAGAACGATCAGATATCCACCAGCTTAGACGATACCCATCTCCTGTACAATCGCCAGACAAGACGCCTACACTTGCTGGATATAGTTTGCCGGTACACTCCTCACCACGCCGTTTCTTTCCACATCTGCCCATCCATCACCAGCTTCCATGTTGATAAGCACGAAGCGATCGCCCTCGACCATGGAATGCTCCGCATCGCTCTGCGCCGTATAATCATATAGCGCCTCGACATACTTCAACTTCTTTGCCCCCCTCTTTGGCGCAACAGCAGGGCCTTTCTTCTTTCCCGCAGCGGCCGCAGCACCTGCCGCGAAATTCGACGTGCTCGCCGAGCTTGCAGAGTATGTTGAATCCGGACGATTCGAACTGAACGTAGACGCCGTAGTAGGTGGTGTTGCTGGCAAGACTTCGACATATGAGGTAGGGACGAGGCCTTCTCGTGAGCCGGCGCGGACTTTCATCCACCCAGAGCCGTCTAAGTAGTCACGTGAGCGAGCGCCACTTTTTAAACCCAGCAGGACTTCAAACATGGGAGAGAGGGTCGCGGGAGACATACCATCGGGCTCCAGAATGGTCACGTCGCTGCCTTCTGCGACGGTTAGTTCACCTTCTCCGTTCTCTTGATATGCGAAAAGCATTCTGCCTCGCACTTCTGAACTCCTGGGTGTAGGTGGGGCGACGTCTTCCTCGGGCTTGACATATTGTGCTGGTGGAGGCGCAATGATCCGATTTCTCCTAGAGCCAGGCGCGAGAGCAGCGGCCTTCTTTTCAACGGGTGCCTCTTCAGCTGTTGGAGACATGGCTCCAGATACTGAACGATGTGCTGTCGCGGAATAACCTGAGCTGAGCGTGTTCATCGAGTTGACCGTGTCGCTTCTTCCCAACTTTGGCATGTCCGAATGTGACCCAGCTGCAGCTCCATTTGTGCCTGTCACCGCATGAGCAGCCTTTTGCCGCTCTTCTTTCAGCTTCTTCTTTTCTTCTTTGGTCTGCTCACCAACGCAATCCGCTGGGACCTTCATCTCGCATTTGCTATGACAGGTATACCCACAATCCCTACAGTCGAATCCTTTTGCCGATAAACCCCATATCCGGTCACCACAGAGATCGCAATTCGTCGGTATTTTGAAGGTCTGCGACTTGAAGTTGTGGTTCCTGGCTCCGATACTGAGGTCACCCACTGCAGAGGTGATGGTTGAAACCTCCACTTCGGCGCTAACCTTTTGTCTCTCGACCTCGTGCATGGCCTCCTGGATTGCAAACACAGCGCGCACTACGTCCACTTCATCCCGTTTATCTTTCCCTTCCCGAATCTTTTGGCGGACAGCCTTTGCGTTTTCCACCTCCTTCCGTTTCTTGTCTAGTTCACGACGATAGTCTCCCAGTGAGGCCTTGGTCTTTGTGAGAACGTTGCGTAAGAATACCGTGGCAGACTCATCGACTGCGATGTTGTTGTCGTCAAGCCAGACTGGACTGGGCTCGAATTGGAAGTCGCCCGGTTCTTGCCACGGGCCAGCATTGTGCCGCACAAACATCATAGAGTCGAGCAAAGGATTGTTGCGAGGAATCTCGGCTGACAGATGTTTCAAATAGTCGGTGCTGCGTGTAAGCGTTTGCGTTTCGATGCTGGCAGCCAAGGACCAGATAGAATTCAGTTTGTTGACTCGTGTTTCCGAAAGATCTTGTAGGCTCTGTTCAAATTAGCGGCTAATAAACAAGGTACGCCGGTGTCTCTACTTACGTCCAGTAGCTCGGGAACATATTCGTGGTAGTACATTTCTTTTTGCTTGTTGGTCACGTTGATACTAATGAGATACGTATTCTACCTATGTCAGCGGTGTGTAAGCGACAAGATATGCACTAGGCGTACCTTGACATTGCGCATCTCGACTTGCTGTTGTTCGAAAGCATTTCTTGCTTTGCCTTTGCCGTGATCGAATGCGCCGTCGACCTTCTTGCGTCGACTCTCCACCTCCTGGCAAACACTGTCATATTTGCCCTTTTGCTTGCGTAGCTCGGCATACTGGCCGTCGCGCTCCTTCTCCAACTTGGCGGCATAGTCTGCGTGTAGTTTTCGAAGGTCTTCGTACCGCGTGCCAAGAGTCTTGAGAGGGTCGGCCAGCTGGGTGATGAGGGCACCGGCGAATTGTTCGTGTTCAGAGGCTCGGGATTCTAGAGTGTTCAATTGGACTCCCCATGTGGTCATGGAAGCGCTGCAAAGACGTCAGTAGACGCCCCCGATGTGCCGTGTGTATGCGTGTACCTTTCCAGCGAACCCGGAGTAACGGTGGGTGTGTCGCCAACGCTCAGGCTGCTCGCCTTCTTCGCCTTCTTCTCGTAGTACTTTTTGGCGAGCGCACTGAGCTTGGCCGAGTATTCCTTCTCTATGGCGCTGCGCTCTCGGTAGAACTGCTGGATGTCGTCCAGCCAGTTGATGCCACCGGAGACCTGTGGTCGGGTGAATTAGCGGAGGGCGTTGTGGGCATGGCGATGGAGGCGCGGGTCCAGCGGAGTATGCTGCGCGTGTGCATGGGCGGAGAGTGGTGGGCATGTTGGGGACGTACCCAGGCATTGACGTTCTTGAAGCCATCCTGAGAGTTGTGCGTCAGTTGGGAGTGGACACTCTCGCAGCATGTCGGCATCAGGTTACCTTTAATTCCGCGCCGAACTGGGGCGCAATGTCGACCTCCATGCTGCTATTCAGACTGCAGGGCGAGGACGTGGACGGCGGAGATTGGCGCCCCAGACATGGAACATGTACTCCTGGCTTCTAGAAGAGGCGGATTGGAGAAGGCTATGCGGTCTGTTACATAGCAGCTGCCCAATTAGTGGGGCAGGCAGGCCGCAGGATGGCTGACATGCGCGGCGGTGCACGCCAGGATGGGCCAGCCGGGATCTCTGCCGTGACGTGATTGATGGAGGAGGTGCACAGTAGTCTTTGGTGTGCTGCCACTGTTATTGACTACGATTGCGTGCGAGGCCCTTGGATAACGGCGTGGATCGCGTACAGTAAGCAGGGCCATGCAGCCAGCAGCGTCTTCCAAGCCGACGCCTTTGCCTTGCGCAGGTGCAGTTGCTGGCCATGCAGTTCGCTGCCTAAAACTGCCTAGGGTCCCCCCCCCCTTCCCCCCCGCCACAGTGAACCCTCAGGCTCAAGGCAAAGCTCCCCAGCTCCCACAAATTCGCGTTGCTGCTTTGTGCCAAACAACAAGCCCCGCTACCTGCGCCTGTGCTCGACAACAGCGCCGCTTCACCACTTGACCGGTTCACCTTCACCGCAGTTTCCATCCACCACATCACCACTTCACCCCCACCACCAAATCTCCATCCAACACCATCCACCACCACCATCCACCACCACCAGACTCGCCTCATCCCCTCAAATCAATCGCCCGCAAACATGTCTTCAGCGGAAGCGCCGCCCGCGAAAGAGACGCCCGCGCAGGACAAGGCCGCCGAGCAGCCCGCCGCACAGGATGAGTCGCTGGCGCAGGCCCAGGTCGACGGCAGTGGACCGCCAGGCAATGGCTCGAGTCTAGCAGAGGTCGAGTACAAGGTCGAGGTCAAGCTGGCAGACCTGCAGGCCGACCCCAACAACCCACTGTTCTCAGCCAAGTCGTTCGAGGAGCTCCAGCTGTAGGCTTTATACATGCACGCCAGTCCAACGTGGGTTTGCTGACAATCGCAGCTCCGAGGAACTGCTCAAGGGCATCCGCCACATGAACTTCCGCAAGCCTTCCAAGATCCAGGAGAGGGCCCTGCCGCTTCTTCTCATGCAACCGCCCACCAACATGATTGCCCAGTCACAGTCTGGCACTGGCAAGACTGCAGCCTTCTCGCTCAACATCCTCTCCCGCGTCGATCTGTCAAACCCCGAACCCCAAGCACTGGCACTCGCCCCCAGCCGAGAGCTTGCGCGACAGATTTTGGGTGTCATTACGCACATGGGCCAGTTCATGGACGGCTTGAAGACCATGGCAGCTATTCCCGACCCAGCAAGGCGCGGCCAGCAGTTCAATGCCCAGATTCTTGTCGGTACGCCAGGCACCGCCCAAGACATGCTCAAGCGACGCTTGATAAACCCAAAGCACATCAAGATTCTCGTCCTGGACGAAGCAGACAATATGCTCGACCAGCAGGGCATGGGCGAGCAGTGCACGCGCGTCAAGTCTCTGCTCAACAAGGACATTCAGACCGTTCTCTTCTCGGCTACCTTCCCCCCCAACGTCATCTCCTATGCCAACCGCTTTGCGCCAAACGCCAACATCATCACGTTGGCTCATGATGAGTTGACTATCGAGGGTATCAAGCAGCTCTACATCGACATTGACCAGGACAACGACAAGTACGCAACGCTGCTCAAGTTCTACGGTCTCATGACACAAGCGTCGTCCATCATCTTCGTCAGGGTCGGTACAGCCATCATATGCATTGGGTCCATCACACTGACTTCACTAGACACGGCGGACGGCTGAAGAGCTGGAGAAGCGCATGGTTGCAGAAGGCCACAAGGTTGCGCAGCTCAGTGGTGCTATGGAGGGACCCGAGCGTGATCGCATCATTGATCAATTCCGATCGGGAGAAGCAAAGGTCCTCATCACAACCAATGTCCTTGCCCGTGGTATCGATGTGCAGTCTGTCACCATGGTTATCAACTATGTAAGTCTACAGTGCTAGTGTGGTCACAGCAGCACAATACTAACTATTCGCAGGATGTTCCGACCATGGCCGACGGCCGTCAAGCAGACCCCGAGACCTACCTGCATCGCATCGGTCGTACCGGTCGATTTGGACGTGTTGGTGTCGCTCTTACATTTGTGCACGACAAGCAGAGCTGGCAGCAACTGCACGACATCGCAAGCTACTTCAAGACCGACCTTCACCCCATTGACACGAGCGATTGGGATGCAGTCGAGGAGATGATCCAGAACATCATCAAGAGTTCAAGAGCGGGCAAGAGCACGCAGGAAATGACAGAGATGATTACAGGAAGCGCGTAAGCAATCCGCTGGGGAGAAGGAAGTGATGAAAATGACAAGGGTGGGCGATATGAGGAGGACCCCGGGACGATGTGAAGACGGATCATGGAAATCATGTATGCGCAATGCGCTACGAGGAATGATATGTTGCTGCACGACTAAACGGGCGATTACATACCAGCATGTCTGCTAGATGATAGCAGCGATATGCCATGAACAAGAAGAAAATTAAACTCGAGATACCCAACCAACCGACTCGTCTACCATGTTCCTTGTGTCTTGACTTGCGCTATGCATTTTTAATATCTGCGGTGCTATCCTATGTCCAGTTATAGGCTGAACTGCCATTGAATCTCTTCACTTTTTCTACTTTACTTCTCCCACTTCACTTCTCCCACCCGCCACCCCCCGTAACCAAAATCACCACCAAACTACTCACAATCAACGCGCCACTAATGACACTCACCACGACGATGCTGCCACGACTAGCCGGAAACTTGCCCCGTATGACATAGTGCTGCGCCTCAAAGTAGCGGTGGAATCCAATGAAGAGCATGACGATGCTGATGGCGATGAAGGTTGCGCCGAGGGGCTTGCCGAGGTAGCGGAGGCGGGTGTGGGTGTGTGAGGATGTGGAGGATGTGGAGGAGGAGGAGGAGGAGAAGGAGGAGGGTGGTGCGTGGAGAGTAGTGTTTAGGCGGAATAACTGGGTGATTGCTATGCCGATTGAGGCAAAGGAGAGGGATGTGCGGAGCCAGGCTAGGAAGGTACGTTCTGTTTTAATTTTTGGTTAGTTTTATAATTTTCTTTTCTTTCCGTCTCTCTCTCTCTCTAGAGGGTAGAGGGTAGAGGGTAGAGGGTAAGAAACCATGACAATGACATGAAAACAACCCACACTCACCCAAAGCCAAATGATCCCGAGCAACACTCCCCTTATTCTCCAACTCGACACTCCCATACTTCTCCCAGAATTGCCGCCATCGCCCGGATTCAGCACGCTCTATGCTTGCGGCTTCGCGCTCGGCGCTCTCCCGTCTTTCAGAGTCTCGGGCCCCATCGCGTGGAGACGTTACTATGGGCGCTGCGACATCGCCTGCCACGTCTTCATCGGTTGAGGTGGATTTGCGGTTTCGAGGCAGCGGGGGCCGAGGCGGTGATGGTGCTGGTAGTGGTGACGACGTTGTTGCGACGGAAGGGGAGATGGAGTGGTAGTTTGGAGTGGTGAAGTGTGCGATTGGTGAGGTTTCGTTGGGTATTGCGTGAGTAGTGGTGGTGTTGTTGTTGTTGTTGTTCTTGCTGTTGTTCTGGTCGTCGTTGCTGTAGTGGAGGTTGTTGCAAGGTGGAGATGTGGAGCGGGGTTGCGTGGGTATCATGGTTGTGAGTGGTGCCATGACTTTGGACTGGGACCCCTGAGCGATCGAAGCGATGCGGGTTGCTACACGTACTGTACCTACCTACAGTATCTCCGATGTGAGGATCCAATCCACCCCGGCCGAGACACTGAAAGAAATCTTGAGTTGATAGTGCAAAGGCTATAATTCAAGGCATCATTTTAGCTGGTTCAGTGGTGCGGGCAACCGCGGAGTCTTCATGCGCCATGCCATGCGCAGTGCAGCTCCAGTATCCCCGGGCGCGTGGCTCTTGGAGTCTGGTGCGCTGCGGGAGCGGTGCTTTGACGGCCGATCTGCTGCATCATGGCTGTCATGCGGGCATGTACTTGACATTCAGCAACAAGGCCTCGATTCATTGACAGCTTCTACAAGCTGTCAGATAGAGTACCCTGCACTTTGAAGACGTGATTGCGCTTATGGGTAAGGCAAGACACGGGAGAGGCGCAAACTGTGCGGCTTGTGGTGATATTTGTGGCGTCTTGACCAGGTTCGAACGAGTGAGCTAAGAAATGTTCCGCGGATGAGACTCAGGCTTGTCTATAGCCTATATGGACAGCCTTGCGCCTCCCACATCATCGTGATTTATCAAGTTCCCTCTTTGTCCGCAAGACAAGGTGCACAAGTAAATGGGGGGTGAATGTTGTGTTTGTAAATATGATTGCCGTATGATATCTCATCATCTCCCTTGCAGCTGCTGGTACCACAGACTCTTGCCAGCAAGCTAATCTATACCTACAGAAATAAAACCAAGTACGCTGAGTTATACATGATACATATGCGAGGAAGATGGAGGTCGACGCTCTGTGATCGCAACAATATAGCGGTTAGTAGATCGCCTATACAACGCCGCCCAATGATCCTCGAGTGCAAGGTTCCCGCAAGGAGAGGGTATCTTTCGTCAGGGATTTTTACTCGTTATAGTGGAAGACCTGTTGTCATGGTTAGCGTCATGGTGACCAGGCGGCCTGGGACGGATTTACAAGGTAGTTTGGTAGTCCAAAACTCTCCCAGTTCAAGCGATTCGCCATCTTAGCGAATCCCTCCGTCTCAATGAGGTGGTAGAAGGCAAATGGTGGGAACATGGCTCCATCCCGGTGTACTTCGGCCTTGACCAACAGTGTCGCACCTCCAACTCCATCCAGCTTGATCTTGGTACCAGGGTCCGCGGACTTGTCGTGCATCTTGGCCATTAAGCTGCGGTATGTCGGCATCTCCGCATATCCCTCGAGCAGAATATCGTCCTTGCCCATCTTTGCGCCCAGCTCGCGCGCCGTGGAGCTGTCAATCCAGTTGTTGTAGTCGTATTCGCGGATGTCCATGGCCTTTTTGTCCTCGTTGTAGTATCGCTGGAAGCAGTTGGGCACGATGATGGGCACGTCGTAGCTAGCCAGGTCCTGGATCAGGCTGGGCGGTGTCTCGACGACGTCTGCGTCCATCCAGAGGACCCAGGACGTGGTGGGCCCCAGGGTGGTGAAGAGGAGCGAGTTGCGCGCTTTTGCCATGGCTGCGCGACGCGCCTTTTGGTTTTCCATCTTGTGTCGCTCCGCCTCGTCTTGAGAATTAGGCGGGTTCTCAGTGTCCTGGCGCAGGATGGTGATGGAGGAGAAGCGCTTGTTCTTGGCCCCCGTCTGCGTCTTTGTGACTTGGGCCTGAAGGGCTGCATAGGCTGCGTTGCCTTCTTTCGTCTTGGGTATTATGAAACCGAGGGAGATGAGGTGGTGGGGGTAGTTGAGCTTGAGCAGATTGTCCCAGTACTGCTGGTAGAAGCGGGCGAGCGGCGTCAGGATAAGGACCGTTTCCTCATTCTCAATGGGCGTCCGTGAGGTGGTGACATTGTTCATGTAGTAGTGTACGACGGGCGGCGCCGCTTGTGGAGCGTTCGCTTTCGATTTGCGGAAGGGCAGCGAAGGTGGAGACAAGGGGCTTGACGCCGTCTCGCCGCCATTCTTCCTGCCTATCGACGGGCCCTCGCCGCCGGAAAAGAAGAAGACGAAGAAGCCTATGCAGAGGATGGCGGCGAGCACGACGGTGATGGGGTTGGAGCGGCGGAAGGAGCGTGACATGGTGGGCGGGCAGACGAAGGAAGACGGCGAACGGCAGTTGCCAGAAGTCTTGCAGCGTCTACGAATGGGGCATTAGAAGGAAAGCGAGGGGTAGTGGTGGTGGAGGTGGTGGAGGTGGTGGTGAGGGTGCGGGTGTGGATGCGGGCGTGCTTCGGCGCAAGGAGGTGATGTGCGAGATGTGGCCAAGCTGGCGCTCGAAAAAGTGTGGGCTGCAAGTCGGGGGTGTAGGGGTGTCGGAGGGTGGTGCGACGGTGCAATCAAATCAGTGGACGGGAAGGCGACACTCTGGGCATGTGTAGGCATAAAACAGACAGACAGACAGAAAGACAGACAGATGGCTAGCTAGACAGGATCTGGACAGACGGCCTCTTGGAAGACCAGGAGCTTTTGCAGCCGGGCGCAAATGTCAGGAAAGGGCTGGCTCAGGCTGGCGTGGTGGTCGTGGTATGCGAGCTGTCGTGCATGCATCGGCCTTGCCCTTGACCTTGCCCGTTGCGACGGCTCATTTCCATGCGGCTCAAGCTTACTCATCTCCTCAATGGGCATGGGTGCGCGCGCTGTCCAGTGTCAGCGTGTCGTGCTAGCCAAAAGTCGAGCTGCGGCGGGATGCAGCGAAGCTTAACGTTAGGTGCTGCTGCTGCTGAGTGCTGACCTCATTATTGGCCTGCAACACCACCACCACCACCACTACCACTCACTCCCACTTCCACCACCCCCGCCATGGCCCACTGAGCCTCCAATGCTTCTCCTGGCCGCCCGGCAATGCCTCATCTCCCGGGGCTCCTCTGCCCCGGCTGTGCTCTCGTGCCGTCTGGCAATCGCTGCAGTCACGCGCCGCCCGTACGCCACAGGAAAGAGACGTAAATCGAGCACCAAGGCCAAGCCGACCATAACGCCCTCACCACCCTCTGCCGCCACAGTAATCCCCCACTCCGTCCACCAAGATGTACGTCCATGTTCCATCAACGCGCGCTTCAACACTGGCTGACCCCCCCGTGGGAGCAAACCCTGCTCCGGCACATATCCTCTCTACCGGTTCAGAGGAGGCATGGGGAGCCATTCTGTGTCGTCCTCGTCACCCCGTCCTTCGCCTCAAAGCTACTTGACGACGTCTTCATGACCAAGCTCCTCTATCGCATCTACCAGAACCTGTTCTCCACCAGAAATAAAAAGCGCTCTTTTGACCTGCGAATCAACGTACTATCTGCTGTTGTGGACAAACTTCCCGTTGGCCGGCCCATTACAGCACCAGACGATCTCGACGCTGAAAGCACCCGCCGTAATCATGAACTGCCTGCTGCCGCTGCTGGATATGAAGGCATCGCCTATGCTTCGCTCCCAGCCGCGGCCTCTGCGCCATCCCACTTGGTTTCTTCGCCGCTCTCCTCAGACCTAGGCGCCATCGACTTCGTTACGTCGACCAAAGGCCCAAAACCCACTCAAGACTACGAGGTTTTGCGCCTGCCATTAGCAAACACTGTCTTCCAAACCGGCACCACAAGTACCATGTTCCTCTCGCGCTACAAGACTGCAGACGATGGACACCTCGTCCTACAGAAGGTGTCGAGAGAGAAGCTTTCACACTATCAAGTGCATATTCGTGCAGATTCATTAGGCCCGAAATTGGAATCTGAGATGAGCCTTCCAGGCCTAGTGACATCCCTGAACATTCCACTCCTACCTTTGACCAACCCCCGGCGTGTCAGTGGATGTATGGGCAACATCATCCGTCGTATCATTGACACAAATGGTGACGAAGTGACTGCCTCCTCAGAACTCGAGGACGTGGTACCAAAGTTCTTCCAGGCCCGCGGTGAGCCTGCACAAGCTACTACAGCTTGGGCACTGGTTATACCTTCCAACTTGCACTCGCATTGCCTTGAATCGACACAAGCCTGGCTGGACCGAACACGAGACACGAATGCTGCAAATGAATGGGAAAGTCTTTGGCAGAGTGACCCACCTGTGTGGACCAGTGCTGTGGCAAACGCTATCGGTCGAGGTGCCCGACTCCATCGTGTGCTGAGCGGAGGCGGTGGATGGGGACAAAAAGCTGGGCTCTTATCACTGGATCCTGTTCCCCTCACTGTTCCCAACCCTTCTTCCATCACGGACGAGTTACCCAGCATGCTCGCTGACCCTGAAGACTTTGCTTCTACTCTCACACCGGTTGTCAATGACGGCGATTTGATACAATTCTTCATACAGCCAGCATCACATATATCTGCGGAGGCAGCACGATACGATAGTGAAGAGCAACTCAAGGCGATACCAGAGGACGGCGCTGTTGGTTGGCAGTTGGGCACAATTCCAAGCACAGTCGATTCTATCCCCGGGACGTCTTGGCAGCATGCTGAGCCAGTTTCATCGGGGGCATCGATCTTCAGACGGAGCTTCGGTGCTCTGACTGAAAGACCACTGTTGCTCACGAGGCGCATGTGGGAAAAGGGTGCCGTGACAGAGACTTCCTCCACCACCACTATCGACGTGCCATTTACTCGTTTCTGGAAATTGGGCTTACTGGAAGTCTATCCGCCAAAGACTAAAAAATCTGGGAACAAGCCCAAGGCGGTCGGCGTCTCATCAAAGAAAGAAGAGAGCAAAGCAGCGGCATCTGATAGCAAAGGTAGATTGAGGGCAGATGAGGAAGGTGCTTCCACGGACGTAGGTGAGCTTAGAACAGCCAAATAAAGCAAAACATGTCCTAATTATGGAAGCGACCACTCCTCACTTCACAAAAGCCACTACGTTCATTGTACACGACGGGCCCTGAATCAACAGGGACTAATAAAAAACCAAAGTCTCAGCAGCTCCAAACCGCGAAAGGTAATACCCAAATATCCATCCGCCGTGTTCTGTCTGCAAATGTTGCAGAACCGCCCGTCAATGAGACTCAGTCGAGCGCACTGGAAATCAGCCGCTCCGCGGCAGAGCAAGGCATCACGATCTACAATTATCTGAAAAAGAGACATCGAGGCCTGCATCGACTGGTCTCCCGATTAACGGATGAATACAACGCCGTCATGCAGCGTCTTGCAGAACGAGGCATTACCCCATCCACCTTAGCCGCCGCCCGTCAACGTCAACGTCAACGTCAACATGAACGGGATCAGGAGCGCAAACGCAAACGTGAACGCCAAAACCAATCCGCCGTCCCACGCATCCGCAAAGTCAAACACATACCCCATGATACCCCCTCCTCAATTATTAAGCAATTCCTTGTCATCAGCCACCAACTCGCCCGCCTCGCCACATTCACACATTCCCTGCTCTTTCAGATTTGTGGCACCCGCGGCATCAGGCCCATCCTCCGGCGCACGGGAGTGAAGGTCATTGGAAGCAAAGCGGGGAGGCGCATGTGGCTCAGTCTAGGGGTAAAAAGCATCATCAGACCAAACGCAAGAAGGAGTGATGGCAACCAACAGGTGAGGAGACGGGTGGTCAAAAGGAGAGTGAGAAGAGTGACTGTAGGTGCCAAAAGGGTTGTGCGTGGCTACATCAGTGCCCCGAGTTTGACAAGGACACACGACAGTACAAGGCGCAAGGGCCACGCCAGAGTTCGCAAAGTAGGCGTTGGCAGAGGTATGGAGAGGATGCAACCCAGTCCACGACGACAGGCGAATAAACGGCGTAGTGCGGATAAGAGGAACGGGGCCAAGGAACTCGAGGAATTGACAAAGTCGTGGTTGTCGTAGTTTGTGGGTTGGGTTGCGTTTTAGATTCCAAAGTCCAAAGCCTGTATTAGTATAGTACTAATGGGGGGGATAGTTGTATAGGGATAGTCGTCATGGAAGTAGCAAGAGGAGTAGGGAAGACGAAGGATGACGAGAACAAAAAAACAAGCAAGACTAGATACACAAAAACAAACACCTCCTCACATGGTCATCTACCAACATCCTTACGCCCAACCCCCCAACATCTACACCCAACATCTCCATAAAAACCAGTTTTTCAACAATAGACTTTAACACCCACAACATCACCAAGACCAATTACTCAAAAATCAAAATTAATTTTTGTTTTAAAAAAAAAAGAAGTGTTTTCCATTATTTGACTCTGATTTCCACAAGTTTTATTCGGGGACACGGAGAAGGGTGTGGCGCGCTCCCTCTCCCCTCTCCCCTCTGCCCCAAACCCCACTACCAAATCCCTAAACCCAGAATCCATTTCTCGTCTCAAGCGCCAAATAAACCCCCGAATGCGCTGTGAGTGTGAGTGTGAGTGTGACTGTGTGTTGTGTATGTGTGTTCGCATAACCATCCCGCTTTTTTTGATTGAAAACCCGAGGGAAAATTAAAAAAAACACAAACGCCTTTGCTCGTGGTGATGGTAGTGGTGGTGGTGGTATGGAAAGAAAAAAAAAGGGGGGGGGGGGGGGAATGAGAAGGTGGAAAGTAACTGTTTGGGTTGGGGTGGAATCTCAGGGCGTGGAAAAGGGTGTGTTATGCAGGTATGGCACCACACAATCTCGGTAGGGCTTCCCCCGGGTGTGCGTATTTGGGTGGTTGGTGTAGGACTTGAGTGCACAGGTGGCCCAACTGCGAAGACGTGAGGGTTTTTGCCAGTGTGTTGCGCTGGTCATGGAGAGATGTAAGTGGGGGAGATGAGTTTTTCGAGGCCGTGCGGCAGATGGTTTAATCAATGGGTGACTGAAGAATGAGGCGATCCTGGCCGGTAGCGAGCATTCTATAACTCCGTCTTACTCGCCGTAAAGTCCCAGAGCATCTTGACCAGAGAATCCGGAAGCGTGTACAGATCGACGTGGAATTCGCCATCTGCAAATTCTGGTTAGCCCCTCATCTTTAGGAAGAAAAGTGATGCTGGCAGATCAAACGTACTCTCAACATCGTTCTTGGTATACGTCTCGCTGGTCTTGTTGTCATGCACCATGGTGACCACATGCAACAAGTCATCCTCGCTCAGCTTCTGCAGACCATCGGCAAGCTTCTCCATGTCGACGTTCTTGTCTCGCCTGTTCTTCTTCTTGGCCGCATCTTTGCCGCGAACACCATTTGCATCGGCGGCGCCGGTTTCTTGCAGTAAGGCGAGAAGTTCGGGCTTGGGGTTGCGGAAGGTCTTTGCACAAAAGGTTAGCTGTTGTCCACCACTCCTTTTGGATACGGGCTGCTGATACGTACGATTTGATGCTTGGCCTCGTAGCGCTCAGACTGGAAGTTGAGGTCGTGCTCTAGTGTGTGTTCACCGCCCTTGCCCACGGCTGTGAGGACAATGTTCATGTCGAACTCTCCCCAACCCTTCTCGTCGATTCGGAACGGGGGCTTCTTGAAGACTGTTACTCTTGTTAGGTTGAATGACACGGTGGTGGGCTGTAGCGTTTCCGCGCTTACCCTGCTTGTTCCTCTCGAATGTGGGATGGAGGTTGTATGTGCACTTCTCGAAGACGGTGGGGAGGACCTCGTTGCCCTGGTCGTCTAACAGCCAGACCTCGATGCTCCATTTGCGCATAGGGTAGCCTTCCATGGGTGAGGGCTCATCGCTGTGGTGTACATGTTAGCAATTGGCGGACTGGTCGAGGTTCGCGCAGCTTGGGGATCGGCGCGTAGACGCGTGAGAAAGGTAGGCGCCTGCGATCGCGCAAGGTCTACACGTACATGGGCTTCTGGTGCGTGACGAGCCTGACATATCGCTTGACCTGTATCATGTTAGCATGTCAAATGGCATATTCCGCCTTGGAGAGGCGCAACTCACGTCGGGCATGTTTGGTAGCCAACTGGTATGCGCTGTTCTTTAGGATGTTCCGGGGTTAGGGTGCGACCTTACGCGACTACACTCAGGTTGAAGGCGCGTTGGTTGTCGGAATTGCGGTATATGAAGTTGGGAATCGCGGTGGTGGCTGGTCGCGAGCTTAGATTTGGCGGAGGCAGACAGAAGCACCCGACGTCGCGGGGCCGACTGTTGGGCCTTGGCACAAACGACAATCATGGAACCAGGTGGCTGCATGCATGAGCTGATTTCTTGATAATTATTCTCTCACCTGGGTGAGAGAGACTGTGCCACACGATCGTTTACTCTGAAAACGAGCTTCCAACTTCATCTCACCTTTGTCAAAGAGACTTTGCAATTACACGTTACTCACCAGCCATACACTGTCACCATCAAGCGTTTCCAGGCGAACTCGTTCGAACTCGTTGTACTTGGGGGGGAATGCCTTGGGCTACAGTAACCCGGCCAATTCAGTGCTATCTACTTATGTGCAGAGTGTGGGTCATGTCGTCTATCCTCGTGGTATGCTATCCTTCCAAACCGTATCGCTATTCGTGTGCATGCATGCATCATTCCGTAATCTCTCCCGCATACACCAAACTGAACATAGGACATCACTTGGACGTCTACGCGTCCGACTTGCCAAAGAGAGCCTCGTTTTCTTGCTGAGCCTTGATGAAAGCCTCCTTGAAGGCGTTGGCGTCTGTACATGGTTGTTAGTCAATGGTCCTGGCTCTGGCTCGTACATCGACTATACTTACTCTCACTGTTGGCAAAACGAATGGCCAGGGTCTGAGCCTCAGGCTCGCCCTCACTGACGTCGGCGGCGGCATTCCAGACCCAACTGCGGTCGCTGCCTACGTTGGGGGAGAGCTTCATGTCAGGGACAACTGTGACTCTGTCAGTATGTTTTTCTGCTTTCTCCTTGACTTGTCCATCATACCATAGTGGTTGGCGCAAACCTTGAGCGTCTTGTCTCGTCGCATAACCAGGCGGGTCTTGCCATTCTCCTTGTGCTTGAGTAACCGGACGTCACCAGTGCCGCGCTCCTTCCACTCCCGCGATTCCCTGTCGAACTTGAACAGCTTGGCGCGCATCTTGAAGACTTGCTCTTCCAGCTCTTCGTTGGTCTTGGTGTCGACCTTCTCGGTGAGATGTACAACGGGCGCGAAGTCGACATCGGGCTCCTCGTTCTCGGGGTTCTCGTCCTGGAGGCTGTTAGCACGGTGTAGGCGGTAGCCGGGCAAACACTCTCACCTCGCCCTTGGGCTTTGAAGCGCCCGATGGCTCGTCCTTGTCGTCCACCTCCTCCTTCTTCACCTTTGCGGGGCCGCCACCGAACATGGAGAAGACGTTGTCCTTGACTGCGGCCGCGGCCGAGGTAGCAGCGTCTGTCGCCTTCTCGGTGATTGGCTTGTCGTCCTTGGCCTCTGTGGTGTCCTTGGTCTCGGGCGTCTCTGTCTTGTTTGCTGCGATGTCGGTGGTGACCTTTGCAGTTTCGTCCTCGACAAGCCTGGCGCCAGGTGCGGCGGCCTGGTCGGCGGCGGGGTCTGGCTTGGCGACGTCAGACATGTTTGTTGTATGGCGACGAGTAATTCTGGGCTATGTAAGAAGAGGGTGCAAGGCGAAAAATGAGTCCAGTGGTGTGTTTGGGTGTTGTCGCTGTTTAGCCCTAGAAATTGGAGGCGATGAGGGGCAATGCGCTAAACCGCTTTGAAATGAGGGACGCATTCTCGCCGCCTCCCACCAGTCGCAGTTGCCTGGACGTGCTGCTGTTTGCTAATGCATCAGGTAGGATTTCTCTGCTAGACTCGCAAGCTTTTTTTCTGCCTAGTACTTTTAATATTGGGCGTTTCTAAACTACCTTTGTTGCGAGTATTTCGTGGCATCATCATGGGCTCAGGGAGGCGACGTCATAGGCTTTTGGCTCACACTTTGAAGCTGTTTTTGATCTAGGGGAGGGTTACATATCGCAAGGACTACAGGAGACGGTCGCTGTTCGACCGTGGTATATCGTGAATCCAGAGTGCTATGTCCCAAAACGCCAGATAACTTCTCGCTCGAGGTACTTGACGCGTATTGTTCCACCGTGGCCCAGGTCATGGGTAGGTATAGCCCACGCCGACTCTCTAAATATGAGGTCCCAATAAAATAGACCCAACGCCCGCCCAGTGGAAGAACACACCGAGACTTCTTCACGCCTAAAGAAATTCCTCCATCTCTGACTAGAGCGCACCCCAACCTAATTCCTCAAGCCATACCCCGCACCTTTGCGCACGCCCAACTCCCCCCGCCGTTGACGCCATTGACCACCAGGCCCGTAGCTGACTCCACCTTGCACCGCAGACGTAGGGCGTTCTTTCGGGCTTTCAATACCGTCGGCGAGGTCCGAACTGGCGCAGTCGCCTGGCGAAGTCCTGTCCATGCTGCACCTTGCGCCTGCTTCAACAACTTGGTGCCTGTAGATACTTGATCCTGTACCACCTGCTGGGTATCCTGGATGTACGCGGCTACTTGTTCCCCAGGTACTGCGAAAGCTTCCAGTCTCGCCATCTGTGACTGCACCTGCTGCACTGCTGAAGACGACAACTGCTCGAGGTTCTTCTTTGCTGTGCCAAGTACCTGTTGCAGCGTCGACTTGTTGTGTCCCAGAGTGATCTCGAAAGACTGTTGTACCAAAGGCTTCGAGTATGTCGCAATCCTCACGATGAAGCTACTCTCAGGATACTCTGACTCGAGATCTACGATATAGTCGCCATTCATAGTGCGGTTGTAGCGGACAGCGATGGGCTGAGACTCTCGGGAAACGTTAATCTGTATTTGAGGCTTGTTTTTGCTTGCTTTGAAGCTTCCCCTTGGAGAAAGGGTGAATTGATGGTCGCCCGTTCCAAGTATCTGAAAACTGCGGTCATTCTTTTGTTTCGTCGGGTCTGACCGTTTAACTGATTTGGGCAGTGGTGGAGTGAATGTGAGCCCACTGGATAGCGGCGCCGCTGTGGAAAGTGATGCCGAAGGAAGAATGGACGAGGCTGACGGAGGCTGCATAATCGTGGAGCTCAACGAGCAACTCTGTGAAGAGGCCGTAACTTCGGCTGTACCATTTGAGGCCATCTGATAGAACATTGGGCCGTATGCTACCCCAAGGAAAACTGCCGGTAACAGTACGGAGATCATGATGGCCTTCAACGCAGTCTTGATTATCGGCCAGATTGAGTCTAGATTTCTTGGAGATAGTCCAGACTTAGCTTTGCCCTGAGAGAGTTGCTTCGTTTCGCCTCTTGGGTGTGGAGCTGACAACAAATGAGGACTAATGAGCGCCAAGTGACGATTTATCTGAGACGGCTCGAGGTGTACAAATGTGTAGTAATCCAAAGGAAGGACTTCCTTCAACTCGAAGTCGGTATTACTGCCATTGCAGCCCTCGATGTGTACTCTGAGCTTCCGTGGGTCGAAGGAAGTTTCGCCAGTCCCATACGGTCGCGCAGTGGTTAGGTCAATGCACGCAATGCCTTCGCGTTCGAAAACTTGACCAGCAGCTGCAAAGTCATGTGCGTCAGTGCTTGCTATATTTGCTGGATGACAGAAGATGACAAGATCTGGTCGATCAGTTGGCGCGGAGCGGAGGCCACGGCCAAACTTCAACTCCTGGCCGTCGTCTAGTATTGCCAGGACGTGTGATAGCTTCTCGCGTGCTGCAAAAGTGTGAAGCTCGGTACAGCGCAGCCTGTGCATAATTGGACTATATGGCTCAATCTGCCCACGGACCATGACCGATTTGGAGGGGTGGGGTGAGGCAGTGAGTGCTTTGCCGATGTGCTCGGTGATTAGGTCCTCGATCCATTTGTCGGGCTTACCAATAAAGAGTATCCTATATGTGTCTGGAGTGGAAGCGTACTGTGGTGCGAAGGCAGCCTTGACAAGCATGCGGATCTGGGAACAGCCATACACGGCAAGCACTTTGTGTAGCTCGCCATTTGCGTCTGGCTTGCTTATGAACACTTGGCTGCCATACGTGACGCTGGCGTCCTCCATGGCTTGCTCGTCCAGTTTGATCCACATGCTCCCACTACGATCCAAGCCCGCCGCTCGTTCAGTCAGTGTACTGTCTTCTCCACTCCCCACCGAGAGGACGTCCATGTGATGTTCAGCGTTCTCGGCCTGCGAGGAGTGGAGGCTATCCTGCAGGTCATTGTCGCCCAAGGGATAGTCATTATCATCGTCACTAAAGTCCGAGGCATCGTCAGGCGTAGGGCCCTCCGTTGACGCAATAGACTCGGTATGAGCCTCGTCGTCCGACGTCTCGAGCAGACTGTCGCCGAGGAACTCGTAGGTGCTCCCGTCAAGGGCGCTGCCAGCCTCGTCGGCGTGGCGTGCCGAGGATCTCATTATCAAGGTATCTAGGTCTAGTCTGGCGAGCGACTGGTTGACCCGCATGGGAGGGAACTTGAAGTCTTGAGGAGGGTCAGAAGCGCTGGTAGGCATGTCAGTAGAGAGTCATGGAAGGAGACGTGTGCGAGGCCAAGCGGCAGTGTGCTGAAGAAGAAGGCGTGCCCCGTCCGCAGGAGAGGGTGGGTGCACGGGTGGAGGAGTGGACGGGCGCTGCCTAACAGCTAGTTGCGGGCCAGGCGCGTGTTTGGAAGGGAGCCTTACCGGGATTCGCGGATTGATGATGCAAGCGGGGACACTGAAACACACACCTTGTTGGGTTGTCTTTGGAAGTACAAAAGGGTGCCCAAGTGGTGCTGGTCAGTAGAAGCAGTGACAACAGCAAGTGAGAAGACGTGAGATGTGTGTGTGTGCTGTGCTACAGGGCGCTGAATAGGTCATCCATCTCACCAATGTCCATGTATGGTTCCGAATGGAGGGGTCCAATGACCTCTACCCCACATCGCGCCGCCATCACATAGGGAAACCATGGCTCCACTGCGGACAGCGCAGACAAACAAAGGTAGCGCGCCAGCCGACTAGACTCTATGTTGCTCTAACGTGCTAGTCGTGAGCCATGAAGACATACACTTTATTCATAGCTGCTGCTGCGTCGATTAGGTGCTACCCACTATGTAGAGTAGCTGTGGAGTGCGCAACTCAGAGTCATGGCAACGCCATCCGCTGCAACCTAGTCTGCACCTGTGCCGCCCCACTGAACTAACAACGACCATATGCATTGCCAACACCATTGCGCCATACACAAAACGAGTCTATCTATGCTGATGCCCCCAGACCACCTACGCCGGAATTTGGTATAGTGCAAGTAAAGGAAAACGTGGAAGTTACGATCCAGGCGGGCCAGGTGAGGCCCAACCTCCTGCCACCTCGACCCAATCCGCCAGACAGGAGCCTTCTTTGCCCTCCACGTCGACTATATCCGTGTCACATTTGCAGCGACAGCCAACCCCGTTCTCCTTGACTGGATCTGGTGTAGCCCAGTACCTGTCTTCTTCAAGTCGTTCCTTCTCGTCGAGCGTCGTCTTCTCCAGATAGGGTTCCCTGGGTAATTGTCGCGCTGGTGCATTTGCTGGACAGTGCTGGATGGTAGTGTGTCGATACCCAAAGTCACGGAAGTAGTGCAGGTCGCTGGGAGCAAGAAGAGCGCCAGCAGCTAGCGAATGGATTGGTGCATCCCCCCACCGTTCCATCCAGAAGCCGCCGCTGCGGTCCATCAATTCGAAAAAGTCATTATACTCCTTGCTCCGGAACCAGTTCAGATTGGCAATCTCAAAGTTGCTCCAGAAGTGGCACATGTTGTACGATTCGCCTTCCATGTTCTCCGGATGGATTTCTGGCAGGCCGTTCTCGCCGGGCTCCGAGTTCATCATTTCTTGTGGGAAGAAAGGCTTCTTGTGCTTCGGTTCCTTTTTCGGCGCCGTCTTCTCTTCTTCCTCGGGCTTCTCCACAAACATCTCCCACAAGCCTTTGGACGTCAAGTTATTCATTCGTTTGTAAGCCGATGCATACCGAAAGATGTTGGGAACCGTCTCTCGCAGCTCCTTCACCGCGATCGTGAAGCCATATGTCTTCTTGTTTCTGATCATGTGGATGAATGGATCGTATGTGATGTCGCAGAAGTACTTGATCTCTGGTTCCAATCGCCAGTACCAGTCGTACTTTTGTAGCAGCTCGTGCTGGTAGAATTTCCTTTATCATGTCAGCCTGGATGCATGGTACCGGAGAGAGAGAACTTACCCAGAATAGAACCGACACATGTGATGATAGCTCTCCATGCCCCCGTACATGATAGCTCGATCGCCCTGCTTTGCAATACCTTCCTTTGCGACTGCTGGGTCGACCCAATCCGGAAATCCCCAGTGCTCTGGTGGAATCTTACCCCACTCCACGGGTGCGCTTGTGTGATTCAAAATGGTCTCTCGAAATGTCTCGTTGAAGTCGCCATCGTTCAGGAAGACATAGGGGTAGTGAAACCAGCGATTGAAATGCCTCTCAATTGACTTGACCGACTGTATGACACCATCCAGTTCTTTGTTTCGTGCCAGAACCACGAAAGCAGCGTTTGCGCGTGGGCCGTTAACCTGGGGTTCGAGACAGCCGGTCGCAAATGGCTTATCGTACTTTTCGCTGATTTTACTGTGCATTGTCAGCTAGCTAGTCCAGACTTGGAAAAAAGGGCTCTTTTGTACCGGATAGAAGGAGGCGCTCCCGCGGGCATGTTCATGATACCATCTGAGTCTGGCGACCTCACAAATAGAACCAGGATTAATATTATGACGAGGCAGGGGAATAGAAGCACCAAGCCCAGCGGTACCGAGAGGGACGAATTGCCCTTCAGCCGTATTCTCCGTCGAAAGAAGCCTAGTCTGGGCGATAGTTTTTCTGCACGCCGCGATACATGTCCAAACGTCTCTGCGGTCTCCTTGGACGTTGGCAGCCTCCTCGTGATATTCTGCAGGAACCCCATGGCGGTGTTGTGGTGGTCGAGTGTCCACCTGCAGGCAAACCTTCCCTGCCCGTGGCAGTTCTTCCCAATTCGACCCCAATCGATTCACGCCGGAAATGCGGACTGAGATGGTTTTGAGGGTGATGCGATGTGCACGGCGAGCGTGTGCCGTAGGGGCGACGTGTTCGAGCCAGGCAGTTCCAGCTTGTAACGAGTGACGGGACTTGGGCCAGGCGGGTGTGCGACAGGAGCAGCCGGTCAGGCGGTGGCGTAAATGGCAGGCTGTCCGGATGCTCGAGCGAGGGAAAGGAGGGTCGATATTTGCTCGAGACAGTCATTAGCCGACTCGGCGCTGGGCCATTGCGTATGCGTTTCGCGATTTGGAGTGGTGGAGCTAGCTGGGCAAGGAAGATGTCGCTGCAATCACGCAGGGACCAATGACCCTGGCAGGTGCAGGCGTAGCCGCAGCCGGCCCATGCATCGTGGCCACCCTGACAGCCATGGTACACGCGCCATACGGCCAAAAAAGTAACTTTGGGATCGAATCATCCCGATCTTAGTGACAATTGGCAAGTGACGTGCTGCTGTGGCCCTGGAGAGTAATATCGCCAAGCCCTCTGGACGCCTCAAAGGAGCCGCATGGAAAATTCCCCGCTAGACTAAGCTGACTACCTACCTTGGTGCTCCCCTAACTAGCTGAACTGCGCTGCGGTCAAACGCCCCACAGATATCCTGGCTCAACGTCTCAAACTCTTCAGTCCTGGACCTCAGGCTGCAAGATGAGCTTCAAGGCCAAAGATCTACATTTTGGTAAGTTAGGGTTACTTGGAGAGTGGATAGAGGGCTAAATCGGATAGACAGCTCACAACCTGCTTTCCTGCAGCGTTTGAGGGGCCAGCTGCAAAGCGGAGACTCTGCTCGTCATGAGCAACCAATTGCCAGGAACAAGAAGGCGAAAGAAAACGACGAGGATGATGCGCCCACATATGTCCTCGAGGATACAAATCAATCTCTAACGAAAGAGGAATACGAGGCGCTGGTATCAGGCAAAGAATCGAGAGAAGATGAAGATTCTGCTGCAAAACCAGAAAGTACAGACCCTGCCGAAGGCCAAGCAACATCCAAAGACAAAATCGTCGAAGTGGGAGGCAATGTGAAGAAGCGTAAGGCGGCGAGGATCGTTGGCGATGAGCAAGACGAGAGCACCACGCAGAGTCACGATACTAAAAAAACAGATGCCAAAGTTGCCAAGAAGTCGAAGAAGAAGGCAAAAGCTGTCAAGCTCACCTTTGGCGATGAGGAAGAAGGCTGAAATCCATTAGCAGCTTCGCCCTCAGTGATGAGGGAATCGGGATTTCAACGCTTCACCAAGATAGCCTGGAGGCTAGGTCTTTGGCAGAACTTTGATCGCCATATGTGCCACTTCGAAGTGCATTTAGATGCTGTGTTCGGGACCCAGGGGCAGAGGCTTATCGTGCAACGGCCCGATGCGGTCGTGGCTTGGGCTACTTCTTCATGCCTGCGTTTGGTTCGTGACCCATAGTACTCGAGGTTCTGGCAATATGATCCATACAATCAGACATGCGAAGAAAAGACGTACGCAACGCCAAAATTGTCCACGCAAGACGGGCTTGAGGTCGCTGTGTCCCTCTTTGGTTAATCTAGTTTGGCATCAGGAAGTGTTACACTTGTTTGCTGTTCCAGTCTATAGCAAGCAAAGCGAATCACAAAATCTACACGTCTTCTACTTTCAGGTCCACCTCTTGTCATATGCACTGACCAGCTCTCACAATATGTCTCATGTGATATCGTAATACGCTGTCGGCGTTTTCCGAATTTCGGAAAGGTTCCGAATGAGCGCGTGCGCACCTCGTGTCCCTTTCTTCTTCACGAAATTAGTCTTTGAACCCAGTACAAACAACTTGGCTTTGTATCCACCAACAACGTTTAGACAACATGGCAAAACTGTCGCTCGAGGTAAAAAGCAACATGACTTGATTCCATACCTTCTCTTATTCCATCTCCAGGACTTCGACACGCACATTGAGAACCTACGCTCGCAGCTGCAATTCCTGAATGAAACGCTCGAGGGAACAGATCACAATGCACCCGATTGGTTGGCGACAGATCTTTTATCGCTACGGAATAAGTCAGGCAGGTTACATGACGACATGAAGCGCTTTCGAGACGAGCTGGATAGTCAAGGTCTGGCTGAGAAAAAGGTAAGGATCGCTTGCTCTGTAATCGCGCATGCGACAACTCACAATACTAGGCCAAAACCTCCAACAAACGACTCAGTATAGAAGGCTCAAAAGCTGCACGATCTACTCCAACCTCGCAGCCCTCCACCGCGCCAAAATTGGCAGTCTCTCCCCCTGTCGATCAAAGTCCTACACCAAAGGGAAAACCCACACAAGCCCAAGATACCTATGTCGTCCAACACATCGATGTCACAGAGGAGGTCAATCGAAGACTACGCGAAAGTCGCCTGCGACGCCTCATGGAGACACCGAGTACTGCGCAGAAACGAAAGTACAACGCGCTGGACGAACCGCGATCTGAAGGCGCTGCTGAGACGGACGATGAGGCAGCATCAAGGGAAGGGTACAGCGGCAGCGAGTATGAAAGAACGCCGACAAAGCGTCTCAAGAGTAATGGCACATTCGACCAGACGGGGAAGCGCAAGGACAATGGTTATACAGAGACGGAACCAAATGTACAACCTGAAGGCAGGTCAAACTTCAAGAGGAGGAGGATGTAAGATTTCTTCACAGACACATATGTTCGGTTTTGGGAGAGGAGGCATTGGGCAGGAAGTTCCAAGGCAAATGGAATTGAATATGGTAGATGACAGTATAAAGGCATGACTAGACCATGCTAGTCTGATCCAATTGTCACAAATATATAATGAATGATTCGAGCTTCCCCATCATCAGGCAAAGCTATGGGTATCCTCGTAATTCCTCAATCGCAAGAAGACAGGTCGTCGATTTCTGGTGGAGAGCTCTCCTCCGCGCCTTCTCCGCACCCACAAGGAAGGTTTAGCCGAGCCCTGATCTCCGCATCATCGAACTTTTGACATGGCCACACGATTGCCCATCTCACACGCCCAGGCCCACTACAGAGTGTTTCACAGCCGCGCCAACACCCAAACCCATATCCTGATAGAATCTGAATCAGCGCATGTTCACACCCACGATGGCGACCCCGCAAGCCCCCCTCACGCCCGAGCAACGCCTCGCCGCCGAACAACAAGCCCAATACGAACGCATAACGCGCAACCTCGCCATTGGCGGCCTAGTCCTCTGCCCTTTAATTGCGATCCTACCACCCCGAAAACTAGACCTCTATACCTTTTCCCTGGGAGTCGGTTTCTACCTGTCCGCCGATCACCTGTGCACACTGCGGACAGGGCGGGGGTTAGTCTCGAATCTGAATCCGATGAGGGCAGTAGATTCGATGCCAACAGAGAGGGCGAGGGAGATGCAGAGGGTGTTGAGGGAGGAACGGGAGAAGAGTAGAAGGGCGACTGAGAGGACGGAGGGAGAGGGGCACGGCAAAGGTGCCCTAGGCATGTTGGAAAAGCTGTGGATGGGGGATGAAAAGGAGGGGTGGAAGGAGCGGAGGTTAGAGGAGGAGAAGAAGGCATTGGAGGAAGGGAAAAGTTACACGGATATGATCCTGGAACAGATTTGGGATGTGTGGAATTGGGATAAGAAGAAGAGTGGGGATGGGGAAGGGGAGGGAAAAAAGAAAGAGTAGGGTAGCGACTTCGCACGATTCAAGATGTACGATATCAGGATGTATTATGAAGCGTTAACATTCGATTGGTCCGGTTATCTGACTGCTGAAGGACGAAAGGGACGAGACTTACGAAATGCCTTTTTCCGTTGGGAAGATTCCTCGGCTGTTCTCACTGTTTCAACGGCGTTCCGGTTCTGCGATTACAATGTTTTTCCCAGAGTACTTGCAGCTATGGCTGTGTATGCATATGGAACAGACATGTGCATTGACTTTCCTAGAGCGCGTATACAAGACTACTTGTAAATGTCTTTGACGATAGAGTCACCACTTCTCACCATTGTATGTACAGTCATTGTGGTTTCTAGCATCCAATTGGCTGTAACCTCAGGTAACCACATAGTTCAGGGGTCCTCTTACAGTCGCAGTTTGTTTGCCATCCATGGTCGACTGCGCAGGTGCCCGCCTGTTTACCCTATTTCAACGCCACCGTTCAATGCCCATGAAACCGTCCGTGTCGATCTGTCTCAGCCCCGACTAATTCCGAAAGCAAATGTCCAGCTATATCTGGACGCTGATCACGCACCTTCCCTTCACTGTGTAACCATCCTTGCCGATTCCGCCGGCTATCGAACGATCACGCGCACATCGCTCATTCTTTCTGTACATCGTCTGATCACAAGCGGCTATGTCTCAGCCAAGCACACGGTTTGATGGTCTTCCTCACGCTCCGTGCTATCCATCATTCAATCACCAGCAGCAACAGCAGCAAGGTCTGAGCCGAGAGAAACTGGAAGATATATTTAGCTCTTGTGGTTCAGAGCAGCCCCTCTTCTCATCTAACAATAGCGAAGTGTTTGATGACTTGGGCTTCCCTTTCGATGACACGTCGCTCGTTCAGATCAACTCGTCCACGACTTCCTTGAATACAACCCCAGACTTCTCCACATACAGCTTTGGCAATGAAGCCCTGAGTTATTCCACACCTGAGCCACACTCACCATTCTTGTATCCGGATGCTATCGAGCAGTCATCCCACGACCCTACAAATACCCACCCGGCGCTTCTAAGTAGTCGCCCCCCTCACCTGCGCTCGAACACAACTACCCCATACCTACACCCCACGCAACCTTACGTGCGTCGTCGGTCACTGAGCCAGGGTGATGCAGATCGTATAGCCGCGGCAAACACCATTTCAAATCCCACCTTCGTTCGCCTCCGAGCTCCGCGTGGTCGGTCAACCACACCAGAAGAGAAGAAAAGGGGAGTTCCGTATGCCCAACATGGACGCAGTGCTAGTCAAGGGCCCGGATCACGGGGTCGCCCTCTGAAACAACCGAAAACATTACATGGACGGCATGGAAGCCCACTTGTCGATGGCATGGTCTCAATGCCAATCGGAACGCCGTTGGATGACGTGATGGAGGTTGAAGATTCGATGTATGCCGTGACTCCAAGAAGCCTTGGTCGGTCTTCCTACTACGCTCAGGGAGGGGCAGACACGTTCAATCATCACAGGCAGGATGGCGGTCCGACCATCAAGCGCATAACACGTTTCGAAGACCTCAAGAGGAGCAGACACATTGTACAGATTGGAGTAATGGCCACGAAGGCAGCCTCACCCAATCTCGACCCTAGCCTTCAATCTGCCCCATCCATCTCACACCACGAGCGCATTCTCGCGAAACTCGACGACATAGAGCACCATCTCATTCAGCAGAACGGATACAACGCCGATGCGCTGCGTGGATGCACCATGATACGCGAGGCTTTGGCAAAGAAGATGGAGGTGGATCGAATTATCGAAGACGAGATCGAAAGTGACGCTTTGGATGCGCCTAGTACGGTTTTCAGTGACATGGGCTGTAGCTTCATGGGTGGAGGGGATGGTGACGATGGCAATGAGCTCATGAAGCTGCTCATGCAGGAGAATCATAGAGCTATCTGTAAGGAAGATGGCGAGTAATGGGTTGTCGGATGTTCTGTCTAGGTTCAAATTTCACAGAGGGAGGAGCATAGCGAAGGCGTTTCTTGATTTGATTTGGGGTATACATACACGGATGTTGGCATAGTATATATCAGCGAAACGATATGTATGTGTATAGAAAGGCGATGGCATGATTTTATATAAATGGTTGGCATATCTAGTAGGCAACAACTTGGAAAGAAAAACACAGCACATCTCAACTCCTCAAACTCCCACGGCTCCAACGCCTCCAAACATTTCAATCATGACCACAGCACATCTTAATCGCTCTTCCCCACCCCAACCAACCTTCCCATTCCCCTCCCCTTCTCCACATCCCCCGCACCCTTCTCCACATCATCCTGCGCAGCCCTCCACCCCCTCTTCCTCATCCTCTTCCTAACCTGCGCCCTCTCGTAATCATACTCCTCGCCAGAAAACGCGCCCACCGCAAAACAGCAAAACAAGCACAACACAACAAACAAGCCCATTAGCGCCGCTATGAAGATGAACAGCGCCCACACGCCACTACTTGCATACGCCATCACGGCATCAGACGCGCGATTGAAAAAATGCAAACTCGTGCCGCTCTTCCCATGCGCGTCCCACTCGTGAAACCACACTTGCCGCATGTGCTGCGGAGACGAGGAGCGCGGGACGAGCGCGGCGCGGATGATGGAGTAAGCCGGGGATGGATCAGCGGCGGATACGAGGGGCTGTTGGAGAAGCACTACTTGTAGTATTTTCTGGTTCGTGTTGTCTAGCGTCACGGTTACGGGGGGTGAGGGTAGGTCGCTCCAGAGCTGCAGGATGTCGAAGTGGAAGAGGAGTGCGTTTGGGCTGGATTGGATGCCGTGGAGTGAGTAGGCGTAGGAGAGGGCGAAGGGGGCGCTGCCGGGGCTGTCGAGGGAGTTGCTTTCGATCATGGTTGTGAGGTCGGATTTTGAGGTGGAGAGGGGGACTTGGTTTGCGTATATTTTGGGGGGGATGGTGGAGGGGGTGAGAAGGGCGGCGGTGTTGATGCTGAGGTGGGTTGAGGAGAAGGGGAGGGTGATGTTTAGAAGCTGGGTTGTGGTTGGTTAGATGAAGAAGGGGGGAGTAAAAGATTTATGGGAGGAATTCTACCAAAGCATTTTCGTCTTTCCGCTCTACCCAGGGTGAATTTTGGTCTGTTGAAGATGGATCTTGATAGAGATACGGACACCCGATGCATGGCAATTTGGCGATGATGCTGTAGCCATCTGATATGGTCGTTATCTCGGGCGCGATTTCTGCATCGACATACTCGACAAAGGTCGCCGTGAACGCAATCAATGAAGCAACCCGGAGTATCATGACTGTAGTCTCAAACTGCGGTCAAAGTTGGTCTTGGTCATCGCAACTCACGACACGTGGGATTTGGCGTTGGAGATAGTCCAAAGACGGCAAAGTGCCGCTTACCGGCACACTGGCATGTGCATTGCAGGGGTGGCAATACGAGATCAGGTGAAGTCGTGATAGTCTGGCGCGAAATCCATTCCGAGCTTGCATTTGTGCAGTTGAATAAATTACACAGTCTCTTTTCGCTGGAAGTCTGCTAGGTAGATTGTTGAGAACTACACTCAATGACGTCATTACAGCTACGTGATAGACAGGTTCCCTCAATATGATTGTTGATCGCGACTCACCCAGTATCTGAAGCGACCAATTTGATCAAGATAGTCATAGCACATGAAAATACTAATTGTACAATTTATGGCAGGCGTCGTAGAAGATTTTGAAGCTACAAGGTGGTGCCCTTCCTGCACCATGCGCCCCCGCAGCTCAATCAATGACTTGGTATTTGAAGCTTGTCTTGTAGCACTGGCAAAAGTGTCATCTCGTAGTAAGCTCAGAAGATTTCTATAGAAACGTGAATGAGCACTTTCCAAAGTCATCATTGACAGTGGTCTCTTATCTGGTGCCCTACTCGCTAATGAACTAAAAGACGAACGATGTCGATTTCAAGTTCAAGCTAGGCAATATCGTATACAGTCGACCAGTGATGATTTTTTTTTTGCAAGACTATTCAGTTGGAACAGCCGATGACTTGCTAACTCTCAAACTAGACATGTAATTTACGATCAAGTCTGAGTAGTGGAGCAACCTAGCACTGAAGGGTCATGGTCCATAACCGAATTCCCCCCACACGGAAGCTCCACAGTTACGACCACCGCGAGAACATGACTTCTCACGGGCCAAGAGAGTCGTCAAAGAAAGAGTATTTGGAACCTCGAATCTACATCAAAGAGAGCGTACATCCGCTCATCTTGCTTGAGTTCAAGTCCCGTTAGAATCTCACCTTCGATATTTCCGCAGACGCCGCACGTCATTTGAATAACTTCCTAAAGCCCTAGAGCCTCGAACACTGAGTGTGTACTACACGACCAGAATCACGGTTGGTCTAGAACAGTGCTAATTTTCAAGTGATTCGATCAAGGCTGTCTCGGCGGTCCCGCAATGGGACATGTTATCCTCAGGCTTACCGTCATAGAGAGACCCCAACACTTCGAAGGCAGCGCGATACATGACCGCATTGTGACAATGTATATAACAAAATCCCCGTGTAACAAACACACATATCCTTTTCTTCAAACTTAAAACTGTGATCTATCTAATAGTCTCCGGCCGCACACCACCCACTAGAATGCCAATCTCCATTACCATCAGCACAGTCCAAGCCATCTTCTCTCTACATGTCCAGACCAAAACAAACTCAAGTACAAAAGCTTTATTTACAATGAAAACCACGACTCTTGCATTCTGAAATTAGGGGTAAATCCTGATTACATAAGTATATAACTATGCTTGAAATCCTTGCTTTGACTGGCTTGCTTGCTTGCGTTCCGGGCTGCGCTGCACACCGCATACCATGAAAACGCACCATTGCAACAAATTGCGAAACTGAGAAAAAGAACAAAGAAGAGATAAGAAGAAGAAAACGCCAAAACACCAACGCTGGGTATCGTACACAATATATCCTTCTCTTTGTCTTGTCCCCTTACTCCCCCACACCCCAACCCCCCGTCCATCCATCTAGCCCCCATTGCCCAGAATGTTCTAGAAGACCACCACAAAGGTGGAAGGACATGAGCATGAGCATGAACAAACAAATGAATGCATGCATAATTCGCCCCAAACCCAAGACGGCCGTAGTCATCAACCCCATCAAGAGGTTTACATAATCACTCACTCACTCATATCGACATTTCGCCCTCACCCGCCCGCCCGCCCCCTAGACATACCCCCTTACCCTGCCATCGCCTGTGAAAAACCCACTGCCTCCGAATTTCTCCTCCTTGGGCGTGGCCCAGACGTCGGGCGTCGCAACGTCGTCGTAGCCCTTGCTGCTGCTGCCATCGTACTCACTCACGCTCCCGCTCTCGCTCGCGCTGAATTTGCGCGCGTCACTAGGCTGCCCGTTGTGTTGTCCGTGTTCGAGCTTTTGAGCTGCGCGAGGCGTTAGGAGACGGTCTTCTGTACTGTTCATCACTAGTGTGTCGGGTGATGGCGTTGGGTAATGCGGACTTGTAGCCGTGGCCGAAATGATGAGTTTGTTGACCAGCGCATGGAGATCTGAGACGTCGTGTTGCAAAGTGCGAACTTGTGCTTCAAGCGCTTTACGCGCAGAGCGCTCGTGTTTCAGCGCTTCATACACGGTTTGCAGAATCTCTCTGCTAGCTTGGTCGGGTATGTGAATTGTGTTTGGGGGCTGGGCGAGGACGGGGGAGGGGAGGCCGGGGTTCAATGTGTCGCTGCTTGATTGATGTATGGGCTCTTGGTGGATACTGGGCTGGGAGCGAGAATGAGAACGAGATGCGGATACAGAGCGTGTTGAGGCGCTGCGGTCTCGTGTGCGAAGATTCTTGGGCGCATTCTCGAGGATGATGGTTTGCCGGTTGTTGCGGATTGATATGCGGCGGAGGGAGCCTTCGAGGTTCTCGTATGCGTTTTCCAGGTGCTGGATGCGGTCTTCAATGGGAATGCGATTCTGGCTACGAACTGGTGGGGTTGGTGCCTCTGGTGGCACTCCCGAGAAATGCTCGGCGACTGTGTGCTCAGGCTGCAGATTGCCAAAGTTGAACGCTGAGACAGGAGCTAGTACCTCCCTTTCGGGCTCAAGCTCTCGCTCTGCATCCACAGGTGTTTCTGGGTCGTCAGCATGTGAGAGAGTTGCGGCCATCTCAACAGCTGGCTCCGGTCTGTGCTCCTGAATGGTAGGTTCTTGCATTTGAACACTCCGCACTGTCTCCACCGTCTTTGCAGTCTGTGGTCTGCTATAGACACTACCAGACGCATAGCTCTCCCGCCAGCGCTTGATCTCAGCGGTGCGGCCACCTTCAAACGAGACATTATTCCTGAAGATTTCGTTCAAAGCATCTGCACTTCTTGATCTGCGCTTGTGGGGGGTCGCGGTCGCTTGCGCGGGGCTAGACACCGCAATGCCAATACCCGGCGAAGACATCGCATCATCCTCTAGCCTCTCCTCCCATGTTGACATTCTGCCACAAGCTTCGTCGAAACTGTGCCGATGCGCGCCTGCGCCTATTGCTGTAGGCAATGTCGCTCTACGACGGCCGAAATCCAGCTTTTGCGAACTAAAGGTAAGATAATCATGTGGTGGACTTGCTTGTGGCGCGTTGACATTCATTGGAAATGGCAGATGCTGGCCAAGAGGATGCAAGGGCTGTAAATCCTTGACTGGAAGATCTGATATCCGCGGTCCACTCGGTGTTTTCTGCTCTCTAGGCGGTGATTGTCGTTGCAACAGTCCTGGATCCTGTTTCTCGTCAGTCTTGCACGATACTTCACAAAACTACTACTTACACTATGGTGATAGCTGTGACCACGGTGCACAGCATCATCCTCACCAATCTCGCTTTCGTCTCGGCTCTTTCGACCAAACATCTTCCGGAAGACGCCTCGAAGTCCGCTCTTACGCTTCTTTTTCAGCGTAGATGTCGTGGTGCCGTCGGGGGTTGCTCGATATGGCGATGGCGATGTCAATGGGATCGACTGTACCGCGCTTTGGCGCTGCACTTCCTCTACCACTTGCCGCATCCCTTGAGGCGATCTCGTGGGTGGGCGAGCAAGTGAGTCTTCTGGTTGCGGTGACTGTGCTTGTACAGGATTTGACCTCAAAGCTGACGCCTGTACAGGAATGCTTGGAGGAGGTTGTGACGGCTGAGGTGGCGTCTCTGGTCGGTGGACTTGCTCCTCCGGCACGTCCTGCGTTTGCAGCGAACTGTTAAGCCCGCCCCTCTCTGCAAACTCCTTCTCTTCCTCCTCGTTCAACGGCATGTCCTCCGTTATAGGCATTGGGCCACTGATTTTGAGATTTCCTCTTCTAATAGCCTCCGCCTTCCAGCTGGAGCGCTGTAACTGTGTCGGTGCGCTCATATCGGCGACAACGAAGCCTTCTCGCTGAAGCATGTGAACGTCGGTATGGGCGTCTTGAAGAAATCTGGTAGTAGGTGGGGGATTATGCGGTCAAGATAGCGTTATGCACCAAAGTTACAGGGAGGACCCGGTGAGCAGAATGGGCACGCTTCCCATGACCAGTATGCGGGAGCGAGTAGTTACAGATGGAAAGCCGCTGCTAAGGGCGGAATACGCTTTCTCTAGGAATGCGCAGTATCAATGGTCGAGGCAAGTTTGGGCAAAGGGTTGGCAAGGAAATAGACCAACAGGGCAGCTGGGAGAAGGAGAATCAACAAAGGAGCGACGGGGATAAACAACAAGCGTGCCACAGGCAAAGCGAAGGGGCAGAAGAGGCATAAGTATCAAACGGCGAGGCCAGCTGCAGCGTCATGTACCGTTTCCACAAGGGTGGATAGCGGGGAGGGGGCGCGGGATTGGAGCTATTGATGGCGCACTCTGCGAATCAAGCAGACATGACGGGCATGGCGGCCGGGGCTGGGTTATATCAAATTGCATGATAGCGCGGTGAGACTGAAAGCAGCGGCAGAACGAGGCCGCATGGACGGCGTGCGGCGTTGTGGGTGAGTGGGGAGGCCTGGCTGACTTGCTGCACGTCTTTGCGAAAGTGGTGCTGGCCCTGCAATCGATTCGTGAGCACGCCCCTCGCTACCGTCGTGCTCAGGCCTCTGAAACACGAGGCTTTTCCCGTTGCAGCGAGGCCACGGAGCATTGGCGCATGGATTGGGACGCGGGCCCATGCATGCGCTGGTGTGTTTGAGAGGGCTGCGGACCAAGCGCGATGGCCTGGTGGATTGGTGCCATGCGAGGGGGGGGAGGGAGGGGGAAGGGGAGGGGAGGGTGGATGGCGTCAACCTTGGCTGCGGAAGAGAGAGAGATCAATGGGTCTGTAGACGCTGTTGAGCGCTCGACTACTGCAGCGTCTCCGCTCTGCCAGCAGCCATGGCCCGAGTTTCCAGATGGGGCGGTGCACTGTACGTTTGTGTGTCTGGTCTGGTCTGGTTGATGGTGGAGGAGCTGCGACGTGGCGGGCACAGACGCGTGAAGATATCGATAGTACACCAGACCTTTAGACCGTAGTCAGGCCATTAATTGCATCACGACTCGCAGCCGCCGCCCTCGACCCGTTCACGACACTGAGACGAACTACCCAGACAACCGACGCCATCAGTGTCCTGGGAAGCCGGCCTTGCTTTCATTTCTAGCACTCTCTCTCCAAGTCATGGCGCATCTGCTGCCGATATGAACCATCATGCCTGACTCTCGTCCCCCTCCCATGGTTGGCATGGCGCACTAAGTCAGGCTGCATGCAAGTAGCCCTTTCTCTCTCTCTCTCTCTCTCTCTTTCTGATGGACGTTTCTCTCAGGGTCGCCTGCCTGCAACCTCTCCGCATCGGTAGCGCCAGCGCCGTGTAGGTATGGATGGTACATTCCTACCAACAGTGTCCAATGTTCGACTCAAGTTGGCTTGCAGGCCTTGCAGGCCTTGCAGACCCCTACCGTCCACCGTGCAGCTTACCTTATAGTACGTATCTACTGTACATAAGTATGTTACAGCCTCAAGCCCTCACACCCCTCATCCGCCATTCTCTTGGTCCACGTACACATCCGCTAGGTTGGGATACCTCAAATCAGCGTGCTCCTCCAAAAAGGCCATCCACGCCTTCAAAAATTTGCTGCCCCTGAAGTGCACGTCAGCAGGTACTCTACAGCGTAGTCTGCAGTGTGCACGCTGTTGCAATTGTGCAACGGCACGATCCGCTCGTGTGGGAGCGTGACAGGCCAGGGGACGTGTTACAGCGTGTTTCGTGTGACGCTGCGGACGCGGCGCAAGACCGACTCCGGCTCCCACGTTTTCGGGTGCGCCGATCACGGGCCATGGCTGTCGTTTGTGCGACATGCCTCAGGAACCAACTCAACCCCCGATGTGCCCGATGTGCCTGATGTGCCTGATGTGCAAACCAAAAAAAAGTCTACAGTACTTACTTGCTAATCGTATCAGAGTCTCCGATCACACAGAGATGTCGCTTCGGCCGTGTCATCGCGACTGCCCCAGCAAGATTAGCATCTGCGCGGCCAACTATTGTTTCGTCCTGACATACCGTTGAGTCGTCTCTTCTCGCCTAGGAAGCCAACTTCATGCTCCCCATTACTTCGGACCGTACTAACAATCACGGCCTCTTTCTCCCGTCCCTGAAACCCGTCCACCGAGCCGAGTTCGATGCCAGGGTATGCTTCTTTTAGCATTCCACCAAGGAGCGCCAACTAAATCTCGTCAGTAACAGCGCCGCACTTTATCTGAAATCGTGCGCCTTATGCCGAACATGTTCCCTAGATTGGTAGGGGACCATCGAGATGCATCTCAAATGCGGACGGGAACAATCAAACTGCATCCCAAATTGGCAGCAGACCACAAAAAAAGTTGCAAACGTACCTGGGCATTGTATGGCGTCACAACCGCAATGTCGTCCGCCTTGACGCCCGCCTTGACCAAATTCCTCACATGCATCTTGACCAACGCCGCCTCGCCCTCGTTTGACTTGCTATCCCCCAAACTCATGCCTTTCCCGCCTTTCCCAATGACACCTTCGTCTTCACTCTTCTCGGGAAAATCTCCACCTTGGGTATCCCAGAAGACGAGTGGCTCCCGCGTATCTTCTGTATCCTGGACTTGGTAAGGAAGGTCTTTGAGTAAGCGCTCTTTGACAAAGTCTGCGGCGACAAGTTTTGATTCGTAGAGCTCATCAGAAGGGAAGCGCATAATGGTTTCATGCATTCGGTATTGCGTCGTGAGCATGCGCTTGATACCCGGCCCGTGTAACGCGAGCAATCGATCGAACAGTGTAGTTTCGAGCTTCATGCCTTGAATCAGTGTTCCACCCGCCTTATCCACGTCATCATCCTTGCCCTGCTTTTTCGCATCCTTCTCGTTCTTTACAGTCTTTTTCTTGTCCTTTGAGTTTGAAGACTTGATCGTAGGAGGTAATTGCAAGTGATCTCCCGCCAACACCAACTTACCCGCCTTGACCCAGAGCAGCGGAACCCAACACTGCGCCTCCAACGCCTGACTTGCTTCATCGACAATGACAACATCGAACTCCTGCCCTTTAAGATGGTAACCGCCTGCGCCGTGCAGCGTGGCCAGTACAACTTTGCTCCCACCAACAAGGTTGTTGACGCAACCCTTCTCTCGCTCGCGATATTCCTGGCGTAAGTCTTTGAGCTCAGTGTAGATTTGACGTCGCTCTCTGGCATTCCGCGTCTTACGGATGGAGGATTGTTTTGCGTCCATCTCTGTGCGCACGTCTTGGACAAGGGCGGCGGCCTCAGAGGTCCGTGTCAGCACATCAAGCGAGTGATTCAGGACCGAGGGCAAGAGGCGTGCTGGGTGGCCTAGGCGAACCATGGGTACTTTGTGGAATGCGAGGCGCTCGACGATGTTGTCAACCGAGATGTTTGAAGGCCCGCAAACCAGGAGACGCAGATTCTGCTTGAGAAGTTGCAAGATGAGCTCGATCAAGGTATGGGTCTTCCCCGTTCCGGGTGGGCCGTGGATGAGAGCAATTTCTCGAGATGACAGGGCGAATCTGATTGCTTCCTTCTGGCTGTCGTTTAGTGACGGGTCGTTCCACTCGAGCTTGTGGAGCGGATGGGAAGGGTCGTTGAGATCAGATGGCAGAGGTGTAGGTGAAGCCTGTCCAAACAGAACACGCATAAAAGGTGTATAATCCTGATCTCCAAGCTTTTGCAGTCTCGTCATGGTTTGGTTCATCCTGTTATTTCATAAGCCCAAGTTAAAGTTACAGAAGACTGGCTATATTCCAGCAAAGACGTACCGCTTATAAGTAACGTCATTTGCCAATTTGACACTATCCATAAAATCAGCCGTCGTGTTTCTTCAGTCCTCGACACAAAGACAACTAACATCCACAGCTTCCCTCCACTGGGTACATCCGCATCCTCCTTGTCCAGTACAATCTCTACGTTCTCTCTCCTCACCCTCAACACCACACCCTCAGCGCCCTTCTTCACAAGATCTCTCTTCTCAGCCTTCTTCGCGCTCCCACTCGGCTGGTCCTGAACCGCCACAATGTCGCCCACGCGTATACCATGTTCAGGTATATCTGGTTTCTCGCCCTTGGCCACGACTGCAGAGTCCAAGGCAAGTTCGACGACAGTCTTGCCGCCCAACCCGGTGCGTATAGACGAGACATTGAGGTTCAAGATTGCGAGGCCGGCGCGGGAGAGAGCGGTAGGAGTATGGGATGAGAGGAGCGCGTTTGTTTCTGAGAGCTCGGCTTGGAGTTCGGCGTCAAGCAGGGTGAGCTGCGAGGCTGCGAAAGAAGGGATATCTGTGGAGTGAGGCATTATCGCATCATCGGGGCTGAGCTACTGTGCACCCTAATCAGATTCTCACGCGTCGAACGCGGTACAGATCAACCTTGCGAAGTCTGTACACCAAATGGCGGGGTTACGCTGCCTTGCTGCTGATGTTGATTGCAAGTCCTTATAACACGAATTCTGCGCCAAGATTTACAACAGCACGTGGGATACTGTGCAATCCTGTTGGTACAATTTGAGTCACAGCCCGCGGGGCGAAGATTATCGTGTGTTGGGGAGTTTGGGGGAGAATGGCGTCACTGTTCCTGCATCCCAAGCTAGCCTAGGTTTGGCGTAGCGTGTTGGGGGGCACTCCACGTACTGTACACAGACGATACCAAGGACATATCCTTGAGAGATGCAGCTGGTAGCCATTGTCTCAGAATTGCACTTCTTGTCTTAAGGCCTATACACTACATCATGAACATCGGTATCAGCATCTGGAACATGAACTTGAATGTCATTCATTCAGCATGTCCTTCCCCCAAAGTGCTTGCCATGTTCTCACATTCCCTCCCTCAAACCCTCAATGAAGCAACATTCTGCTTCAAAACCGCATAACTATCGCTTCTAAAATCATCGTTCAGATACCCATTGCTGTTCGCCTTGAACTCCCGCAACTGCTTACTCTTACTCCACTGCGGCCAGTTCCCAAAATTGTTGCCTACATTCGGATCCATATCATACACAAAGTTGTAGTAGTATCCTCGTATCGACTTTGCAGCGTTGTTCGGCAACGCCCCGTAGAAGACCTGCAGGAGATCGGAGCCATGGAACGTCCCGAGGATAGGAAATCCGTAGTCGTAGGTGGATAGGTACGACCAACTGGGTACGCCGGGGTTGACTTGCGCAGCGACCTCGAGGAATATACGTCGGGTCAGGGTAAATGTCATGTCCCCAAGGATAGCGGAGACACGTTTGAACTGTGGGTACCAGTTGTTCAATAAGCCTGTGCGGAACGGCGATCCATCGTCCCATATGTTCTGGTACGAGTCTACTAGTTGGTCGATCTGGGCAGGCGACGCGTTGTTGAAGAAGATTGTGGAAAGATAATTAGTGATTTCAGCCTTGGTGGTAAGATTTGCGGTGAAGAGCCCGAACAGCGTGCCCTCGTCCTCCTGATCACCAATGATGAACGGTACCTTTGCGTATTTGCCTGCGGCAGCGAGCGCGTCCGGCGAATCGGTCAGCGTTCTGCCGTCAGGCCGGGGCAGGTAAGATAGATTGACTGTAAAGTAGGAGAGAATTCCTGGAACGGAGTTTGCGGCTGTGAGGAACTTGGTGTATGGGACTGTGCGTAGGCAGGAGAGGGTGTCAGAGGAACCCGCACACCCAGCTTCTTTCACAACCTGGAAGTTCATTAATCTCTGTGATCTGGTATTCTCGGATATTCAACTTACAGTATCGTAGATAGCTTGACCCTTGGGGCAGTCCACAGGGTCTGTTGGTGCAATGGATCCGCTGTTCATTATGCCAGCTCGGAAGAGTGGCTTTCCCTTGTAGTTGATGTCGCCGTCATACAACATCATCTGATCCATGACGGAAATCGCGCCTGCACTCTGTCCCCAAGCGGTGACCTTGTCTGGATCTCCTCCGAAGGCTGCGATGTTATCCGCAACCCATTGCAGACCTAATCGCTGGTCAAGGAGACCCAAGTTGGACGATCCATCAGCAAGGATCTCTTTTCCGGGCATGAAGCCAAAGCCTCCAACTCGGTAATTGACGGCCACAAAGATAATGGGTTTACCTTGGGCGATGGATTCAGCCACCAGACCAGTGCCATCGTACATCGACGTCGAACCCAACTCGAACCCTCCTCCAAAGATCCAGAAGAGTACTGGCAACTTGTCGCCCGCCTTAGTACCAGCCGGTCTCTGGACATTGATGGTAAGGCAATCTTCTCCAGCGTTGGTAGCAGCCTGAAATATTGGCGTATTTAGAAGCGTTCCCAGCACATTCGTCGGGAAGCCATTGTCGGCTACGCTGAAGAAGAACTGAGGACATGCTTGGGGTGATTTGGTGCCATCGACATTTCCGAGAGCCGCTGTGATGGGCTGTGGTGGCTTGAGACGGAGTTGGCCAACTGGTGGTTGGGCATATGGGATGCTCTTGAAGGACTCCACGCCGCCACCACTGCTACCAGCAATTGTAGCTCGTGCTGCAGGCGCGATTACTGTGGGATCCGCACGCTGGAGCAGTGGTGCTGGGGCTGCAAGAGCCACTGAGAGTAGGGAGAAGGCCGCAAGGAATTGCATGATGAACCTTGGAGACTCTTCGCTCTTGTCGAATGTGACGGACTGAGGCTGTAAACCTGGCAGCTGATTCACTCGACACTCCACGACCTGCGGTACCTACTTATGCTTAAAGGTCGCGTGGTAATCACAAGCAAGAACCCAGTTCTTCCCCGCAATATTCTGTTCGCTACCTAAGCAGACGCGAAAGTTGCCAAGGTACTCCCCTTTTGCAATCCAATCTGCGATTTCCGCCGTGGCCGCAGATGCCATCCATGTTCTGGTCACTTTTTTTTTTCAGTCGCGGGATGCTGATCAGAGCCCTTCGAGGCGGCTAAGCTTTCCTTAGTTCTGTGTATCCCGTATTGCTTACAGGGTACAGCTCTTGACCTATAGCACTACGGCCTCGGCTTTCGTTCAGCTAGGACCAGGATATGGAGGGCGTACTGTCAAGATGGGTGATTAGTCCAAGTTGGGCGCCTACGAAGACGAATGGTGCTTGACAGTGTAAACTCTACGGGATCTCGGATAATCGATGCAACTGCCGGACGAATCATGGGAGACGCGCACCACACATCATTGTTGCACCTGGGTCGTGAATTGAGCCCGTTGCAGTAAGGCTGACATGCCGCTGATGGCGTTTACCTAGACGCCCTGAAAATCGATAGATGGAGAACATGGCAATGCTTGTCACGGAAGCGGCGCGTAAACTATGTATCTCTCAGTGGTGCGAGTAGAGTATTGCAGGAAGTTGCCAGACTGCGTAGATGCCGTTTTTTGCAAAATCTTTCGTCCCGCGTGCGTAGAATGGAGACACTGACAGACAGCTACACGACTCAGCTTGCGAAGTGCGTGACCTCGCACCATGCAACGGAAGCCGTTTGTCCGTCCTCCAAGGAACGGGTTTCTTGCCAATCAGGGGTAACCCGCCGCTACTGCGGCTAGTGCCTGCCTAGAGAAAACGCGGGGTACGATACATCCACGATCCTAGATCCTCTACCTTGTCAAACGCCTCCAGCTTTATCGAAGCACCACACTTGCTATGCAACTCGAGCAAGGTTCTGACTGTGTCCAGTCTACGCGCGAGAAGACTGCCTCGGCAAGACACTATATAAGAGGGTAGGACGCTGGATGGGGCTTCATGTGAAAGTCACTTTCACTGCGAACTACGTCCATTTTCGATGATTCCCGGCAACCTCTAGCACTCATCTGTCGCACACTGCCTCTCGTGTCCGTTCCGAGAGCGGATTACCGCATTTCGATGTTATCTGAACGGTGTCTCTTTTCAGGATCCCTTCGGGCTATCAGATTGCGACTCTCCATGAGAGGCATGGTCACTCGCTAGGCTGTGCGCTCATGTACCACCCAACAGTGGCTCTTCACACCACCACGCCTCTTTGCGTGACAGGCTGTACCGCACGTTGGTGGATTAACATTTCCGTCGGGGCCGGCAGTGACATTGGTTAGCCAACAGCCTTAGCTTGGAGAGCACTGTAGCTGGCCAGTCAAGTGAAAATGTGTACGACAGTAGGGGCAGTTGTTTCTCTTACAACCACATCTTGGCTTGAATTGGAGGTTAGGTTGCAATATATGAAACTAGTACGCACAAGTACAACCCAGTCCCTCCTTTTGCATTCCTTAAATTCTCATTTCCTCTATGAGCCCAAAAAAAAATTAAAATTCTGTGGAACTAAGACTTTAGGTTGCTATATACGAAAATAATATGCACAAGTACAACCCAATCCTTCCATTTCTATTCCTTCAACTTTCATTTCCTATAAGCCCCCCAAAAAAATTTAGTAAAAAATCCGCTGAATCAAGTATCCAAAAATCTCAACGACTTCTCTCTACGAACCAGTAGTGCCACATATGAACAAGAGGAATCCCAACAGGGTACTAAGCTCGGGGTATCATTCACCATGCTGCTGTCAAAAATCACACCCTACGGCACGCTCACACGAGATCCATCTCACCAGGCATCAAAATTGCCAAACCCGCCACCCATCTTCGCCTTCTTCTTAACAGGCACAACAACATCCTCCTCGTCATCCACATAACCCAGCACCTCATCCTCGCCCGTGTCCAAAGCCTCCTGTTTCGCAGCCTGTAGATACTTGCCCACGCCCAGCGCATCACCGGTCCCATTGTCCACTGTGCCATCTGCCCGAATGCGTTTGCCAGTCCACGTCGTCTTGTCGTCTACGGTCCCACCTTGCTTTTTAATTTCCTCGGCTTCCGTATCCTTGCTCTCTTTCTCCTTGCGCTCCTTCTGCCACTCCTCAAAGGGATCGACAAAGACGACAATGTCTTGGATTTCAATGTCGTCAATCGGCTTGTCCTTTTCGCCTACTTCGGCGGTTTCCATGGTCTTGAGCGTCGTGTCCAGGCCGCCGACGACGCGCGCAAAGATGGTGTGCTTGCGATCCAGGTGCGGTAGGGCGCGGTAGGAGATGAAGAATTGACTGGTATTTGTGTTTTTCCCTTTGTTCGCCATACTCAGCACTCCCCTCGCTTTATGTCGTTCTGGTCCCTCGAATTCGTCGTTGAAAGGCTTGCCCCATATGCTTTGGCCACCTCTTCCTGTACCCGTAGGGTCACCACCCTGGATCATAAAGCCCTTGATGTTGCGGTGGAAAATGGTGTTTCTGTAGTACCCTTTCTGGGCGAGCTTGACGAAGTTCCAGACGGCGCGCGGTGCGTATTCGGGGAGGAGCTCGATATTCAGGTCGCCAAGGGAGGTGGAGATGCGGGCGTAGCCTTTGTGTTTGATACGTTTGGGGCGCAGCATGTAGTCTTCGTCGGAGAGGAGCGCACGCTCGGCGGATGTGTGGGGGGTTACGCCGGTGGAGGTGAAGGACGCGGCGGCTTTACCGGAGGTATATACGGCTGCATTGTATGCTGGCTTTTTGACCTCTGCACCGGCCGATGCAGTTGCACCGTTCTTCGAGACATTGCTAAGGGCCTTTGATCCGGTGGAACCTTGGGCCTTAGCTTGCCGATCTGCCCGCGCTTTTGCGACTGCCTCTTTTGCCTTGAGAATCTTTGCTGCGTTGCCCAGCGCATCCTTATTCACACCGCTCTCTGTGCCAGGCATCACCGTCTCTCCCTCCTTGACGTGCTTGTATGAGCCAAAGTCCCTCGATTCAATGTTCTGCGGGTCCTGAAGCGTAATGATATCCTTTCTGGTGAACTCGTCATCGCTGACCAAATCCGTCCAATTCTTCGCCTTGATGTTCAGTCTTTCCACCGTGTCCCACGAAAACACATTCCCGCTCTTTCGCAGCGCAACAATGTGTGTGTTATCTGTGAAGGCCTTGTACGTGACTGGATCCACATATTCGCCATCCTCATTCTTGGTGAAGTTCAGCGTGATCAAATCGGCGCGCTTCAACGGCGTTCCATCGACAGGATTCGTGTCTGGGTGTTTCGAGAGCCAGGTGAGAATTTGGGTGAGATCGAAAATGGTTCCAGAAGAGGTGCATACGGGGTCGATAAAGGGCTGTAGGGAAACGGCGCAGTAGTTGAAGGGAAGGCGCTTGAACGTTGACGAGAGACCTGTGTTGGAGATCCGGTTTGCGCTGTTTGCGCCGCGCGAGGTACCGAAGGCGTCCGTGGACGACCACTCCGAGTGTGTGATGTAGAGCTTGTCTGTATTCCGCCCCATGTTCTCGTGTAATGTGAAAGTAGAATGTTAGAGGATTGGTCACGGCAGGAAAGTCACCAAAATGTACAAAGTTCGCAGTTTGGCGCTAGGGTATGACGCGTTAACTTACAAGACTGGCCAGGACGCGACCTCCGACTTCCTCATCAATCTTCTTACTTGACCAACATTCATATCTCCTCACGCACACCAGCAATTTTCTTTGGAGAATATCACGCCCATATGCTTGCGAGAGTTGGATCTTCACAGCTTGTACATTGGCCATAAGTCTCTTAGCAATGCGAGCACATGGCTCAAGATGCGCCCATACTAAATGCTAGCACCGCCTCTCGAGGCAGCCAGCCATGGAATCATTACCGTGCATGTCAGGGATACGTGACAATCTCGAGTCCGAATACTTCAATACCATCCGTATAGATACAACCATGATGCTCTCACCAACGGCCCCAACCCCATCTTCCGACTCCACGGCTTTCCACAGCCTTTCCCCGGAGTACTCCTGCGCAATTTTCCGACCTCTACTTTCCATTAGCACCCCATTCTCCACGCGCTACACCGCAGTTTCTGGTGTCAAGTATAATGACGCTACATTCCTCTCCCCTTCCAACGCGTCACAACTCCCTCTTCTTCCCACCTCCGTCCTCTCGCTCCGCCATCTCACAACTCGGCCTCTTCAAATCTACAAACCCCATATCCTCCCGATCCCCTTTGACTTCTTTGGACCCCCTCGCATCAGCCTCCCGCTGCATCTCCTCATCCACCTCCTGGCGTTCCACAATCTCGGCCTCTTCCCCGACTTGTCCTTGCAAAGGGCCCTCACTGTTCCCATACCACTCCGTGTTCTCCACCCAGTCTATGATCTTCTCCTTGGCTGTCTCACTGAGCGTGTAATAGCCGGGATTGTTCTTTCCTTCAAACATATTCATATGCGCCCACGTCTCCGCTGTACTTTTGTCATTGACCGCAGGCATGAAGTAATTTTTCAATTCGCCTTTTGGAAGATTGCAAAATGTACGATCCTTGCCTGCGACCTTCCCAGTCCATCCTGCATCTTTGTTTTCGCGGTCCACAGCATGTCCCAGTGTCGTGTACATGTTAGTAAAGCCAAGGTCTTGCGTTGTGGTGAGTTTGACAACACGCTCGAGCCGTTTGCGCATCTCTTCCGGGCGAGCGAGTACGCCGACGAATTCAAGATGCGACGTTGCCCACGTGACGCCCTGTGTGATTTGGTCCTTCTTCATGTATGCTGCTGCACCACCAGCAGCGATTGCACCCGCTGCGCCGGCAAACATGGCTACACGCCCATACCTCTGCCACAACGGCGCAGATGCAGCGTCAGCAGTGGGGTCGCTGGGGGCGGGAAGCATACGACTTGCGTCCACGGCCCTGGGGGTGGTGTCTTTTGCGCCCCAGCCAAAAGTCTCAGCAAGAGAGGAGTAGGCCGAGTATGCAGAGCTGGCCGTGTTCCAGTGCTTTTCTGCGCCATGGGCTACGACACCGGGGGCAATGCCGAGATAAGGCGTGTCAAAGGCGAGGACGGCTTGGATGTATGGAAACATGAGAGTAGAGTGATCTGGTAGGGGACCGGTTGACTCGGTTTGCGAGTTGGACTGCGAGTGTATGGGCTGATCTGACAGGATTGAGATGAGCGCCTCTGCCGCAACGATGCCGCCCATGGAGTGGCCTACGAGTATCGTCCGCACCGAGGGGTCAACCGTGGGCGACGGCGTCGAGTTTGCGACTTCGAGGTCTATGACTTTGTTTTCGAGCCATTCTCGGAAGCGCGCGACGCATTCCGTAAGGTCGCCTCGTGTCTCGAATTTGGGGTAGGTGATGGTGAGGATGGAGACTTTGGGCAGAGCGTGTTGAAGTAGGGCCTTGAGGTGCGAGGGGAAGTTGCCGAAAGTATCATCGCCGCCCTGGTGGAGTTGTGTGTATCAGTATTGACCTGTACCAGGAACACGGTCTTTGCAATTCATGGCCTCCTATGGCTACGGCATGGCTATGGCATGGTACTCGTTGGGTGGTGAGCCCCTCAGCCTTGCGATAGATGACGTAACCGCCGGCCAACTTGTCGTAGAGCAACTCACCTTGAAGCCATGTATGAAACACAGCAGTAATGTTTTCCTCATGGTGGCCAGTTGCGACTATGTCTCTCCATGCTGAGGCCAAGTTCTTGGGGGCCGCGTGGGGTCTGGCGATAAGCCAGGGGCGAGAACGGGCGGTTACGTCTGGGGTGCAGCTGCCTCGCTAACCATGACATGGGGTCTAGTGGGCCGGAATGGAGACGGCGATCAACAAGTTCGCATCATGAGCATTACACTGAACCATCATTGGATACTACGTACTCTTATGCATGGTGCGCAACATGTATTCCTCGTTGTTTGTACTTTTGTATTTTGATTCATCGTATGTTATACAAGCAGCATACTGCCAAATTCCAATATCCTTCTGATCGTAGGGTATCTCTGCCACCAGCTCTTCTCTAAATATTTTACTCAACCGGCTGGCCTTCAGCTTCAGTCCAGTGCGGGTATATAGTACAAATGCAACATCCCAAACGCCGTCGTAGCCATCGTGGCAATGCGTAGACACAAGGAAAAATTACGCAGAGTGGAAAGCTCATGCACATGTGAAGAACAGGACTACCGTTGCAATGAGTGATACGATACTCAAGTCTAGGATTTGTAGTTGCGAAGACGACGCCACCGCCACAACATCGAAAGGGGATCCGCCGCCAGACCCTGCATTGGAGAGCTGGTTGTCGGGAGCTTGGCTGTTGCTCGCGCCTGCTGTCGGAGAGGGCGCTACGTTTGTAGGTTGCGCTGACGTTGCAAACGTGTCAGTCGCACCCGGGTCGACGACTAAGCCTCCCGTCGATTGGCTTGCGTTTGGTAGACTTGATGGTTTCGCATCTGCTGTCTCTGATGTCGATGATGATGATGATGCTGCTGCAGTTCCCGTGGACAGTACCATCTCGAATGATGAAGTGGCCGTTGTTATAGCAGCTTCGGTGCTCGTTTCCACAGACACTCGTGTTGTCGTAGCCCTGGTCGTACTTGAACTCCTCGTTGTGACACTGACACCTGGGCACAGCGCCCTCGGCCCAAGGCCGTTCTGGAAAACTCCGATGATGGAGACTTCGCTGACGTCGACACCCGCGCAACCCTTCGAGACTGCAATTTCAATCTTGGCGAGACCTTGCACACATGCCGCACTGCAGACGGCTGTGGATCCGTCTGTCGAAGTGAAGTCGCTAGCAACACAGCCTTCGATCTTGGAATTGTATACAGCTGCGCATTGCGAGGGAAGATTGTCGATGCGTGGTGTGAAGTTGGAAAGGCTGATAGTCGCCGAAGTGGTGCTCGCCAGCACAGTAAGGCCGAGGATAGCGATGCGCAGTGTTGAGAAACCCATTGCGAGGTCTCTCTGGAATGTGGTTGGCGGTTTGCGTATTAGACCACGAAGTGTTGTGAGAGACGCTGACGTTGGCACACCGCTCGGCAAAGTTTGCGAAAGCGATTGACGATACAGTCGGTGATGTAGTGAGACGGGCCGTGTTTGTGCTTGAGTGCGTGGGGTGACGTCTTGAGACGTAAAGTGTTGCGGTTCGCAAAGTTCCGCAATGTATTTATGGCTGCGTGCCGATTGCGCACTGCAAATTTTATTTTTGATAATCCAACGGACTGTACGTTGCCGTGGACACCAGAAAAGTCCACTCCTCCAATGCTTTGGTTCTCAGCGCTCAGGTGAAGACAAGCAGCCTACTTCGCAGCAATTTGCGCTCCAAATGCGAGACTCGTGGCAATGGGTTGCGAGTGCGACCGAGCCAATTGCGCTGCGAAAAGAGTTGCAGGCACAGCCCAGGAAGAAGTGCTGCAAGGAAGTTTGGCTATGGCGACTGAGACAGGCAAAGTAGGGAAGAAGTCTCTGGAGACCGGCGCCGGGCCTGCAAGGAGTGTGTGTATGAAGGAAGTGGTAGACAGCGCCGTGGAACGAAAGAGCTAGGAAATCAAACCAACGCACAGCGTCCAGAAAAGAAGGGATCAAGCTCGAAAACGCGAAAGAAGGGAGGGGAGGCAACGAAGATCGCTGATGTTCAGTCGCTCATACCAGATTCATTGTGAGGCGAGGCAACGAGTGATATCATCTCACCCGGTTCCTGATTTCTTCAGGCCTGATCTGCACCTCCTTCAGCCTCCCCCGGCCTACCAGCGGCCGCTTTCCCCGCCCCTACCATCCGACCACTCCCGATTGATCCAGCTGCATTCGATATGGCAGGCGGCGCGAGTACCAGCGCTCCCTGTTCCGGCTACGAGCGTGCATTGCTCGTCGCAAGTGGGTGGGATTTGCCATGATGAAACAACGGGGTCGGTGGGAGTATGTCGTTAGTTGGGGCCGAGGAGGATTGCTGCATGCGGATTGGCTGCGGGGGCGTTACATGTTGCGAACTATCCCCTGAGACAGGTACGCGCTTCAGCGTCACGTAGGACAACAGCTGCGAGTGCGACGAGTGTTGCACCTCTCCCTCGAGGGCAGCGCGTATGTATGAGTTGGCATGGTGAGTCTTAATTCTGCACCTCGCTTCGACATCTCGAGCTTGCGGCGGCTGCTGCTGCTGCTGCTGCTACTGCTCCTCCTGCAGTTGTCTTTGCACGAGCCCGAGGGATTTTACTCCATTCCGTGGAGTCTATATCACGCAGACATATACGCTGCTTACGGTACATTTCGCATCTTTCTCTTGAAAGTGTCGCCGCTATACATGCTCGTTCTGGAAGACACGCATGACCGCTCGCATGAGCTTCAATGCATTGAAAGCTGTTCGTTTCGACGTTTCATCGTCTTGTCGGGTCGGCGTATCCGAGCACCGGGTCGCGCATTTCCTTCAGTATTGTACTTGGTATTCAATGCTTCCTGGCTCAAGAGTTATTTTGTTCAGGCTCTGCGTCCTCATAGTCTCCCCAATGTGAAGTGCTTTCGTTGCTTTAAGCGCAGAGCTGGACAACAGCGAATCCTTCCGAAGCTACCTATGCGCAAGGACGATCAGGTTGCTGACTGGCAACGATGTTAAGCGGCCCTACTTCATCACGTTCCTCTTGTCGTCCGTATTCTTGCCTGCGGTCCGTTGTCATCTTTCAGGGCAGGGGAACATACTGAAGTTGGCAAACACATTCCAACCAAACCCATGGAAATTCGACTGTACAGAGAACCTTCAGCGTGCACAACCAACTACTCATGGCCTAAAACTGACGGCACATGTCGCAAGCTTATTGACTGCGTTATGTGTAGGTGATTATAATGTGATCATGTTCACCAGGACCACCCACCACATCTGCCATCTTAACCCTATTCTTCAAGCAAGCGCCACACGAATGATTCAAACAACATGACATGCCTCGGGCCCCTTTTTTCCATACGATACGGTGCAAAGCTGACTCTCTCTTCACATCCCCGCGCTAGTTACAGTCAAAGGCTGCTCCAACAACCAGCGCAAACCCCACTAATGACTTGATGATCTTTCGCCACACTTCATCGTGCATACTTTGAATATGACTTGAACCTTCATGCATTATAACAGCACACTTCTCCAAGTCAGCCGAACATAAAAAACCACTCCCAAAAGCACAATCTTCCTTCCTTAAGCCCCAACACCAGCATCAACCTCCACCCTCAACACAACACCACTTCCAATACAACAACAAAGAACCCATCACCAATCCACTCTATTCCACCACATTCAATACCAACTCCCCATCCCAATCACCTGATCCCGTTGCCATGAGCAAATCCCACAGATCCTGCCACGGCCGCGGTCACGACACATCCCACATTCTAGGCGGTGCCTTCCGCGCAAGACGCGACCCCCAAACCGGCATTTACACAGACCACTGGATGGACGCTGACGGTTACGCTGGCACAACGCAGTACTTTCGCCCAGGCGAGGACCAAGATGTAGGCCCTATACCGGCGAGCCCGCGGCCACGATTTGCAGCGGGCCGGCAACGCGGGCAAGAACAGGGAGAGGTACGGGGGGGGAGGGAGGCAGAGTATCCCAGAGATTTTGGGGAGGCGTATCGCGGGCCTAGAGGGGCGCATGCCTATGGAGAGTTTCGTAGAAGAGGGTTTGAGGATGCGGTGCCAGAGGGGTGGGAGGATAGGTATGTTGATATGGAGGATTACTATGGTATGCGGATGGGTATGGGGTACGGGGGTGGACTTGAAGGAGGGTATAATGCGTATGGCGGTGGCTATGGCTATGGGGGCGGCAGACACGGCGATTTCTATGGCGGGGGCCGCAACGAGTATTTTGGTTATGGGGGGTATCAGGACTATTATGGCTTGGGTGATGGGGGGTATGAGTCTGGATATGATAGTGGGGCTGGAGGATATGGTGATTACTTTGGTGGCGGCGGGGACAGATTACTTTGGAGGTGAAGAGTACGACGATTATTATGGTGGGTATGATGGATACAATGATTATTATGGATATGGTGGTGGAACTCCAGGGTTCAATGGATATGGATATCGTCGGAATATGTAGTCTCAATTTCAAGGACTGAAGGGAAGTCGGTGGCCAGCGAGCGTAGAGGACTATCATGCCAAGCCGCAGAGTGTTACATGCAATTGTAGTCAACATACCGCTATAACAAATCACTACTCAGTAAACGGAGGTTGTGTTTGACGCCGAAGCCTGATCCAGCACACTATATTAAACATACTACTGTACAACGTGCGAAGATTAGAAGACACGGTGATAGAAACTCCGCTTCGAGACCACAGCGTATACGAGTTAGATACCCCCTGCTATCCAGAAATCCTACCCACCATCCGGTGCAATAAGTCTTCTATCTGTGCTACCTTGTACCTAGCAAATGATTAGAGACCGCCCATGGCAAACCTTTTACGGGAAATACGTATTACTGATCAAAAGTCAGCCCACACTTCGCTGCACCAGGTCGCATTCCTCGTTTCTTCACTAAAAACAGCAGACACCCTGTCTCCCATGCTAGGTACAATCCAAGGATGGGAGGTTGATGTATTATTTTTCATTTGCTACTACTTGAAACCTACAAAGGTTGCTTGGCATCGGTCCACAATTGATGCGATCGTTATGGTATGAAGATGGAAGCGTAGATTCCTCAATTAGGACAGTTTTACGGCCGCCGTATGCTAATTTTTGTTGTGAGCTGCTGCAGAACATTATTATGCAAACTTTACTGCTTCAATGAGCAAGGAAGTGCGGCGTATATCTACAGTGACATGCACATCGTAACATCGAGACCAGGTGCATATATGGTAGACATTAATCGTCAGGTGAAGCCTATTAGAATTACAGGATCAAGATGGAGAACGATTTCACCCTCGTGAAGTCCGCAAGCATGCGGTTATCCAATATTCCAGCCTCATCTCACCAACGTTCGGCGGCTACTATGCAGCGCATTTCTGACTGTTGTACTCAAAATCAGTCGGCCTGTATTCAGGGAACTGATAGCCCATGGCGTCATAAATAGATGACATGTTCCCTAGCGGTCCGTGGGAAGGCACAAGCCTAGAAGAAAAGAGGGTTATTTAGCGCACGCAGCATAGTGAAAGGGTGGATACTTACAATGCAGACTTGGCCACACGGAATTTTGACAAGGCTGCCACAAGCTGATCTAACTCATTAGCGTCGCTGCGCGTGAGCGGCTCCCCAGCGTTGACCACATGGTCGGCATCAAAGACTACCACGGTGCTATCGTTGGTTGGGCAGGGGGGCGTGATAACACCAATGCTGTGGTCTACCGCATGAATGCTGCCTTCGACATGAATGAAGACTGCTCTGAAGTTGGCTGTTTCAATAACAAAGGGCGCGCTGCGGCTAAAATACTCATTAGCATACTTGCAACAAAACTGTCAAGGGGGCTTTCCTACCTGTACGTCTTGAATTTGATACCAGGAACTTTTGTATAGTAGTCCCTCGACATTTCTGGGACAATGACCTCAGCACCTGCAGCAACATAAGTGTTCACGCCAAAGGCATGATCGTGATGATGGTGTGTAGGCTATATGCGACGGTCAGCACGATGGATAGAATCATTTCTAGAGTTTTAGGCAGAATCATACCCAAACCTGCCTGATCGGCTTTCCAAGTCTTTGCTTAGACCATTCTATCAGCATAGCGGCTTGCTCAGGTGGCGCATCCAACACAACAACGTGATCCGACATCTCAAGTAATATTTGGCGGTACTGGAAAACCTCGGGTAGCCGTACGACCCATACTCCAGGCATATCAGGGTATGGCTGACTAGCCTCTAACTGGTCGAGCGTATTGGTAAAGGGACCGAACCAGATAAAAGCAGATGATCGTTCCAGAATTTGTGCGCTCAGGCTATCGTCCACAACTAGCGCTGGAGATGGGCTATTGGGGGAATTGAAGAATGTTGCTGGCACCGCGGGGTTTATCGCTATGTCATCAGTGAAAAAGTCGGAAATGAGTCGCTGTTTGTTGTAGATAGTCTTATACTGGCGGGGAATCATTACACCATCGACATTTGTATAGTTGTAGACGCGAAGATCGTTTGTAGAACGGCCATAGAAAGGATGGTCTTCGTAGGAACGGATCACGCGAGGCAGGTATGTATTAGGGTCGAATAAGACAGATAGCCTCGTAAAAGGGTCGTAGACTTTTGTATAGCGCGTTAGTTATATATATCATGCAAACTGGCTGAAGACAAAAACAAACCTGCGGGCAATCGAATATCGTTCTCAATGGACTCGTAACGAAGAGTATAATTTGCCCTCGATTGGATCTGGAATGTGTTAGTATAACTATTAGACTCAGGTCGTGACCGTATAAATTTGTCAAAACGAAGTCATACGTACTTGCTTGACTAGTAAAGGATCCCACTTATGACCCTCACTGATCATAACGGCAGCAAGGTAACCTAATTATTATCAGCTCTTGACTTCGACATGACTGAATTTTAGCACCCACCGTCTAGATAGCCTTGCGGAGGGCCATTGAGTTCAAAGATGGCATAGCTGCCTTCAACAACAGCAGCAGAGCCATTATTTCCACCTTTAATCACAAGAGAGTACTCCATTGGCTCTAAATTTGGGCGTCCAAACAACCAGAGAGCTAGAAATGGGTAAGAATAAGCTCAAAAGACAGCTTTGAGAAGTGCCATACCTCCCAATCCGGCAACTCGATCGATTCGTTGTATCAAATCGTTGCCCGAGTAGTCGTACGTAAAGGCCTGGCTTCCATACGGTATGACAACAGAGTCCATTGTATCCATGGTTACGCTCGTGCCTACCGAGCGTACACGCAGTTGTGAGCCGCTTACCCTGACAGTCTTGATGTTCGACGTGTTAGACTGAAGACCCATCGCTGCAAGCGCGCGGTCTACAAGATCGTTCTGCGGCCCATTTTGCTGAGGCGCCGCAGCTACCAACTGCAACGAAAACAGCGAGACAGCAAAAGCTGTCAGCTTGTGGTGTGTGATCATTGTGGACCAAGTATCCAGAACGAATGACGCGCTGCACCGTGCTGCTTGGAGGAAGGAGATCAGGGCAAGTCGAGAATGCGCTTTGGTAGATTGATTCCCTTCCCTTTAAATATAGTTTACGTCGGATGTCCAAGCTTTGAGATATTTCTAGATGACCAATTACCTGGAGGGGAGCATGGACGGACTGCTAGCGTCAAAGGGTGGCATTAGATATCTGGTCGTCTTTAACATGACCTAAAAGCTTCGATCCTAGCAGTCCGTTCATACACCCCCCGGTATAGGGTAAGTGGGAAACGTTAGATGACCTTTTGACAATAAGATGAGCGACGAGAAGATGAGAACTAAGTGGGCCTGCCAAGTTACACGTACATGGTAATATACAGTACGTACTATATCAAGCTTACAAATGTATTCTGCAGGGTTTTTTTAAGGTGAGGGTTTATCATGTTAAAAGTGGATTAGGGTAAGATGTGATAGGAGAAAAGTGTGGTAGAGTGAGTGAAGGAAAATGTATTAAAAAGTGCAAGAGAGTAATACAGTTTCCACACAGCGCTATGCTAGCTAACTGCCCCTGGAGTTGCTTGGTAGTCCCACTTAGCTCTTGGTTGTAGAGTGGTTATCCTATTTACCAGTAGGTCATCCAACGTCTCACAGTGGATATAGAAATTCCTATTCGGCGGTATTCATGTCCGTTGGATGGGCGACACCTCAGTCAAACCATCATCATCAAGGGTGTTGTGAGCGGAAATTTGCAGCTTGGCAGCATGGAGATCATGGATGCTTGCGTCGCTGATCTTCATACAAAAGTGGTCTTGATCAGCGAAAATGCGGTAACTGTATGACAAAGCATCGCAGCGGAGTGTGAAGCCGCCGAGAGATGTTGCTTTCTAAGGAACGGTGCGGGGACAATGTACGCATGTCGGTTTTAATCGGAATCCGACCGGACATCTCAATGCACATTTGCCAGTTGGACTGGCGGTGACAAAAAACGGACGAATCTTGTTACGATAGATGAAAGAGAGTCCCGATAACTAACTCAACTGATCAATTTGTAAGCACATTGGAACTTCTTCTAGGATAATGTTTGTTCATCATACCAACTCCATCCAAAGAGCAAGGGCAATCTTCCTGTCCAAGCCAGAAACACCGTTGCCTCCTGCCTTTTCCGCGCCGTCACATAGCATCTTGGCTTACCGGGCGAAGACAAACAAGCATTTGTCGAAACCTTATACGCAACCTTGTGTACCAAGGGTATCGCTGATTGCCTCACCACAGCAAGCCAACTCTTCGTCCTCGGTGAAAATGCTCAACTTTGCCGCTCTAGAACACCACCATAATATGTAGATTCTTTATACATCTCAGGAAAATGACCAAGACTTTACTACATACTGCAACTATCTGTAACCTGCCGTAGGTTCAGAAAGAAGGATATTGTGGCTAGAGAGCTCTTGCGTGGAAAGCGGGTACCGAATTGAATTGGGACTCAGGTTGAACCAATTGCAGGCCTTACACTAGCGGGAGGACGGTACAGATCTGCTGTTTGAAGCCCCGTAATTGGTGAGAAAGACTCGGCCCGTCCTTTGGCGCAACCGTCACGCCAATTTATACCGCATTTGTATCGGTTGCTCTGCCTAGAAGGGCTGAGCGGGCGAGGACGAATACAACGTACTACGTATGCTCACTGTTGTTAGGACATTTAACGCACCTTGTACAGGCTTTTGAGTAAGTTGTTTGAGCAAAGTGGCACGAGAGCGGATGAGACCCGACCAACTTGTACGCGTACGCGCATTCGGATGCAAAAAATCTAAAAGAGGCATGGCCTGTGGTCTGGCGATCGAAACATATGTATTCCTATAATGATGATGCCTTTGTTTGTACTATAAGTCTTCCAATGCAATATCGAGCGAACATATGTTTGCAACTTGTGGTCGATGGTGGAGGACTGGAAACAAAAATTATTCTGACCAGAGCCAACTCAGGCCGTATTTAGTCACGATTAGAAACTCTGTTTGCGATTACAGGGGTTAGAGGGCTGGGGATAGGAGTTTATAGCTCGTTAACGCCGATAGGTAACCTTCATCACACGAGTGCCTTCGCGTCTAAAAATCACCGTCGACATTGCGAAAATGCATATTTCGACACTAAGCGAGCATGTCTCCTCATAGCAGTATTGATGAGTTTTTCTTCTGGGTTCTGGCTAGAAATTCCATCTACTAGGTGATTGCACAACACTGCCATCGGTATATCCATGGCCCCACCCGCCATGATCACTAGGCACGATCTCTTCCTGAACTCACCATGATCGAAAGCCCTTTCGAGGTGGCCAACAAACCCGTTTTCGTATCTGCGCGACAATTAGCAAAAGCCAAAACACGACCACAAATCAAACGGTACACACGTTCCACGATGAGCCTCAGGAAACCTTTTATCCCAACCAAACTCACGAGCCCCATGATATAGGGGGTTGGGAAGACCTTGTCGAGGACATCAACCGCGGAGGTGCTCTAGGGTCTTCTCTGACGAGTTCGCAGGTGCCATCGCTTCATTGGATGTTGGCTATGGGGTCTCTGAATTGCCGCAGGCTATTTGTATGTTATTGCGACTTCTACGACTTTTGTGAAACATCTTGTAGTGTTTCAGACGTTGGGTGTTTAAAGATTATCCTCGAATCTTTTTCTCTTGATCTTCTCGATACCAGAGGCTATTAGTAGGTACTAGTAAAGGTGTTTTAGAAAGTATATGGTGTGGTGCCAATTCTCAGTCGTCACAGCTGGGAATGCTGTCGACACATTCGAGCAATGGAAGGCGGGTAATAGCTTGGAAATACAACTACCATCAGTACATCGACACACATTCTGCTCGTATGTTGAAGCATCTATCATATACCCGTCTCTAGCAATGCTTCGCTTCATGATCTTCCCTCGCCAGTCGACTCAAGATCTGGGTGTTCCAGTCCGTTCTAGGATGTGTATCGTCATAAATGACGTCGCTCTCTTGAAGTTTAGTGAGTGGTATGGAGTTAGCGAAGTATGTAGCTGATATAAGAACTGAGTCCGGCGCTTGGAGATCATCTATCTTTCCGGGAGATAGTCCTCGTCTTACATACGAAACCTTGTCTCCAGTCATGAACCACGAACAGAAGGTGCATGGTATGGCACTTACTGACAATTTTGATCGCTGTACTTTATCAGACCATAGATAGAGTTGCTATGTGCACCCCCTCCGAAACAGGTGGTCTCAATGGATTTGGAGCATCAGTTTCACAGGAGGTCAAGGACCTGGCGGCTGCCTATCATGACTTCGTTTTTTCATTGGAAGAAGATGAAGCGTAATAACGGAAGCGTGCGATATTTCTGGACGTGAAAACCAGAAAACCCCAGAAGATGGTGAAGTGTTTCAGAAAATCTATCATTGATATCCACCGATTTATGGAAGTTTCAGAAATGCCGTGTAGTGATCAGGAAGGCGTGCTGGTCGCGCGCAAAGAGGAAGTGAGATTGTGACGTGCCTTAGGTAATGGTGCATAGATTCTGGCCCCTCGAGAACTGCAATACGCATGCTACAGCATGGGCGATGTTATGGTAACACACGTATCTTTGTTTGTCGATCTTTGTGCAACCCCTTTATGGAAGGATGAACCACAAACATGCAGTGCAACGGAGCATAAGACACTCTCTACGCTTGTACCACCGGAAGGTCTATTGACGCCGCGTACGTGGAGGTGGATTCCACATGTCGAAAGCATGGTTGAAGGTATGATTCGTCTATTCTGGTCGCTTGATGTAGGACGGAAGGGCCGTCATGGAAGCTGGAAGGCAAAGCTGAAGACTTCGCGCTGAAGTGCAGGTGGCCGCCTCGTCGAACGCAGCCTTCACCGTTATATGTAGTGCCTAGATGAAGGATAATGTCGTGTATCGATTGAATCTGGGAGCTTAGCGACGTTGGATAGAAGCTGTGCTGTTGAGTAATAAACACAAACATAGGTAGTTGTAGCAAGCGATGACCAGCAAGACTCCCGGCAGTGCTCAACGTAAAACGAAGGCAACCATCAAGTATCTCTGCGTCTATGTCGTGCATGTTGCTGGCAAAAAGGTGGAGCCCACGAAAAGAGAGATCGGAAGCCAGGAGATGAGATAGACACAGCTAGCGTGGCGTCCCTGCATGTGGTCAGGCAATCATCTTGCGTGGAGAGCATCACATGCATCAGACTGTTTAGCCCACAACATAACTTCCATTATCACACTGCGTGGATACTCGTCTGGTTTTGTACTGATAATGGACACTTCCGTGTCGAACATGACAAAACTCAATGCGGGCCTCAGCAGGATAGGCTTCAGTGACCATGATCTGCGCCACCTTTTTGCTTATTATCATTGGAAAAATCACGCTTCTTCCGAAACATGCATGCACGCTGGTGGCAGACTGCCCGACCCGAGATTGCCGACGATCATATTGCGATGGGAACACTCAGCGCTTGGTTCGCAGGAAGCTGTACCTAGTTGGCCAAAAATAAGCCTGCATCCTTCTCTCTCCTTGGTACCCGACAGCCATGTCTAGGATCTACGGACTCTTACTATCCCGAATCAATGGCCATGATGCGGCAGCTCAGGTGGAATGTATTTTATTGTTGAAGTATCTTCAGTGCCCCAGCATCCGGCAGCCCCATGTATGGGAATAGACAACCAAACATGTGTTCTTCGAAAACCCTGTCATTCGTTAGCCTACTCCCATTCCTGACTTTCACTGTCCGAGCCGCTCCTTTCGAGAATACGACGTCATTTACACTCACCGTTACTCCTGCACCTACAAGTACATCAAATGACAGCTGGGTTGAGCCTAGTGGAGGATGGATCAGTCCACAATACACTTGGATCTTTGAGTATCCTCTCCCGATACTGCCCGTCAAGGAGCCAAAGCTGTACGACATCTGATGAGAGTGGTGATGTATTAATACTAAGTCCTTCTAGTACCTACACCAACCCTACCACGGGAGCTGTGATCGATTATTACGAGGTCGAGGTCAGATCAATTCAAAAGCAAATCTACCCTAATCTTGGAGTCGCTGATTTGTACGCCTACGATGGATTACAACCAGGACCAACATTTATGATGCACAAGGGTCGAGGTAAGATTTATTCTGTTGACAGCTTGCTATGAAAACTTGCTGATACCGTTTACAGAAGCGGTAGTAAGATTCACAAACAAGAGTCCAACCAATTCTTCCGTCCACGTTCACGGCCAATACAACCGTGCACCCTTTGATGGCTGGGCGGCCGACTATGCTCTTCCGGGCCAGTACAAGGACTACTACTATCCAAACGCACAGAATGCTCGAACAATATGGTACCATGTCAGTGGTTGGCAATGTTGACAGGATAATCAAAGCTTACATCTCAAGGATCACACCGAGTTCGAGACTGGCGAGAACGTGTATATGGGGCTTGATGGCTTCTACCTCTTGAGTGACGACGAAGAACGAGCGCTGAATTTACCGAAGGGTAAATACGATATCGCTTTGTCGATTTGTTCGAAACAATACGGTAATAACGGAGAATTGGTCTATGATACGAACGGTCATGCTGGGGTTTGGGGTGATATTATCCAAGTGTAGGTAACGAGACTGGACGAGGAGACGAACGCTGATTTCTCCATAGCAACGGTCAACCATGGCCGTTTCTCGAAGTCGAGCCTCGAAAGTATCGTCTACGACTATTGAATGGCGCCGTCAGCCGAAGCAAGTTTCACGTTTGTCCCGTGGTTCCATCAGCTAATTGACAGATCCATAGCTTTCGACCTTTCATTCCATGGCGACGTCATAGGAGAGGCTATACCTTTCACAGTCATTGCTTCTGATGCCGGTAGGTAATTTGCATGGTGGCATTGATGTTACTGACTCCAGTTCCAGGATTGTTTTCCCATCCTGTAGAGACAGACCACCTCGGGTTTTCCATGGGAGAGCGATACGAAGTTATCGTCGATTTTGCAGGATTCGAGGGCCAGACCATCACTATGCGCAACGCTCACGGAGTCGTTGGAAACATCGATTACGCTGCTACAGACCGTGTGATGCGTTTCGTCATTTGCGATACAGTTACCAGTCCTGACACACCCATCCCGTCTGATCTCCGCTACATACCGCCCCCACCTGAGACGAGCGTTACCAAAAATTTCACATTCTCACGCGCCGGCGATGAATGGACGGTCAATGGGGTAGGATGGGCGGACGTAGAGCACCGCATCTTGACGCGACCTACGCTCGGCACAGATGAGATTTGGGAACTGCGACATGGCGGTGGAAATGCTACGCATCCTGTACATATTCATCTCGTCGACTTCCAGGTCCTGTCGCGCACGGGTGGTCGCAATGCGGTCAGGCCATACGAAGCCGCTGGGATGAAAGATGTAGTTTGGATTGCGCCGAACGAGACCGTAAGAGTCGTGGCCCGATATGCACCGTGGAAGGGTGTATAGTAAGTCATCGCAACCTCCCAGAAATTTGCGGGGCTAATGTGCGCGAAGTATGTTTCACTGCCATAATCTTGTCCATGAAGACCACGAGTAAGTCCAGATCAGTTCGCCGATTAGGAGCATCTGATGTACTAACATGTCTCAGCATGCTGGTAGCTTTCAACGTGACTCAACTGGAGAAGTGGGGTTACGACAGCGAGACGCTCTTCATCGATCCTATGGAGCCTGCATTTCGCCCGAAGAACGCTGTGGCTGAAGATTATACTGATGAAGCAGTGAAGAAGAAGCTAGAGTGGTTCTGGAGTACGAACGCTTACAATCAGACCTCTGCGGTAAAATAAGGGTTTCCAGATGCCTTGGAGACAGCTCGGTAACCTTGAGATGTATCGCTTATCGCGGTTGGTTCTAGGAGTGTATGTCCAGCTATGTTGGTGTACTTTGTTGTCAAGTCCGTTATCGTCAGTCAATGTTAATTATCATACGGGTATAAAGCTGACAGGCATATAATACTTCACGAGGCTGCCTACCCGTATTTACAGCATGTGCGGTATCAGATAACTGTGGAAACACAACGTCAGGACAATTGCATAACGCGATGTTGCAGCGCGTTGGCATGATTAATTTCGAAAGATAGACACTAAGACGTTACTAGTATCTCTTATCAGTTAGCGTAACTGACGTCACTTTGCTAGCGCTAGTATGATTGCAGAGACTGCTATCATGTAGGCCCTTGAAGGACTATCTATATACTACTGAAACTTTTGCCAAGTCTGTCACTAATTGGCCGCAGGCCACCGCGTAACGGCCTCTTATTAGCTAGAAAACGATGCAGGCTTTTAGGAGAAAAGTGCGCTTTCTTTATAGAATCCTTCTCTCCTCTAGGTGTATTTCTTAGTTATTCTCTCCTTTTTAGGATTTCTACTATATTCGTGGTGTAAGTAGGGGTCTAAAACTACGTTTTTTTCGTAGAATAGCTTTGATTTTTAGGCGGAGTAGGTTTCTCCGGTGGCTGGTAAACGCACAAGCCACTTGATACCAGGCTCGATACCAGGCTTGATACCAGGCTTGATACCAGGCTTGATACCAGGCGTGATACCAGGCGTGATACCAGGCGTGATACCAGGCTTGATACCAGGCTTGATACCAGGCTCTGTACTACTATACTGTATTTTACACACCTTAGCGTTATCGGCCCGAGCGACTGCGAGCGCCGCCACACCGTACCGTAGGGTAACCGTAGGCCAATCTGCTCGTCGATCAATGCTACAATAGATTATTCTTAATTAGAGCTTCTTCCATCAAACAATACCATCCCAGATCGTATAGTGGTTAGTATTTCTGCTTGTCATGCCAAAACATTGCCACCGCAGGAGACCTGGGTTCAATTCCCAGTCTGGGAGTAAAACCTTTTTTGCATTTTTGTGCCGCATTTGTTCCGATGGCAACTTTTTTTTTTGGCTGCAAAGTTATTCCAGACTCTTAGCATGTATTCATTACGCATCTGTCGTAATATTGAAATGGGCACAACAGCCCTCATCCACACATCGCAGTGCATGTATGTGTGAATAGAACGAACTTAATAATTACTAATGGCCTCAACACCTCACATGTTGTTGTCCAGTGCCCGACATAGGCCTCATACTTGGGGGTTCGCTCCTATCCTCCAGGAAGCTGAACAAAAATATCACTTCCTGCTTGCCCAGATGGCAAATGATAAGCTTTTCTTCCCCAGCGGGAATGACAGTGCGGTGCTGTGTCAAACCCACAGAGTCAAAAGAGTTGATGACCCGTGCACCTACCTCTACATCGATAGGAGTGATTCACGAGGCTGTTCTTGGACGTGCTTTTGTGTAATCTTTGCGTTGGCGATGGTACTATATATATATACTCTGACTTTGGTGATGTCTGGGGTATAGTTTTCAAAGTATACTATTATTGTGCGTGCGAGCAGCTTTTCAATGACAGTAGATATTGTCGAAAATGCAATGCCAAGTGTCTTGAGACATTGGTAGGCTCGGGATGGCCAACTGCATTGCACATAAAGATAGTCACATGGGCACAATTGGGCTTCTGTCTTTGATACAAACAATGTAAGATTTTCTGTACTTTTTATTACCAAGCATGAGGCTGAGGAGCCCAAAATAAATCGACAAAGAGAGATGGAACCAGTGTAGAATTCGATCTTGCGCGCACACACTCCAGCGACGTCTTCGCAGCCGCACCTAACCTACAGGATGGGTGCGTGACTCTTGTAGTGCGGACACATAACCCAACTGCCACCTGCACGCGCCTATCTTCTCCAGTGGGCAGAACGACTTTCGCGATGCATTTGTGGCCGGCGCGGAAACGGTAGTCGCCATGAGCACCATCACAGGCGCGGGCTGACTTCATTATCGATGTCGAGGCTAAAGTGTTGGCGATGGTCTGGTCAGACGCTGGAGCAGACGCATGCCATGACAGGAGTAGCCAGTCATGGGGCATATTGCGTTTGTACCAGGTACATGTAGAGGCTCGCTGCCAAGATTTATGTTCTCACCTTAGAACTGCTGTTCAAGGCGTTTGCTCGATGATCAATCAGTCGTACGCCGTTCCACCGCCAATCTGACTAGCAAAAGCGGTAGAGACACTGCGGGCGTCGTCGTCATCGAAACCACCAAGACCGCTCCGTAGACCACGACCAGCACCAAATCCAGCGCTTATGTTGGGACCTTGACGAGTAGATTCAACAAAGCGGCTGAGTCGGTCAGACTGGCTGAGCGAGGTTGGTTTGTTGTAGTCGTTCAAGCTCAGGCCAGAAAGACTGATGCCACCAGGTGCGTCGCTGCGACTATCTGTGAGCTCGCTAGCAGCGACAGACTCACCAGCGACACTTGCAGGAGCGCCGTTCTTGCCTTTACCGTTGGGACGGCCTGGAAGGGGCCAGGACTCCTGGAAGTTTGAGAACATGGGAGGATAGTTCGAGGGGACCCCGACGCCACCGAGTGCAGAGGAGTGCACCGAAGATACGTCATCCGGAATGTAGCCGACAATTGAACCGTTATCGTTGTACTCTTGGCGTGTAGGCTTGCCGCCGTTCCAGCCAGCCTGGCGGCCAGATGTCATGGCATTGGCGTGCTGGTAGGCCATCTGGTAACGCTGGGGACCGCGGTAGGTCTGCTTAGGACGGCTGAACTGAAGAAGAGACACTTGGAGATTAGTCAAAGGTCCCTCTACCAGGCAATTGCGTTCCTTGAAGTGAAGGAGAAGGTAGTGCCATAGCGGATGCTTTGACAAAACCTTGGGGTTGCCGAGGATGACCAGACCGTATTTGGCTCGTGTAAGGGCAACATTGAGACGACGAGGATCGCTCAAGAAACCGATACCCTGATGGTCGTTGGACCGAACGCAAGACAAGATGATGAAGTCCTTTTCACGACCCTGAAAGGCGTCGACTGAAGCAACCTCGACCTCCTTGTAGTTCTCCTTCTTGAAGCTTCCAGTGGCTTGCATAGAACTAACAACGTAGCTGCGCTGGCCTTCGTATGGTGTGATGATACCGATGTCACTAGGCTGAACACCGGCCTTGAAAAAGCGAGTGACGATCTTCTCGACATTTTGAGCCTCCGTACGATTGAGGTAAGACGTTCCTGAGGCAGAGATCTCCTCAACACCGAGATTGGACCAGAACATCATGGGACTATCAACCACTGGCCAGGGAAAGTCAACATCGCGACGGATACGCTCCTGCATAGTAACGCCATTCTGCAGGGATCCCTCGTAGAACATGTTTGAAGGGAACTCTGACAGACAAGGGTGCATGCGGTACTGAACCTGAAGTCGGATCGGAGAGCAACCGAGAATGACGAGGCGCTCAAACAAAGACTGGTTCAAACCAGCTGTAGCAGCCTTCTTGTTCATAATAACCGGGCCAAGCTGCTGGTGGTCACCTACAAGAACAACCTGCTTGCATCCGAGGACCAGTGGAATCATGCACTCCGGCTCGGCAGATTGGGTCGACTCATCGATAAGGACGGTACGGAACTTCATCTTGGACAGACGAGGGTCACCAGCTCCAACGCAGGTGCAGCAGATGACATCTGCAGCATTCAAGATCTCACGCTCAGCAGCACGAGTAAGCTGCTTGAATTTCTTCTCGTCCTGGCTCGACAATTCACCGACGTCGCTCTTGAGCTGGTTCAACTTGTTCAGCTCGACATTGGTGTCATTCATGCGGACCTGCTCGTGAAGAGATAGGAAGCCAACAGGTGACTCGACATCCTCTCGAGACTTGGCAGTCACACGGACAGTCTTCAGCCCAGTAAGATGAATACGTTCGCACAACTGATCGACAGCGACGTTGGATGGTGCGCAGACTAAAACCTGACTTCCGCTGATCTTGCAGAGATGGTAAATGATGGTAGCAGAGGTGACCGTCTTTCCAGTTCCAGGAGGACCCTGGATCAAGCTCAAAGGCTTCTGAAGAACGCTCTTCACAGCATTGATCTGACTGGCGTTTAGCTCAGGAAGACCAGGAACACTGAATTTGCGGGGAATTGAGATCTTCATTGGCGCTGAAGCAACCTCGTGACCAAGCAGGCGGTGAAAGATGTAACCAGAAACACTCATCTCATCCACGGCGAATGTCTTCATGGCGTGCTGCATGCGGTCAAAAGAGGTGGCTTTCCAGACATAGTCGGCACTGAAGTTGTGCGTGCACTCGGTGGGTACGGACTTGTGGTCACCCTTGGCGCGCAGTTCGATTGTGACTTCATCAGACTGGTTGTTGGGAATCTTGATGACATAGCCAACGCCTTCCCAATGAGGGCGGAGTTCCCCAGTATAGCGCAGGCGCATCTCGTCACCAACTGCAAGCTTGACATCGCCCAACTCCAGCTTAGGAAGAATAAAGCTAGCCGTGTGCTTGTTGTTGAGCGCCATGTCCCAGCGAACGACAAGGTTGTCCTGCGACTGCGACTCCTTCAACTTGCGATCATAGTCGGCTTCGATTTTGACCAAAGGGCCAAAGACATTCTGGTATTGATAGGCATCGTCATAGCGGAGCAAGACCTTGGCGATAACCTCCTCTTGACCGGCGCCCTTTTCGAGGTCTGCGATTGTCGCATTCTGGTTGTCTTTCCACAGTTCCTCCAGCTTGGCGATGGTCTGGGGGCTGAGGTGACGGGCGCGGAGCTGCTCTTGGTCGGTTGGGGCAGGAACCAACCAAGGGAGGAAGGAGCGATCTTCGATGAGCGGCTGCCAGCGCGACGTGTCCCAGTTCATGTCTTTTTGCGAGGGCATGGCGGCACACGGCTGGCGACATAGCAGGACAACAACCGTGTCAGATTTGGCGGGAATGAAGCCGAGGAGGAAGACGTTCTTGGTGCCGCAGTTGTAGCATTCGAGCGTCGTGTCGCCGAGGGAGGAGGCGGGATGCAGCTGGACTTCCTTGTGGCGGGCACGTACGAGATGGTTGATGATGTGCGAGGACGACGAATTTCCGCGGGCACTGCAGAACCACTTGCTGCAGGCGAGGCACTTGACCACACTGCCTGCATTGTGGATACCGCAGTAGGCACAGGCGTGGGCAGGCAATTCCACCTCGGCGTCCTCTGGCCTCGTAGCTGCCTGCCCGTTTGGGCCACCGACAGGCATGCTTGCCATGCTCTCCAGGTCGTCTTCGTCGTATTCCTCGTCATCGTCCACTCGTCGCCTCCGCGAAAGGCTGCCGCGGGCCAGGTCACCATCGAGAATGCCCTCGTCGACATTGCCAGCGTTGATCGTGGCGGCCGAGTCGGATACCAGGTGATTGCCCATGTGGGTGAAAGCGCCCTCCATGCTGGGAAGGCACAACTACCGTGCGTCGGAGGTGCTGAGAATTCGATGTTTGTGGCGGATATCAGAGGTGGGTGGCGGGGCAGGTTCTGCCGCGGGGGGTTGGGCTGGTGGGTTGAACAGATTGGCTGCTCACACCATTTCCAGTGGCGGGTGGGCTGCGCTCAGTGGTTGCGCGTGGTTGATTGTGTGGCGCCACGAATGGTGATTGTCGTTGGTGGGGAGAGGGCACTGTGAATTCAACGGCGGCGCCGTTTCGGCCCTCGACAAGATTCGGCCTTGGCACGCTACCGTATCGCCTGGGGCAGTCACGGTCCAACTGACCCTTCTTTCCCTCTTCCTCCACCTCCACTCCTGAACTTCATGGACACATTGCACTCGAGGACTCGCACTGCCACCTCCATTCAAACACACTGTCCCCACTATCCTCCCGGCTGAAGACCAGTTGTGCGGAAGCGCCCGTGACCTTCGTCTTTAGCTTCCATGCAGCAGAGCCGCATCTGTGGACCCTCTCCTTAGTGCCAATCACACGTCGACATGGATATTTCGCGGTGAACGCATGGCGTCTTTACTTGATTACTACGCACTTGAAAAACTCATCCAGTCTGGGCACATATGCATCGCTGACTCTTGACGTCCGCTGGAATCGAGACCGTCTAGCTGAGGTGAGTCCATTGCTAATACATGTTCCATCACGCTGGAAATGCTTTACCCAAGCGAGCTGAATGGCTCTAGTTGACTCCCTGATAAGAGCTCGGAAACATGTCGTAGCTGGGGGCCAACCCAAACCATACTTGGACTACCAAACATATTGCTAAGCATGAGACTTTGACCACACGTTTGTGTCACCTGCAAGGACTCATATACCAGTACATGGCGATACCTCTCTCCTTCCATCAGGCAGAAGCTATTGCTCGCGGATTAGGTCGGCGAGACGACAACATCATGCGGGGTGCTATCGCCGGCAAGCTTCCGCGCGCCGCAGAGCTGGCTATTGGCAGCTCGACTGCCACGCGAGCAGAAGGCCTGTTTCTAGAAAGAAGGAAATACGTGCCGGTTACGGGACTGGCCGGATGATCCCCGGTGCTCATATCTGGATGCGGGGTGCATGCTCTTCTCACTCTCCACTCTACATGCTCAGCTCATCTGCGATGTATGATCACTACTGCCTAAAAGGCGAAATTCTGTCGGTAGTTCATATCTTAGCCTGACAATCTTGCATCGCAAGTGGCGACACAGCGCTGATAAGGGCTGAGGGAGTCAGACGACGCCGTCTTGCTTGCGGTTCATGCATCAGGCTGGATACGTGGTGGACAAGACCCTCCCTGCATAGTTTGGCAAGCCATACGAAACTAATTGACGTTGATGGGTGCAGCTGGTGAGAAATCCTTGCGGTAAGAGTATGCAGAGTTAGCCTTCGAGGTTGTGCTCGTCATGTACGCACTCGGAGTCCGATGTCAAAGCACTTCCATTTACAGCCATCTGCAGCATACATAAGTCGCCAAGTGGATACCAGTATGCATGCTGGGGCTGTTCAATGTGACCGGAGATCAACACCGCGGTAAGCGGAGAACGCCACCATGTGGGCTACGACTGATCAAGCAATCCACGAACGAGCACAACGCGCTTATCAAGCTAACTGCGGAACGTATCGATTTGTCGCCTCACTTTGAGCAAACTGTGAATTGCGCCAGGCGATCACCAGGCCCGGGGAATAGTTGATGCCAAGAATAGACTCAGCGACGCTTTGATCACTGCCGTCATCCTCACCAATCATCTAGGTGATACAATCTGATCTCAATTCAGAAGAACAATAATGCCATGCATGTAATGCATGAACACCAGTCAGCCCTCACTATTACATAGCTGCACCAGAAAGCGGAGAAATATCGCGCGGAGCATACTCTGAATGGATATACATGACCCGTGTCACACACACCATCCATTCATTAATGGAGATCTATTATGATATGTCGTACAGCACGCAAGGTACAACAAGGGACACGCGTGCCCTGAGTGGAAGCATGTCCCGATCGAATCAATGTCAGCTCTAAAAGCAGACGTGCTCTTACACCGGCGCCTGCATCCTCATGCAAACTGATCGGGGGGAGGGGGGGGAGGGAACCTCAGACTCAAACTTGTCACGACGTTCCAAACTAGCTATGATGGAAGGACCAGTACTGTAAGTGAGCGTGTACTTTATCACTGTATGTAGATGGGGATATCTAGACATGAAGCGTACAGTAGGTAACCCTTGCTCGGAATCCGAGCGCAAAAACTCTATGCATCCTTCGTCTCGGTCCCAACCATGCTCAAACGAACAGCATGCACCGCACGCTCAGACCCACAATAAGTCGGGGGCCATGGCGTGCATGTCGTGTTCATGTGTGCCACCGCACTCTGAAGTACCGTACTGTATGTAAGCCTATCCCGCTCCCCGGCCGATGGTGGTGGTGGTGGCTTGATCAACAGCGTGCGGGGACGGAGAGAGACCATGACTCAGTGGGGTTGTGCACTCCTCCATACGTAGTCCACAGTTTGCGAGCATGCATTGATTGTACCCATATTGGGTTGAGCGACCGAATGCGGGATACGCCATGTACCGTTACCCCCCCTGTCGGGGCTGCCCGCCCTGCTCCCGATTAACTCGGCGCATCGGTGCGTGGTGTGGTGCGGGAACGACGCACGGATCATTTCCGCCTCGTGTAAGTTACCACCCGTCCGTCGTACCCAGGTACGTATGCATGTCCATTCCATATCTTGCATGTCATCTTGAGACAGACGGACATTGATGGGATGTATGTATGTATGTGTCTGCAGGATTGCAAATGCAGTGTAGGTACCATATTTAGTTAGTTAGCTACACAGCCGCATGTCTTTCTTTCCCGTCGGCCCCCCACCCCCAAACTGTTACATCAATTCTCGCCGTGGCATATCAACTTGTTGTAAACATAATCATTACACAGTCTACGCAAATGTAGGTACCGGTCCCTAAGCATGGAGAAATAATACATGCATGGCGAAATCACGATGCCTTGCATAACTACCTACCTATGGTACCTACACACTACCCACCCATCCACACTCACCCCCGCTTATTTCCCCGGCACAAACTCCCCAAAAAGCCCGCGTTGTCGCAAAGTGAGGCGACAAAGGGAGAACGAGGCAACGAACGAGGTCCCAGAGTAACACCGATGTAGAGTATGTAAGAGAAACGGCGACAACAGAACACGAGGGGGCCATTTAGGTTACCTACGCGCCCGGCTCTACTTCCCCATTTTCGGCGGAGGCCCGGGCGCCCTCTCTTTCTCTTTCTCTCTCGAGATGAAGCCAGCGCGGGGAAAACTTCAAAATAAGGGTTAGAAAGGAAGTCTGGCGCTTGTGTGCATATGCATATTGGCCCCCGTTTCCTCCCGCTGAAGAGGGGGGGGGTGGGGGCTGTAGGTAGTCTTTTTTTCTTTCCTTTCGTACCAAGAACATTGAATGCATGGATGACGCCTAGACGATGCATGCATGGCTTTTGCTTGTAACTCGGCAGAGATGTGCGATGCATGTCTATTGTCTTATTTTTTTATTTTCTCCCGTGGCACAAGCGTGGCTGCGGTTGCGGTTGCGGAGATTAATGCCGTTGGTGTGGATTGGAGGAGCGTGCTGTTGGGGCGGCGGAAGCTGCAGTGGTAGGTAGGTCGTTGCTGGATGACGAGGTCATGTGTATTATAGAGTGCTCAAGCTTACACTTACACACGGAATACGTTAGACTACCTAGGTAGTTACATGCAACAAGTCACGTTATTTTACTTCACCATCATCATCAGAGTGTCGCCGACCTCACAACGACTATAACTAACCAGTATAATATGTACCCATGTACCCTCCCCAAAAATCACTCACTGCGCAAAGAGCGGCTGAACGGATCAAACAATAATGACATCGTTGTACGGTACTTTTGCAGCCGTCGATCCATGGCCACATGGTGCTGTCCACAAGAAGCTAACTAGCCCACAATGGCACAAGGTCCTTGCCCTTCCTCCGCAAACTGCGGCATGTCATCGACGGGAGCTAGCCACGTCAATGGGAGTTGGCATGGAATCATACTTGACATACGAGTTCCGCGTGAGTGGTCAGCATGTGGGAGCCGTCCGCTAATACGGGAGCGCAACGATCGTGGTATGGGTTGTGCAGGTTGGCGCTCCTTGCGGTAGGTATATCGGCCGTGAGTGCGCGTGTGGGTTACGGGGCTGGTGGTGAGGCGATGGGCTGAGATGCTGGATATGACACAATCATTTGGTTTGATTTGGAATAGTATAGAGTGTCGTTGCAATACAATGCAATAATGCACTGGAGCATATGGTATCATTTCTATATCCGCACATCAATTATGGCGTTATTCTGGTACCTTCTTGCTGGTACTGTAGTTGCCCGTTGCCCAATGCCCAATGCCCAATGCCCTGCAAGTCCCAAAAAAAATCCCCTTTACTCGAAAATCTAACCGTGTCAGGTGCCCAGGAATATGCGGGAAAGTTGGGTGACATTGGAACCCAATGCACATCCTTCCTGCAAAGCCGGCCCGGCCCACCACATCCATCGAATTGAAAAAAGCCTCAAATTCGCCGCAATCCGAAGAAGGGCTAATGTCCTGCATTGAAGCGAGATTGATCACCGCTCCCCCACTGACGTGGGAGAGGTGGAGTAAAAAAGAGGAGAACAGATCAACAAATAACCACCCAAACTAAAGACTCGAGCGAGGATACTCACAGAGCACATGCAGCGAGTAGTGTATGCAAGTTGTCGTGGATTTCGTCATGTAGAAAGTGGAAATGATGAACAAAAGAAACAAGAAACAATTGATAAAGGTGTTACAGTGAATGCGAGAATGATGTGCCTGAGCAGCGAAGCTCATTGGTGGTAAGGAAGACAAGTCTATAGGATATCGCCAAGTTGAGCTGGAGGCTTGCTCGCCGGCAAAGCCATCCCAAGCTGCTGTATAAATCCGTAATGGTACGCCTGTAACCACAATGTAATGCCAAGATTGTTATGAACTGGGTATATGCAGAAGAGAAAACAAAAAAAAACATGGACGAAGCGATCGGGGTCTTGGATCGAAACTTTTCGAGTGGTGATGATGATGATGATTTTGCGGAGGCGATTGTGTGGCGAATACGAGAAACAGCGTGGCTGACCAGGGGGTTCATCTCCTCTCCGAGATGAATTGCGTTGCCAACCTGGCGTGCGATATCCCGCATGCTTCGAAGTGGTAAATGCAGCTCGGATATTGCAGTGCGGGATAAAGTTGCCGCGGCTTCCTGTTGGGGCGCGGACCCATGCAGAAGCCAACAGAGCAGCCGCAATACCGACCAACACCAGGAGTAGCAAGTAGTACAACAGGAGAAAGGATGGTATGATACAAGGGCAGTACCAATCATTGGTGACGACGCGAAATTGGTCGTGTGCGTCGTCGTAACCCGAGGCAACGGGTGCACACCTACAGCCTCGCTTTACGGATTGCTGAATGTACTCGCACGACTGATGTGGTCCAGATCTGACTCGCGAGAGTCGCTGCCTATGCGCTCGTCCATGCGCTTCCTGCGCTCGCTGGGAGCTCGGCTGATGAGCCGTCTTACGAAGTTGCGACTGGATCTATTGCCGTTGGTAGATTCGTGGAGCGAGCTGGCACCTTCCAGGGATGGTCGACGGGAGCTAGAGCGAGTCGACGTTGCTTCAGGTGCATCGACAATATCCTGCTTCTTGATCTTGCAGAATAGTGTCGAGAAAAGATATTGTTCGCCATTGCTGTCAAAGAGGGGTAGGTGACGAAACCCCTGTTGAACGCTGTCAAGCTTTGCGGTAAAAGTGGCCAGAGGTGCATGATTAGTGGTGCGGGCATCGAGCGAGTTCCACACCGTCCATCGTACAAAGACTAGGCTGGGATATCTGGTAGTAACCGTCATGTCGATTTCATTGCCGAATACGGGGTTGTAGCCATTGCCCTCAACGATGCGTGTTCGTTTCCTGAGGGGATTGCCAATACCAGAGTGACCATTGCGTGCAGAAGCGTCTTGCCCGCCGAAGCCAGTGGCATTTGCGCCCATGTCTTCGGCGCAGTACATTTCAAACTCCACATAGGGATTAATGTTTGCTTCTTGGCCAAGTCCGCGAGGGCGGGGCAACTGTTGAGCAGAGATGATCTTGACGGTGAATTTGACTTGCTTCTTCGGGGCCTTCCTATGACCGACTGGGGGTGTTTGCGCCTGCTCAAGTCGCAGTGCAGCAGGCTTGAGCACATACCCCGTACGATCATCTCCGCCCGCAAACATGGCTTCATTTAGCTGCTGTCCAAGATCGTACGTCTGCCAATTCAAAGCGGCCATCTGGACGCCGCGCCGCCAGAACTTGAGGGGGTCAAAGTTTGACGAGTTGATACGGAATGCATGTGGGTAAACACGCATGAGACACCGCATATTGTGGGCTTCGAGCAGATGCTTCTCGCGCGCACCAGGTTTGGTGAGTTTTTCGAAGGCGCGCTCGTTGATGGAGAAGACGTGGTTGAACGTGTTTGCGTCGTTGCTGCCAAAATCGGAGAACTTGACACCTTTCGTATACACGCCAAGGTTACCAAGCTCCCTTGTGATGTTGCTCGTCTTTTTCTTCTGTTTTCGTCGGTCGTCGACTGTCTCCGCTGCAGTCGCATTGGGACTGTCACTATCTTCTGCTGAGCTGACAATTGCAGACGTTGGTAGTGTATTGTTTGAGGTGCGGGGTGATGCCCAAAACGAAGTTGTTCGCTCTGGCGGGCTCATAGACGGTGGGCTCGACAAGAGGGGGGAACTGGGGATGATGTTGTCGTTCAGCAGTACCGGACGAGACCAGGGCGAACTAAAGCTGCGAGGTCTGCGTGTTGACAGCTCGTTCATCAAAGCCTTCGTATCAAGTTCCTCGCCAGCGGCAGCTTTGACCTTGATCAGTATCCTGTGCTTCAGCTCCTCTGGAGTCGGAAGAGCTTGCAATGCAAAGTCTAGAGGCTGGAGCACCAATTTGTCACCGAATTCGGCTAGCATGATTTTGACCATGTTGGCTTGTTGAACAGCGGAGCAATGCACTTCAAGCGAAAGAATGACTGGGTATGGCGACTCAGTGAAGGCATATTTGTTGATGACCTTGATCGTGTCTTGGAACAAGATGCTTTTGGTGAGGGTTCGGCCGTGCATCACGACAGGAGTGTTGTCTGCACCGTCCCAGCAGTCAATCTCAAGGCAGCGGCACCCTTTCTGAAGCGCGCTAATGTAAGCTTCTGTGCTGGACTCCCCGGCCACTTGGCGGCCAAGAAGGTAGGTGTTGTGTGAGCTAGAGATGTAATACTCATTTAGCGGTCGGTCAAGCTTCGTTTGCGAGACCACAGGCTTAAGTATAGAGTTGGCTGCCGATGTGAGATAGGTCTGGAAAGCGGGAAAGTTCATTGTGATCGGGAGCGGGATTTGGCCACCCTCGGTCGGTGTTGATCTCGGTCTCGTGGCGCGAGCAAACTTTTCGAATGTGGATGTCCAATGGTCCAAGTTCAGGTTGACGTCGACGCCCTGCTCTTGCTGCAAGAATGCGAAGAAAGTTGCCTGGTCCATCTCTTGCTGTGGCTTGGGTACATATACATTCCATATCTCATCCTTGATGTCTGTGCGCTCCTTGAGACGTCTCACAAAGGAAAGAAATTGGTGTTGGTCTAGCTTGCCAGCATTCGGCTTGTCTGCGTTACAAAAGTAAAAGCGAATAGTGGTTTCTGAACAGTTGATGTGCAGGCTGCGACAAAGCTCAACGACGCTCTGGAAATCCAACGATTCCTCGCCTGCATCACGCTTCTTCATCGCACGTTGCCAGACTAGTCTTGCACTCTTGTCAGCAAAGCCCAACAGGCCGGCCATCATGTCGATGCGGTTGCGTGACACCGAGTCTAGGGTTCTGGTCCACATGTTGAGGACACCAACGTCGGGTGCAATCAAATGCATTGTCCTAAGGCGGCCTTTGGATCGAGTAGTGTCGGTATAGACAATGGTGAACCAGTAAGGGGCCCAACTCTCTGAGAGCCCGCATTCTTCCCGGTAGTGCTTAGCTTCGGGGCCTGAGCGGATTTCCTTGACATCGTCGATGTAGAAGGCCTTGGAGGGACGTGACGGGTCCCAAAACACTTTGGCTGATTCCAGATCCAGCCGTAGGTTGATTTCTTTCTTCTCTTTCTTGGTGATTTTCCTCAACACGGTGCCCTGCTCGAGCCGCGAGTTGCGAACAGGGGCGATGACGGATGAATCTGGTATGGAGCTGATGGTGGGCACGGGGCTGGAGATTCCCAGGCCCTGGACAGCCTCGTACGGGTCTTCGACGGCGTCTTCCTCCTCGAATGCATCGAAATCGGAGAGGCCACTGTCGGCGTCGGCGGCAGTCCTGCTGTCGCTTCGTCGGCGCATAATGACTGGACCGGAGCTCTTGTCACGCTGGGCAGACGTGTTGCCCCTGCGCAGGCGCTGAGCACCTCGGCTCACTCGTCGGATCAGGCCCGGGCCCTTTCCCAAGGCCTCTGCCTTGGCCGAGGGCGACGAGGTTGGGCCAGCCAGCAACGGGGGAGGAAGGATCGACTCTGGTAGGTGGTATGAGGGAATGGCAGGCAGCGAGGCCGACATGGGGACAATGCCCTCGGGGGTCGATTGGAGCGAGCCATTGAGGTACGAGGCCGTCAGGGCCGGACTGGGCCTCGCATTGGGGATGTTGATGGCGGTGGTCATGCGCGCGAGCGTGGGCTGGGGCGAGGGCATGCGCGGGCGGGCATGGGCGTCCTGGAACAACGACATGGCGGGTGTGGATTGCAAAAGCGAAGTTGCAGCAGTGTCAATATGTCTTCATGGTGAGCAGCTGGCGGACAGGAGAGCGGAACAGCGGGCGGGCACGACTGGAGAATATAAAAGCAGACAGGATCAACAGCCGGCTGGGGTCCTGGGAGGAGCGCGAGCTAGGATCGTTCGCACATGGTGGAATGCTGGATATCTGACAAGAGGTGCGTGGTCCGGCTGCTTTGCTCTGCTCTGGGACGAGCAAGCGCGCTGCGCGAGTGGAGGCAGGCGCGGTCAGCTGGCTGTAGTACGTGCAGCAGGTGCAGCCGGTGCAGCAGAGTGCAGCGACTAGGGGTGTATATTGGGATTCTTGGGATGCTACGGAGCAATGCGTGTGGGGGTGGGTTGCCGAATGCGGACAGCCAGGCAGCGCACACAATACGCCGTCCACGAGCCTTTTCAATGCGGAGTGCAGGCGCAGGTGCTGACGGGGCCGCGGCCGGAGTGACGGGTCGCGCGGTTGGCGGGCGTGTGCGATGAGGGCGTGGAGATGGCCGTCCTGGTGCTTGCGGCTGGGGGGGGTGCAGTGGGAGTGGATTGTGGATGTGGGTGTGGGTGTGGGTGTGGGTGTGCGCAGAGTCGCATGTGTTGTACTGTATGTACTGCCCGGAGAGCGCCTGCTGGGAAAGGAACATCGCCGGCCTTTAGGGCAGGCACACGTCGAGTCGAGGCAACGGCCACCCAGCTTGGCGTGCCTGCCCTTGATTGGGCAAGGCGGGGAAAATTTCGCTGCTAATATTACCCTCTGCCATCATCCCTCTGCTCGCCTGCCTCGCCTGCCCATGGCCCCCTGTCCGTCGGGCGCAGGCCGCTCCACTCCATTTGCGCACATGCTGCCCTGCCACCCTCTTCCCTGTTCTCGCGCCGCCAGCGAGGCGGTCCTTGACCTGGGAGAGCCGGGGCGACGGCAATGGTGGGCTCAAACGTTGCGACATGACGTCTGCCCGTTTATTTGTCTGGGTCGATCCTCATCCACGCAGGCCCACCGTACCAGACCAAGTACTGTCTACTGTACGCAATATGTACGCAGTACAGTACCGTACCTATGTAGTATGTAGTACAGTTACAGTGGTCACAGAGAGTAGTCACAGAGACTGAGGCCTGGATTCATCGCCAGCTTCAGGCATCCGTCCACTGTTTCGTCTGCCAGATCCCCCAAACAACCACCCCCATTGTCCGCTGCGTCCACCTGTCTGCACCTGAAAGACAAGTCCATGCATTGGTATTGCCAATTGCAATGTTGCATCAAACTGCCGCATCTTCCGGTGTACCGCGCTGGTTACATCAGACACGCTGCTTTGACGTGGTTCGCCTTAGGCTGGTCGACAGCCACTCAACACTCGTGGTGCGTGTCCCTATTGTGGTACTCCATGGCTCCAAAGCCGCAAGCTGGCTTGGAAGCGTTGGCCGCATCCGAACATCAGCCCTCTAGCCTCAAGAGTCAAGAGTCAATTCCGATTAAGCGTCCATGCTGGCCAATCTCCTAGCCGCGCCACTGCTGTGGCTAGTCGTGGTGACGATGCGGTGAGATTAGATCATACGAGAGCAAGTTTGGCCAGGTGACGAGCGCGTACCGCATGCCACGGAATCAACCCAGCATGGCTCAGGAGGTAGAAGTAGCGGTGATGAAAGACGACGGTCAACCAGCACCTTCAGCGAGTCGCAATGCAAAGTTTCACGGTCTGGCGCCCTATAGGCTGCCCTCCACTTTCCCACACGTGGCGCCGGCCTGCCGTCATCATGAAACAAAGTGCGAAGCCGGCATGCTGGTAACTGACCAAATGGCCTGGCGACGATCATGGGCCACGGCTGTCGACGGCGCAATGGGGTCAGGGATGTGCCGTCCAATCGCTCACCGTTGGGAACGTTGAACAGGCTTCTTCAAACATGCTTGCACGTCTCGCATACGCTCGCTGCTTTTGTTTGCTAAAGCGCTCAAAGAGATGCATTCATGTGCAAGGCGCAACGCGGCCACAAACTCTGTCCTTGACTACAGCCTGGCGCCGCATGGCACTGCAATGGCGGCGCCATGCGAAGAGTCGCGTGATTGCCTTACCGTATTATCCTGGCTTCGAGAAGAAGGCAGGATTTGGCGGACCCCTGAGCTTATTCACGAATCAGACCACTGTCCCCGCAACCAAGCGCTCCTCTCTGTTCAGCTGTGACTCTGAGCCGTCCAGCTTATCGGAGGGACTTGTAAGCAGCGGTGTGATGTATAGTACCCTTGTCGGTGGCACAGTGGCCAATCGTTGCCAGCATCGTTGCTTTCAGTGCCAATCCCACAAGTCCTCAATGACAACACTACAGACGTCTTCTATCATCACATTACAATTGCGTCCGGGCATCAGCGTCTCGGTACAGTACTCTGTAAGTAAGGCCTTGACAAACTCAATCCAGGAGCAATGTGGTGAATCCTGCTCGCTAAGCTATGGCGGTCGGGCCACATTCCGGAAATAGCGCTCGGCACGTGTCGTATTGTTATCTGATCTCCCCTTGGTGAAAATCGCAATCGATGACATGCATTAAACACTAGCCCAAAACAAAGTCAGCCCTGGATGAAACATGCACTCAATTTCGACGCTTTCTGTTGTAGTACCTCGAAAGGGACGTGTATCAATACTTATGTTTTGCTTGCAGCTGTGGTGACAATGTCCAAGATTATGCATCAAGCCTTCCGATCAGCATGCGGCTCCCCCCCAAGGTTGTGCTCTTGTGGTCCAATGACTGTGCAGGGACAAGGCCATGGAAACTTCTTTTGCATACGAGCTGAGCTGAGCTCATGCTGCAAGGTGCCTGACACAAACTGGGCATGTCGCACAGCTTCGCACCAAGAATTAAAGCAAATTCGCTCACTTCATTCGCCGATAATGCGAAGGATGACCCCTTTTTTTGAACCAACCTCAGAGCTTCTTTGTGGTTATGTCGATAAGCGAACCCGCCGTCAGCCTTACCTTAACTTACCTTGCGGGGAGAGGGAATGTGCCAGGCATGGACATACTGTATGTAACTAGACTTTTGCCTCACTACTCCAGTTCAGGGTCGACAAGATGGAGGTTGTTGTCAGAGCCATCGCTACCTGGTATGGCTTGCATGGATGAGTGATATTGTCCAGACTTTAGTCTGCTTGCTGGGGCTTGTGTATTTGAGCTGCTTCTGGCGTGTTGCAGGCTGCGGCCGACCGTTCTTGTGCCACTGAGTACACTCGCGGGGTCTAGACTGGTGTCGCAAGATGCGTTGTCTCGCAGACCTACGCTGCGCTGAACAAAATCTCCGCTCAGCTCATCATCGCTTGATTCTTCAAACATTCCTTGGATGACCGGTGAGCTGCGCTCCCGCGGTACAGACTGTGGCGTAACATTGGCTGCAGGCTGCAGTATGCTGTCTTCTATGCAGGAAAATCGAGATGGAGATAAGTTCGATGGCTTAGCGTTGAGAGAACTGACTGCAGCAGACAGTGATACACAGGACATCGTTCCAAGCTCGTTCAACAAGATACCTTGATAGCCTCGTTCATGCAACATCTGCGATGATGAAGAAGCCTTGTCGCTTCCAAATACGAAAGCTTGCCAGAGCTTCTCATCCTCCTTCGGGGTTTGAAATTGCTTCCGTGCTGGAGCGTTTATGTCGTCACCGCCTGGAAGGGATGCATCTGTCAGCGCACGTCTTCCGATACCCCGCCTGATGGAAGGTAAAGAGGCGGAAAGCACAGATGAACTGGGCTGAGTTTGATCACCTTGCGTCGCAAGTTGTGACCAGGTCGCAGCAGCTTCATTGTCTTTTCGCGCTGTGGGGTACAGATGCAAGTTGCTGTTTCTGGACTCCATTGCAGTGACCGAATGGCTTGAGAACGACTCCCATGCATTTACGTTGTCGATCGTATGTGAAGCAAAGAACCCCTCTGGACTGGGGCGATCATCATCTCTCTCAGGATGCTGCATCCTTCCTGACTGAGCTGCATTGGCGAACGGCGGCACATTCATGTGCACTTGCTCTTTGGTACTGTATCTGATCGATTTATCTCCAGTACGCTCATGGCAATCATCGTCCTCAGAGGAATCTGAGTCAACGAAGATGAGACGTAAAGGTTGTTGGCCACCACCAGCACAGTGTGTCATACGGTACCCAGGAGCGGAACTTGGAATAGTATGCGAATGGCTGGCTGGAGTTTCAATTTGTTCACCTTCCGAGTTAGCCTGCTCATCGCTCTGTGGAAACGAAGATTTAATCATGTCACCACCCAGTTTGGAGTATTGGTGATTGTGATTATCGGTGAGTGATATGCTAGACGGAGCTCTGTGTCGTTGCTGAAACGCACTCGATGCTCCATCAGGCCAGTGATTGACAGGTCGTACAAGTTGCAAAGGTTCACATGTCCCTGCATTCGGAATATGTTGCTCAAAAAGCATGGGATCGGAGGAATCCCGCGATTGTCCGCATTCATGCCGCTGCGTGGAGTAAGCGCTCGTCAATGCATCTGTTCCTATTCGGATCCGCATGTAATCAGGATCATTGCTCAGGTCTCCACTCTGGCATCTTTCTATTAGCACAGCATCCTGTATCTGTCGGTCTGCAAAGTTGGTGGTCACTCCATGTCCAGCTGTTTCGTCGGGCTTTATTTCGGTCTTTCTGCGCTTGCCGATCCTATGTTTGTCTCTGAATGGCACGAATGGTAGGCTGACTGGCTTTGATGGGTAGACGCCAATCCAGTCCGGTCGTTTCAGCAGTCGCTTTCTGTTTGCTTCCAGCAGCTGACCCTCGGGGTCAGCTTCGGTGATGCTTCGTTTTAGCCTAATGGTACTCATTCCTGTCGACAGTTTAGTGATGGATGTTCTCGGTCACCGCGACGAATGAAGAGAACGCAGGAATCGTTGTCAAATCTTACCACCGACAATGCCTTTCGCAACCTCTATGGCAGTGTTGGTCGGGCCCCTTGTATGAGATGAGACGTGGGCTTTTTGCGAGATTTCTTCACTACGGTGCTTGCACTGGCTATCGCTAGATTGCGCTCGCAAGTTTTGTAGGCTTCGCTTAGAAGTCTGTCCTTTGTGACGGATGGACTGCGTGCCAAATAAAGGTAACTGCCCCATTAATCCATCGCTTCCACTTGCATGGAGGTAGCTCGGTCGGAAAGGCGCAGCTGGCGAGTTGGTCACGTCTTGTAAGTGAGTACGCGCTCTGGCAAAGTACGCCTTTTGTTGCTGGATGATACCACCATTGCCTTTCCTTGTACGTTGTAAACTGCCACCCGTCCAATTCATGTTGCGATGCTACTATGTGCGATTCGAGCTGTGGGTGACACTTGTGATGGTGATGAGGAGACGCGCCACGTTCGCGATGAGTCGTTCGTAACTTCCTCTTTGCATCGTGGGCGGGTGAGCAGCACCTTGCACTGAAATAACGATACCCTAGGCCGCCCGTTTTCGTCTGCCGTAACAACCATCGCCTCCATACGCAGAGACCTTTTGCGTGGACGCTGGCCTACTCAACGCTCGTTTGTCGCCCGTTGCTAGAATCTTTTTGCGCGGAACGCTTTTGCCGAATGCACTGCCCTTGCTGGCCCACTTCAATGTTGCGATCAGCGCATTCATTTTCTACCTCCGTAAATACTGTGGACCACTGTGGAGAGTGTTGCAACCCCGCGTCTGTACCCCATGGGCGCTGAGTCTACACAGTACTGACAACCTCACCGGCAATCTGTAGGAAGCGTTACAGTGTCCGGCGTCTTAATCGTGCAAGTCGAGAGCCGGCCAAACGTTGTCGATCCCAGACTATATGCGTGAAGCTCAAATTCACATATCACTTCCAATGCTAAAGTATGGTCTAGTTTCCTGGCCTTAAGTTGTAGATGTTTACCTCGAACGGACCCCGGGTCGGCACAATACGCCTGTTGAGACTGTGGATCACCTATGCAGACCAATCTCGCTCGTTCCGAGGCCATACTGATGATACTGCCTGGCCCCTTGGGTGTTGCCTCGGTTCCCTGCTCTTTTTCAATCATGTCGGCGGGCTCCCATAAACTGTGGAACAATGTACACAGTGCTGGACGAATATTCAGCTGTCTCCTGGTTGGACTAGATTGGTAAATGTTTGCTCAGAAATCACACGCCGATTGCCCTTTCGATCTTATAGGGCCAGTTTTCCGATATACCCTACACAATGGTTACAGTACTTCATTGGTATTGACTGAACCCTTCTACACAGCCTCAATGCTGGCCCATGTCTCATGGCCAGAAAATCGCGCAGTGATTGCACTCGTCGCATGCACCCCGTTCAGGCGGCAGTCGAATGTATAATTACGTCAAGCGCTGCGGATTGAGCATGTAGTTGTGGATACTCTGTAGCCGGCCCACTCCAAGTAAGTTGGGAGATACGACTTCCATGCTCGGTTGCCGCTCAAACAAGAGTGGATCGTCCCATGCTGCACGGTACGAGGACGGGTGATAAGAATGTTGTTGACAGCGCCAGAAAAGCAGAGAACGGAATTTGGACGTACATATTCGTACCAGACATTGTCTATGGTGTCTATTTAAAAGTCGCGAGACTTTCCATACATATTGAAGGGCAGATGGAGGGGAAGATTCGCAAAACACCAAGAAGCCTTACGTCGGTTGAGCCTCAACTAGTCCCTTCGCAGCCGTCCGGCCTTTCTTGGCTACGAGAACGTGGGCGGTTCGTTCTCGCCGACATGACTAAAGCAGCCGATCCGTCATCACATCAGGACTCCCATCCGCTTTGTCCATACAGCTTGGCCGTGGTGTTCCTGGCGTAAGGCAGTTGGGTATCCGGGCCATAAAATGCAAGCTAATCGAGGATGGCGTCATAACACATGAATCCTCAAAAATCTGCCACAACGACCACTGTGAAGCGCGGCCGTTAGGCACATAGCGCAACGAACTCGACTGGCTTCGGATCGGATGCATCTCTTCATGCCAATCCCCCCAGCTGCATACCCACTTCCATTGCAACACTGCCGGGACGCACTATCGAATGAGCGTTAAGATGCATGGCACAATGCTCTACCACATGTCCAAAGGTAATGCCCCTCCTATCTTGCTATGGGCCATCCGGGAGTTCAAACATACTAGTCATCCAATAGGGATGACGTTGTGGTCCCACATTGGTGCAATCCAACAGTTCCAACTCATGAGCATCTCGCTCAGTGTTCGGCAAAGCGGCTATCAAGTAGAGTAAAGAAAATTTACCGCCACCTTGTGTGAAGAACTCCATGAGTAATGTACCTGCACCGTTTCTTTCTAAGTTGAAGGCGCGCATATAAATGAACACCTCTGCACTTAGCAAAGCAGGTAATGCCGTACCCACCTCCACAGTATCCACGTATCCACAATCCCACGAATCCACTATTTTTCTCCGCTCATAGAAGAGGTTCTGGAGAATCCCTGGAGACCCTCTCGAACAGCATATAAAGCTGATCATTTCCCTGCTCAACAAATTAATCCGCAACATCAGATCAACAATTTACACTGAGATCATATCCACCAAATTCAACAATCACATTTCGTTGCACTTCAGCCATGTCTGCACCATCTCTGATAGTCCCTCCGACAGCTGGCCGTACGCGGCGGCTGTCGTCCATGGAGGCAACGCATGAGAAGCTTCAAATGGGACCCACCGTTGTCGCTCCCCCACAACATTTGATGGCACCGTCAAGTGCATCGGAAATCGCCACAGGACTCGAGACTGCACGACACAACCTCGACTCCTCCGCCCTTCCTTGCTCCCCGGGATCCACACCTCTTGAGACATCTGTCACCGACAAGTACGCCTATGCATTCGATATCGATGGCGTCCTCATTCGTGGAGGTCGGCCTATTCCCGAGGCAATCGAGGCTATGAAGATGCTCAACGGCGAGAATGAATATGGCATCAAAGTGCCATACATTTTTGTCACAAATGGCGGTGGTAAGACCGAAGCAGAGCGATGTGTGCAGCTCAGCCAACAACTCGAGATGGAAGTATCTCCCGGGCAGTTCATCTGCGGCCACACTCCTATGAGGGAGATGGCCGAGAAGTATAACACTGTTCTTGTTGTTGGTGGTGAAGGCGAGAAGTGCCGCATCGTGGCTGAAGGATATGGCTTCAAAGATGTGTTAGTTTGCCTACTCAAGCATGCATTGTACAAATCATCATCTAACATACAACCAGTGTCACACCTGGAGATATCATCAAAGACAACCAGGACACAACACCATTCCGCAAGCTAACAGACGATGAGTACAAGAACTCGCGAGCACGCAACTTTGCAGAGGTGGAGATTGAGGCTATCTTCGTGTTTGCCGACTCGCGCGACTGGGCCTCAGATCAACAGATCATTCTTGATCTTTTGATGTCCAAGAACGGCCGCCTTGGTACACGTTCCGAGAACTACGATGAGGGCCCACCGGTCTTCTTTTCCCACAACGATGTTGTTTGGAGCGCATCGCACGATCTCACTCGTATTGGTATGGGTGCCCTTCGCGTCTCACTCGAAGCCATGTACAAGGCTGTCACCGGAAAGGATCTGCAGACAACTGCGTTTGGAAAACCTCAGATAGGGACATTTCAATTTGCCACACGCCTCCTCCAGGAATGGCGCAAGGACACCCACGGCATCGATTCGCCACCTTCGACCGTATACTTTGTCGGTGACACACCCGAGTCAGATATCCGTGGAACGAATGAGTACAATGAGCACACTGATGAGGCGAACTGGTACTCCATCCTTGTACAGACCGGTGTGTTCCAGCCAGGCACAACACCTCGCTTCCAGCCCAAGGCCATCGTGGAGACGGTGCTCGATGCCGTCAAGCACGGTATGGAGCGTGAATACAAGAAGGCTCTGAAAGAGAGCATGATCTCAACCGGTGTGATTGAGGAGTAGATTGTACTTTCGCTTTGACTTTGCGCTTCTTTCATGGCATAGCAGCTGGCGTTATTGTGGGCTTTCCTTTTCCTTCAGAACATTGGCGACTTTCGCCCTTTTACACACTTACTTCAATCCTGGAAGATTGATACATATCCATTAGAGGTACATTTTCTTGATACCAGGTGGGCTTCAACCGCACCACCACACAACAAATATAGATTACAATTTTATACCGAGATTTCTGAGCAATTATGACGCTCACAACCTCACTTCCCAATGTTCATTTTCCTCCACTAGATCAAGACTAGATTATGTGCCGTCTGTGACTGTGATACCTTGGTATTTTCGATTGCGATCGCTCTTCGCAAAATTCCAACGGCTTGCGTCGCTTTACGAATCCGCGCTAGAAACTCGTCCATTAAAGAAGCGGTAAGTCTCGTTCGATCAACCGTCGAGAATCGCGATCCCCATCTCCAATGACGCCCAATACTACGGGGCACGGCCATTCTTCAGATCAAATGCCGACGACATGGTACTTACAGCCAAGCCGGACCGCGTCACGAAACATTGGGCTCACCAGCCGCAATCCCACACCCACTCCACTTTCCCTGTCCTCCTTCCCTCGGCACATTGAACCTTCACTCCAAGTATTCATCGCATGATTCCTCGACTCACCTCAACAGAAAATACCGCTTAAATCGCGCCCCGACCACGAGTTTCCAAGGGGACCCTGGCGATCATTTCAAGACCCTGACACATCCTCGACTCATCTCATCTCCGCCTCGGCACGATCTGCTCCCTATGGTCCAATCTGATTTGTTTCAATGTTTTGTGCAAACGGCTCGACCCTGGGGAATTCTCATCATCTCAATTGCAATTTCGGTGTGAAGCGGTCGAGACGTGAAACATGCGCGGCCAGGTCTCACGACTCGCAGATGCTTCCGTGCGCACAGTAGATTGGAGTTTATACAGGCGGCCCCGGGCCCAGTAATTTCTTCCCGTCCGCCATGCTGCGGATCTGGGGTGGCTTGTGAGGAGCTTGGGCATGGGTGCTATGTTCATAATGTTTATGATGGGTCTGGGGTGAGCTTGCGAGTTTGCGTTGATCTAATGTTTCCACTCTGTGAAACATCAATTAGATTTCAGCTTCTAGCACCCCTACGATAGAGGTCTTTACGTTGTGAAGTTAACCTAGCGGAAAGGTGTCACATTGACTACGCTGACTGGCTTATCTCGGTCACATCTTGGTGTGCCGGTAGTGCTACCGAGCAGCGCATAACAAAGTTGCGACGGCGAAACAAACATTTGGCCTATATAACGCCAGCCATAGATATTTTGCATCAGCGCCACGATGGGTTGAGTTTCCGCGTGCTTTCATTGGCTCCTGAACGGCCATCAATTGCAGGGAGACGTGCAGTGCTAAGAATTCACTAAAGGCTTGTCTTCTTGTAACACATGTACACGATGGGAGAGCGAGGCCTTAATACATAATTGTACCATAACAATGATAGCTACCAGAAACAAGAGAGCGAACCAACATAACAATCCACTGGCCAACAAGACTACGGTCCGCAAAGCCTGACGGAGCCAATAAAAGAGGCCAAAGCAAATGCAGTCCGTCCTACATACACACCATCGTGCGAGCATGCATCACTAAAAGTAGCTTGCCTGACATCTATCAAGCAATGAATCATAACCGCCATCCATACCCACCGTCGTACACATTTGCTCCCCAACACCAAAGAACCCCCTCTCCGCCCCAGACAGCCTCACTATCCCACGAACAAACACCTAGTACCATTAGAACACAGAATTCACCACCTACCCATAGATACCCCCTCACACATATATCCCATTCCTCAGCCCACACACGCATTTGCATACTGCCCAAGAACCAGCAGCAGCAGCAGCAGCCAAACAATGGAATCGCAAGCCCCACAACCCAGCCGCACGCAGGATATGCCTCTCAATCTACGCGGCGAAGACGAAACAGAGATTTCGTATCTGACCTCGCTGATCGAAAGTATGTATGTATTTGTCATTCTGCCTCTCCAGCCAGCGTATCTAATCGCACTCTTTCCCCCACCCCCCACCTCTTGATGGTGGAAAGGGAAATTGTGGGAGTGGAGAGAGGGGTTAAATATTTGTGAGTAGGTTTGGGAGAAAGACTTGTGGGTGGTGGGTGAATCAAGTTTGAGGAGCGTCGCCTGTGCTTTTAATCAAAAGGTTTTTTCTGGATTACAACTTCGCCTTGTCTACTACATCATCTAGTAGTTTCATACCCGTCTCCTGTTCAAGCTGCTTGACTGCTTCCTTTGTCTTGCCCAGATCCACCTTGATCGTCCTCAACCCCGTCTGTCTCGCAAACTTCAGATTGATCCCGATATCATCCAGAAACAACGTTGTACTCTCTGTAACCCTTCCCATCCCTTTGCTTTGCGCAATCTTATCCATCTCCCGTACCGCAAGCCTGTACGCCTCTGGGTCCGGTTTCCGGACCCCTACAGCCGCAGAGCCAAGGAAAATGTCGAAGCAGGTCGTGATATCTGGAGAGTCGTTTGCGTAAGGGCTGGGCGGGGGAGGGAGGATGAGTTCCTTGGTGAAGACTGCACCGGTCTCATCACGGATACCTGGGGGAAAGGTAACGTTATTGCTGAATGCGCCGAGGATGAATTTCCCGCTGTCTCGAAGTTTGCGGAGCGCAGGGTACATGTATGGATCGGGTGTGCGGCTGATTTTCATCATGGACCAGAACAATTTCTTTGCGTCGACGTCTGGAACCGGCCGATTGCTGTCATCGATGGCTTGCTTGCCTCCAACGCTTCCTTGTGCAGCTAATTTGGCGAGGTACGCCATCCAGATTTTAGGCCGCGAGAGTTGGGACTTGAAGGAGGTGAACCAGGTGTCGTTCAATTCAACTTCACCGCGCTCGAGGAGTTGCCAGGCGCCAGTATCGTGGGGCCCGGCTTGAATGGCGTAATTGATGTAGCCAATTGGTATTTTGGAGGCGACTTCATAATCGAGGATCGCTTGGAAGGGACTTATGACCTGGGGCAATATATGTCAGCTCAATGTCTTCCAATAAGCCTAACCGCTCGTTAGTAAAGAGAACTTGGGTTTGCGTACAACCACGCCGCCAATATCAAAGAGAACGGCTTTCGGAGGCTCGGTCGAAGAATTCATAATGGCTATGGAGGTTTGTAAAGACTCGGAGCTGTTATTACAGCATCATGGCGGTTTGTATAGCGTCATGATGGGCGCTGGTGGTGGAGTCGTCGTGAGCAAGATACCTCGGCAATGAGGCTTGCTCTATCGATAACGCCGACTCTAAACCCGATCAAGTGACAAGCACAGTGTGCTCAGTTTCAGTGACTAGAGTAAAATAATTCTACTACGTACATACTTGTAAGCTGTTGGTCCGCCTCTTTCAATGTTTCAAGTGTCAGTTATCAGGAATGCTGATAAAGGCCAGCATGAATAACTATGTCACGCGTTGCTAGATCACCCATAACTTATACACGCAGTCAACAAGTTGCAAGGTCCTTCGTGATTTTCTCACATTCTGGAATAACCCCATGAAAATGATTGCATAGTCTATATAAACATTAACATTAGCCATTGGTTCCATGCAGCAGCTTTGCGCAGACTTCGAATGTTCCAACACCATTGTCGCAAAAAAAAAAAGTACGCCAGCCCATGCCGCGCTGGGTATATTGTGCCTATAGCTGTCGCTCAAACCAAACGAGCGTAGCAAACCAGTATCAAAAACAAGACAAAGTAGATCCTGTACTCCACACATCCTCCCGCAACTTGTCCTGTTCCCTTTCAGGTCAAACTCCGGGGCGCTCAATCCTCAATGGCAAAATCATCCCCCCTCTTGGGCGGTCCCATCTCCCCAGGGGCAGAGATATCCGGATTGCGGTTCTTAAGCGCTGCAATTTGACTCTCTCTGAACATTTTGAATGCAGCCGGGTCTTCCCTTTCGAGGTTCTTAAGCTCTTCGGCGTTCTCGACAATCGAATCAAATGCCTGTTCCCAACCCTGGCCTTCGATTGTGTTACGCATTTCTTCTCCACTGTAGTTGCTGAAGTACTCTCTTAAACTCAACAAGTGCACAGGTAAGTTGTCGTCATCCATAGTGCCTGAAATAAGGGCTGGATTCGAGTCGTTATGCGAGGACGTCGGGCGGGAAGGATTGAGCAGGTTGGTGCGAACGCGGTGACCAAAGCGATGGAGACGCCCTTCTTCCTCGGACATATAGCGGGATGCAAGTGAGACGTCCGAGTTATGACGCGATCGGATGATCATAGGCTCGTCTTCGTCAGATTCGGGGTGGTTGAGTTCAGCAATGCTGCTACCAAGGTTGGGTCCAGCTGAGGCTGGTGGCGAGGTGCTGGGCACAGAGCTTTGAGAAGATGCGGTGTCGGATGGCTGAAGACGAGTTTCTGGGTATTCGTCTTCGAAGCGCTGGATCATGCCCTGGAGAGTTTGGTCTAAAAATAACAGGCGCCCTATACCAAGATTAGTGGTGTGTATGTAATTTTCCAAGTGTAAACTTACGGTATGACAAGTCATTGCCAGCCTTCGCCTCTCGAGCCAATGCAGGCTGGATTCTGGCCCTTGTATTGCGAGCAGTGTCAAGAAGATTCTTTGACATAGCTCTTGCCTTGCTTGGCTCCCCGCTTTCTTGAATTCGGCTTCTAGGCGTGCTAGTCCCACTGTTGGGCACGGAAACACTGCGTAGATCGGTAGACTTATGGGACAAGCAATAACTTAGGGCTTTTGCAATGCCAGTACCACCAAGAATGTAATCCTCATCTGGAGCAGGCGACGGAGCCCCCGAATTGGCATAGTACGTATCGTCTGGTCCAACGAGATGCATGAGGATCTGAGGGAGCTCAACTTCTTTGGGCGCAGATTGTAGCTCGGGCACTTCATTGATGTACTCAATATTGCGCAGGCAATATGCAACAACCTGTTTCGCAAGTGCTTTTACCACTTCGCCTTGCTCAGGCGCTGGGACGTCGACATCCACACAAACGAGAGTTGGTGACAATTTAGCCGCTAGTGTAAGCGAAGCATATAAGGCTGCTGCTTCTTCTTGCGTTTCTTCGTCGGTCGAAGCTGCAACGCGTGAGATCTGTGGGTTTTGCAGGATATTGAGATGCGCAATCTGAGGGCAATCTGGTAGAATCTCCGCTATGGCGATTGCGTCCTCAGGCTTCAGGTCGACGTTCATCAAATGAAGTCGCTTCAATTCTTTGAACATTGGTAGGTATTTTCTCAACAGACACAATGATGTCGGATCAGAAAAGAGGCCTTTGTTGTGTGATATATCCAGGAAGCGGATCGAGGGTAGGGAAACCAGGACCGGAAGCAAGGTCTTGAGAAGTTCTGGTGTCAAACCCGTATCTTGCACACATAGAGCCCACAGCACATGATTCTTGCTCTGATGGAGAGTTTGACACAGTTCACCTATCCATGATCGCAAATCATTGCCCCCGAGATCGATTCCTTGACAGACGCCGGAGCGTATGTAGTGCATCACATATTGTAAGCCTTCGCTGTCGATGTCGTTTGTTGCGAGCCCCAACCGCTGAACACCGCTGATGACACAGCCGTCGATAACTTTGCGAATGCTTTCTGAATCCAAATTACACTCGGCCATGACCAGCTCCTGTAAACCTGAACCACCAAGGCGTTCGGAGATAGCCTTTGACAATATCTCGGCGATGTCTCTTGATTTTGACTCCGTGGTGGGCGGGGATCCATGCGGAGAGTTTGCTGGTGGTGGACAAATTTGAGGTCGACATTTCGGAAAGGGTATCATCGACACGTCGAGCGCCACAATGGACTTACACATGTAGATGAATAGCGCGATATGTTTCCAGCCCTCAGAGGTAATCTTGGGGTTGTTCTTCAGAACAAGCTTTTTGATTGCGTTTGAGCCTTGGTAGGTGTCTGCACCTTGGACACCACCATTTACGGGTGTCTCTCGAGGTTCTGCAGGTTCAGGGATCTTCGCTGCCAGGAGGCCCGCGAGAATGACGCGTATCTTCTCGTCATTCAGGTCAGCGTCTTCGAGAAAGATCTTTTTGACGGGGACGATTGCAAGCCAGTCAGACAGTGTTATCACGTCTGCCAGCTGTAATCTTGAACCCGTCAAGTCGAGGCAAGTGACCACTCCGGGCTGTAATGTGGAGCAGGCACGGGGAGCCGAGAGTTGGTCACTGATGCGCTTCAGAATCGGAGACTCGCGCAATTGACAGCATCTGCGATAGATTCTTAGAGGATCTATAGTCGGTCGATCTTGAGCCCTTGGAGGTGCTGCTAAGCCGGATGCCGGAGGGGAGCCCTGTGCACTGGCTGCATCGCCGTCTCGTATGATTTCGAGTGGTACGGTACCGTTCTCTTCGGCCTTCCTGCGCTTCTTCTCTTTCCGCTCCTTGCGTTCAGCTTCTGATCGCTTCTTCTTCTCCTTCTTCCTATTCGGCTCTGCTTTCTCATCCCCAGGCGCCGTGCCGTCTACAGTGAGCTCAGATTCGCTAGTGTTGCTATCTTGGATGGCAGCATTTGCGTCTTCGTTTGCCTTCTTTTCTGCGACAGCCTCGGGATGCTTCAGAGCTTCGCCCTCGCTGCGCTCCTTTAATTTTTTGTCTTGCTTTTTCTTCTGCTTGTCCTCGGTGCCTGCCTCATCCTTGTACTTGGGCCCTCCTGCAATCTCGACGTCTACGCAGAAGGCTACTTTGCGCAACTTGTTCTGGTCCAGCTCCGGTACCAAGCAGCGTTGTCTCTTGGGGTCAACGTTGAGAACTTTGCGAGGACACATGCCACCATTTGGGTAGACCTTGCCGGCAGTGCCAACCTGTGTTCCGGAGGAGAGGCGTCGCAGCGCGCTGGTGAGGAACGAGGCCTTTGGAGGCTGAGGGACATAAGGGTCCAGAGCTCCATTGGTAGTGGCTGAGGCAGCCTGTATGCCATTCAGGGCGCCGTTGGCAGAGGGCGCAGTGTTGGCCAGGCCGTGGGCGGGAGCGGGCGAACCGTGGGCCTGCGCATGGGTCGTGGCTGCAGGTGAGTTTTGCGACGAGAATTTGGAGCTGATGCTGCTCATCCAGGAGTTGCGCCGCGAGTTGGTCTTGGATTCTGGCGGTGTCGCTCCGTTTGCGCTCCTGTCGTTACTGCTGCCGCGGCCAAGCAGTGCTGGGCGTTTGGGGGGCGCTTTCATCGGGGGCGTGGTCGTCGAGGTCGTCGTGGTTGTCGTGGTTGGCAAAGGCCGCGGCGGGGAGGCCGGCTGTTGGACGGATGGCGGCGGATCGGGGTGCTGCTGCTCCTGTTGCTGCGGCTTCGCGGGCGGCCTGCCATGCGACGATGTCTTGGGGGGCGCATCTCTGGCGAGGCCTGGCGAGGCGGGTGCCTGCTGGCGATGGTGATGGTCTGCTTCAGGCGCACACAGTTAGTCAGGATGACTGTATAGGGCAGACGCGTTCCCGCAGAGCCGAGCTGGGTGGAGCACCAAGCGTAAGCGGGCCTTACCTCTAGTCGAGTGGTGCAGCCAGGACACGTCCACGCCGTGAATGTCCTCCATGGCAGATGCGCCGTCGTGCGCAACTTGAACGCTTGTCATTGCAGGATTGTCGTCGTCGCCATGTGTCGGAAGGGCGAGTGCGGGCGTGATTGCGGGCGTGACCAAGGAATGGGGCGGGATGGGATGGGGGGCTCGTCAGGTCGGCGGGGTCGGTAGTCGTTCGCTGGAAGCTTTGCTGACTGGAACTGTCCGGCCGGTTATCAACTCTCTCGTCGGCGCCACTCTAGACTCGACTACTCCAACTCGCTAGGTCGACGGTGTTCAGATGCCATGGAAACGCCCGACTGATGGCGTGCGATATTTGCTGTGCGCAAAGTCATAGGCGGGTCTGGCGCGCCTCCTTTACAAACTCTCGGCTGCAATGACGAAAGCTACATACGCCCGTCACTCCTCGTTTCTCCTTCTCCACATGCTGTACATATACTATGTCGATCTCAACGGCGGGCCATCTCCGGCATGACTGACCTGCACACTCTTACTGTACATATGGCATCATCCGCCCACAACCTTTTTAAGCTCTTTTGCCAATATCCGCACAGAATCAGGCCAAGCACCTTGCCAGACTTCTCGCTGGACCGCAATCCGTCTGATGCGCCTTGCCAGACTTCAAGCTGGACCGCAATCTGACTAATGCGCCGACTGTGTGCACGCCTTTGACTACCCTAGCGCTGATTCTACACTTGCCTAGCTGACTATGTATGCTGCCGTGGAAACGCCTAGCGAGCACATGGCCCGTTAGAGTAGTAATATGTATGTAGAGCAAGTGGAGCCAATGGCATAAAGCACGGTCAAATTACCGTCTCAACTTACTGTATCCTCAACAGCTCCCTATTGTGGGCCCAGCGTGCAACCTGCATAGTGCCATATCACTCTCTCGTCTCAAAGAACAACACTAGCAGAGGACATGTGGGCAATCAACGGTGGTTGTGGTAGCCAAGTGCGGCGTGCCGTCTCATCATCTCATTGAGGTCGTGAAAGGCTAAGTACAGTAGAGGTAACCTGTCATTACAGGTATCATTCCCATCCATCCCCAGACGCCGGAAGCCGTACTTTTGTGACGATTGAATGCATGTGCAGTCTACATAGAGGCACCAACTTAACCAGTGATCTCGGCGATCTTGGCCTTGACGCGCTCCTCCTTCTCGGCCTTGGTGAGCTTCTTGCTCCTGTACTTGAGGGACTCGGCCTTCCACTCGTCCTTGGACTTCTTCTCGCCCTCACCCTCCTCCTTCTTCCAGGGGTCCTCGCGGATTTGCTTGTGGGCGTCCTGGTAGAGCTCCTCAAGACCATCAGCCTCAAGGTCGTCGTCGATGTAGCCGCTGAATTGGGACTTGTAGCGCTCCTCATCGTCGTCGGCGAGCGTCTCCATGTACTCAGCGACGTGACCACCGAAAATGTACTTGCGGAGGGTCTCGGCGTCGAGCTCCTTGCCTTCGATGTCGTAACCAGGGAAGCGGTTCTCGGAGTGGGGCACGAAGACACCACCGTCGGAGCAACCCTTCATGGCACCGAAGACACGGGCACCGGTGGAGGTACGGGTGAGACCGACATCCAAGAAGACCTTGAATGGGCGGCGCTCCTCACCGTCGACCTCGGCGGCTTCGGTGAGCGTGAACTCACCATCAGCCTCCTCGACACCAACAAAGGCCTCGTCAAGCTCGAGCTTCTTGAGCACGCGGCGAGCAAGGAGGAGACCGGTAGCGTAAGCGGCGGACCAGTTGGTGAGGCCGTGGGTGATACCGTAGGGCTTCAGCTCGTGGGCGCTGGACGAGGTGTTAATGGATTGCGGGGCAGCAAATCAAAGTCGTATGAGACGTACTAGGCGGCCATGAAGACCTTGTCACCACCAATCTCGGAGTGGACAATCTGGGCGATGATGTCCTTGTTGGTGAAGCGGACCACCAGGCGGTACTTGGGCGCATTGTACTTGTTCTTGGCCTGGGTGATCAACCGCTTGCGCGCATAGTAGTCGGCTGCGCACTGTCAGATGCAAATCTTGAGTCGATGTGGTGATACTTACTTTTACCCTGACGGCGGCGCTTGTACTTGACTTGGTACCGCGAGAAGTACGCGTCGTTCTTTTGGAGTTTGGACTTATCCCAGAGTCAGCGATTTGCGCTTCAAACCCGCATTCGAAGCAACTCGCAAAGACTCCACTCGACTGGCCGTCGAAGCGGGGTGTCTCTCATGATGAGAGCATGGAGAGCATTGCGAAGCAATTCAAGGCATACTTACGAAAGGCATCTTGTCTCCTGTGTCGTACTTGAGGTCGGCTGCAGAAGGAAAGTTGGACCTGGGAGCGAATATTGAGGGAGTGGTGCGGCGCACGGACGTTTCGCTTGTGGCCGCCGTTCAAGTAGGAAAGTTGGGATTCGATGGTGGGTGACCACCACTTGGACTACCTACGGCAAACACATGCGCAGAACATGCACAGAACATGCACCTGTAATTTGATCAGTCCGAGTCCAAGTTGAACGGCTGCAGTCAGCACTGTGATATATCCTAATCTGTAGGTTCTTTGTATCAATTTGCAGGACGACCCTCTCTTGGTGGCTTTGGGTATATTTGGCCTGCAACGAGGTGGGTGGATGAGTGAGTGCATCGTCAATTGATCAGATCTATATACGTCATATTATATATTTGCTTCCACGATATTTTGCTATCTGCCAATATACAAGCAAGCAACATTGAATACACCCAGTTCCCCAGCTCGAGTACCTGGGGTTGCCCGTTTAGGAACGCGCGGACCAAGCTGAGCCCCACCAACATCGTCAACCTCACGGCAGGCAACTCACGCGCAACTGTCAGCTTCCGACCCCCATTCTCTCAACCTCGCCACCTTCTTCGCGCTCTGAACAGCATGGCGGAGGTACCTATTGGTATGCGCAGCTTGCCCAGCCCTTAAGGAAGCTCTACTCACCCTGCCTTCTCAGTTCTCGATGGCGGAACCGGATTCCTCAAGGTTGGCTATGCGGGACAGGTAGGCTCCTTTCAATACCGGGCTGTCAGCAGCAGTGTGGCTCACCAATCCCATTCAGAACTTTCCCGAGCACCAGTACCCTTCCATAGTCGGCCGGCCCATCCTCCGAACCGAAGAACAGAATGCAGGGGACATCCAGCTCAAGGACATAATGTGCGGAGAGGAGGCGGCGGCAGCGCGTTCGATGCTTCAAATCACCTATCCCGTATGTGCACATATATGGACCATCAAGCAACGCCACAAGCAGCGCTAATCAAGTATCACGCCCTGTAGATGGAGAATGGTATTGTAAAGCGCTGGGATGACATGCAGCAGCTATGGGACTACACATTCTTCGAGAAGATGAAGGTGGATCCGACCGGCCGCAAGATCCTCCTTACCGAACCGCCCATGAACCCGCTCAAGAACCGCGAAACAATGTGCGAGGTCATGTTCGAGCGCTACAACTTTGGCGGTGTGTACGTGGCCATACAGGCTGTATTGGCCTTGTACGCGCAAGGACTGTCCTCTGGCGTAGTTGTTGATTCAGGAGATGGTGTCACGCATATTGTTCCTGTCTATGAGAGTACTGTTCTCAACCACCTCACACGCCGCCTCGATGTCGCCGGGCGAGACGTCACTCGAAATCTCATTGCGCTTCTTCTGCGGAGAGGATATGCACTCAATCGAACGGCTGATTTTGAGACTGTTCGCCAGATCAAAGAGAAGCTTTGCTACGTATCGTACGATCTCGAGTTGGACCAGCGCCTCAGCGAAGACACAACAGTACTAGTAGAATCATACACACTGCCAGACGGTCGGGTCATTCGAGTGGGCAGCGAGCGCTTTGAGGCTCCCGAGTGTCTGTTCCAGCCCCACCTTGTGGACGTTGAGCAGCCTGGTATCGCCGAATTCCTGTTCAACACTATTCAAGCCGCGGATGTCGATGTTCGGAGCAGTCTGTACAAGGCCATTGTCCTGAGCGGTGGCAGCAGTATGTACCCTGGCTTGCCCAGTCGGTTGGAGAAGGAGCTGAAGCAGCTCTGGTTGACCAAGGTCTTGGGTGGAAATCCAGAACGATTGAGCGTACGTCACGATACACCCAGGTTGAGAAATGGTCCTAACTCGTGTCAGAAATTCAAGGTCCGCATCGAAGACCCACCGCGGCGAAGGCACATGGTGTTCCTTGGTGGCGCAGTCCTTGCGAATATTGTAAGTCGCAATGAACCTTTTCCACGTGTGGATGTGCTAACCAGCTTTAGATGGCCGACAAGGAGAACATGTGGATATCAAAGGCAGAATGGGAGGAGCAGGGGTCACGAGCGCTGGAGAAGTTGGGGGCGAGATGATGTTAGAACGGAAAGCACTTGTAGCGAACAGATGTCAACCCTTGAATGATACAATATCAGCATTGATCGGTGTTGAGCACGGCAGAGTAACATGGGCTAGTCGACGCGCTGTGAAGACGGACTTTACTTCCAGGTGCTTCTGTTGACGTGAACGTAGCATGATGACGTCCCAGCTTGGTTTGGGGGTTAAAAAAGTGTGCTTTGATTTGATTTGTAAGTAGGAGATGATGATCGTGAACAAGCAGTTGGCCCAACACGGCAACTGCTCCATTCGGGGCATTTCAGCGCGACCAGCTTCACCGAACACGTCCGACGGCTGAAGTCCACGATCTTCAGCCACGGCGGGTCTCGGGAGATCTGCCATGTGGTGCGACATTGTCACTGCCTCCATCTGATACAGTACTACATGACTGAATGCTAAGTGGAGTCTGATATTATTCATGCTGTCAAGTCTTGATTTGGAAGTGTAGATGACTTTGCGACGGTCTGCCACGCAAGAGGCTACTCTAATATGGGCTCGAGTGCCGCGCCAGAGGCTCACGATGCCCAGACTGGGAGGAGGACCAGAAGGCCCGAGGCGCCTTCTTTGGCACGACTAGTGCGCACTTTATCGAGACTTCATGACGGTATTGTGATGCGTCTTCGGAAGCAAGACGGCGCTCCTGACGACACTACAACGTAGACGCGCCAGTGCTGGTGGGCAAATAGCGGCAGGTAAGATAATGACGAATCTGTATGTCAGCATGAAAGCTGCAGTTGTGGCATGACATGGACCATGATACAAAAGACGTGTGGCTGGGGACCAATTTCGACAAAGAGCAGACTATATGAGGCCTTTCGGGTGTGCGCACGACGTCTGCATTGTCATTTGTTTCTCCTCGGCAATGGCACAGGAGGCGCTCGCGCGATGCAGGGCTTTGTCGCTAGAAGGACCAAGATCCTATCCCGGCGAAGCGCAGGCTGCTGCCCAGGTGCTGTACAGACGTTGGCATGGTGCGAGGCGGTGTTGCACGGGATTAGCGCCGGGAAAGGCAGGCACGTGTTATTCAGAGCCGACCTTGCCGACGCCCTTTTGGCCTTTGCGTCATTGCTCAGAGTTATGCGACTTGGACAAATCCCATGCCTCGCGACTGGATCAGCCCCACCACACAGCGAAACAAGGAGTGGGCCTGTGGGAGATGACGATGGCAGCGGCTAGCCCGACCGCGGCCTCTATCATATGTTCCATGTTTGCGGCCGCGGCCTGTCATGCTGCCGTGGTGTGTACTTGGTACAATACCTTGACACTGCACTCGTCCCCACCTGCCAACAGAGCCTGCGAGAGTACTCAAGCTACTACTGCTGTAATGGTAGTCCAAACACGTTTACCCTACACGCAACGACATCCAACACCCCCATCAGCGCATACAGGCCTCCTCGGCTAGCCAGCACACACTGTCAATCTCTCACGTATACTGTGGATCCCAGGTCGACGGGGTGGTAGTCCGCATCTCTGCAGCACACCGGCCCGCAGCACACGTTGCGATTCATAGGTAGCGGTGCACTACCACTTGCAGCACCTCGCGTCTCCAGGTGCATTGAAACAAGGGTCCATCACGCTGTGCACCTGCTCGTCCTCTCAGCCAACACGGTAGCACGGCGGCGGACCTCCAGCCAACGATCAGCGCCGTGGTTTCAGTCGGATCGACCTGCACCCCCGTAAGCCCGTCCTGAAGGCCCAAGCATTCCTGGACCCTTCCGCTCTTCCATATATTGGACACGGCCCTGTGCGCTACCGCTCCGTACTACCGCTACTTTATCAGCCCTCCCACCTCTCACCACCCTGTCGGAAGGAAAAAGCACTTAAACAGCCTCGCCGGGCCGTACCTGTCTGTCGCCTTAACCACCACTCATACCAGGCTTCTTGCCACTACTTCTTCATGAAAACACCCCCTTCCCCCTCGCTCTCTCGAGTCATCTTCCGATCCGACAGCCCCCATCACCAAAACATGTCGCCCCGTACAGGAGACCGCAACATGCCTGCTATCAGCTCGCCTTTGTCCCCCCGAACCCAACCTCTCGACATTCCCTCTCAGGCCCGACGAAGACCTGCACTCAACGCTCGTCAGCCATCCAACAACGGCCCTGCAGCGCATCTCAGGTTGCCGTCTCTGCCGCGATTCCATCCAGCCAACTACGCATCATCGCAAAGCTCCAGCCATGCAGCAACCCCCGTCACTGGACCCAACAGCCCGCAGACGCCCGTCTCACCCCGTGGAGGTAGCAACAGACAGTACGAAGTTCAGAGGCAAATGTACCTCTACCAACAACAACTTCTAGCCAACACCCGTCATGCTCAGGGCACTGGTCCTAAGCCAACGAGTCCCCGTCTAGCACCTCTGGCCAGCCCGGGTGCCGTGACCCCCTTGGAGCTCGAGCATGAGGCTGACAGCTACCTCACCGCCGGTGTCAACCCGAATGAGGCTACCAAGCACGTAGAGAATCTAATCCGCAACGAAGCTCTACGACGTGGTGACTACCCTCACGGTCGGGCCACCGCAGTCAGTAGCAGTTGACTGGCCGATCGGAGACAAGCCAAGGTGTAGCCCGAAACAACATTGCCCGTCCGTCTTACGATCCCATCACCAACGAATCTCTTTGCATACCCATTTCATCAGAGCATCACCGGCGTTACTTTATGCATCCGGAAAATCCCCAGATCGATCGGTCGTATGACCTGATCAGCCTATATTTGACATCATACGCAAGGACTTTTCCTTTGTGAACAGCTCACTACTATTCTTCACTGATCATGTCCAAGTGCTGGAGCATGAGTTATCTATCGCTTTACCGACACCGTTTTACAGCCCGCTTGCTTGTTATGTAGTACATCTCGCCTGTCCGCAGCTTGGTACCAAGCGCTCCGCACAATGGCGTTGAGCGAGACAGATGACGAGTCGTTCGTAGCAGTACAATCAATTCAAAGCATGCACCCCGCCTTGCCCCACGTCGCAGCGACGATGTAACATTCGAGTGCTTTTGATCCAAGTGTTGGTAATAAGCTCGTACAAGTTTCCGTCGTGCCTTCCCGATATGTGTACCTTGCCAGACAATATTGACCAGTGAAGGCCGAAATGATGGACCATCCTTCCCCATGGTTTTGGCCGACCTCACCACACCACAGCGCTTCTATTCCTTGTTTCTCTGATGCACTCGGCATTTTCTAGTAGAACAGCCCGATGAAGTCGCCCTCCATCTCATCACCCTGCAACCCCACAGCCTCGAGCTTGCCACCGTACAACGTAGAGTATACCTACGACTTACTTGTAACAGTAGACTAACCCAGGCATATAGCGCCGACTGAACGCCTAGCATGCCCCAGTGATCAACCCAAAATGCCGCGCACGCGCCACACAGCCGAGTCAAAGGTCCGTGAGATGGTGTCCGCTGCCCACGCACATCCTTGCCCCGTCGTCCTCTGACAACGATTCGACACCCTCCATCTCGATCACCGTCATCACAACGATACGGACACGCTGAAGGATCAACATGCAACAAGCCGCTGCCAAGTCACCGACTGCCCGTTGTACCCCCGCAGCGTTCAGTTCAGGTGTTGGCCCGCAGAGATCATCATGGCAGCGGCTACTTTGGAGTGCACCGACATTGCTGGTCATACCACATTCATAATCAAGGAAAGTATCCTTGGTATCTTTTGATATGACTCTGTATGGCCGGCGGTATGATCGGGCATGAATGAAATGAGATGGGCAGACGGATGATAAGTGTGGCGACTCACAAGGTGCACGTCAACGTCCCTGTGCAAGAGGAAGGGATCAGGCGCCCCAGTCTGCTGGTGTTGTGCAGCTGATGTGAAGGGCAAGTACCTAATGTGACCATTGACTCAGCACATCACGTTTTGGATCAGGTAGCTATCCGTCATGCCAAAGGCCATCATATTTTCACCAAAGACACATTTCTATTTTTGCATTGGCGTCAACGGACACCACGGAGAATGGTTCACGCGAATATTGGACAAGGGAACGGAGTTCACCCTGCCGATTCAATAACACGAAAAGAGAGCAAAAGAAAATCGTTTGTGGCTCTTTGTGGGTGTTTACACCGAAGAATTGCATGCGGGTGGACCCACCGAGCGCGTATTCGGTTCCCGGCAACATTTCGAGCTTCCCTGCCGCGACCATAATGCGCCGATTTTGTGCATGCTGAAACGAAGGGTCCCACATCCTTCCACTCTTTGCCAGCGAACCAACATCAGTCAATGTAATGGAACCTTTGGAGGAAGTTGAAGAAGCATTTGCCGGAATAGAGAGGGAGTCTCGGATTGGACGAGCTCCTCTTACTGTCTACTGCAAACAGAAGTACCCGAGCCGCGAGCGCCATCATCGACAACATTTTTCGACCAGAGCACCTAATTGGCGGAATCCCATTCCATCACCTGTTCGCCGATGCCGCCGTAGAATTAATTTCGGGGGTCTCCCTTGTCGACCATCGACATGAACGATCTCAAAACCTCATTTGCCAACACAACACATATTGCTGATACTGTACATAGTTGTCCGATAACACAGCTTTGCCCGCGATCACTGCAGGCCCAGGGAAAAAACTCTTCGTCGATCGCGAAATTGATTGGAAGACCTAGCGTCACCACTTCAGGAATAGGCGAGACATTCGGTTTGTTGCAGGAACAAGCGACCAGTGGCACGGCACGGGTTGCCAAATATCAACAGCACGGCAATGGCACAGTAGTCTCGGAATAGAATATTGGCATCGACGATGGTGATGGGGACGGGATACTTGGCCAACACCACTGACTTCAGGTTTCACCAAATTCCTGCAGTACTTGCTGCTGAAGGGCCTACTATGTACTGCAACCGCGGCTGTCATGGTCCCAGTCGAATGCAAGTGGCCGCTACATGATTATGGCCATCATGTAATGTTGGTGGCGAGTTTACACTGCTGTCACAAACATCCAGCAATAACTTCTCCACACAACCCGCGGCACGACTCGTCAACTCTACACATCTTAGTCTCAGAGACAAGGTCACCGAATATCTGTGGAGCTGACTGGATAGGCAGTCGTGGGGTTGGAACCACCCAATTTCACGTGAAGCCCGAAAGACCCGCTATCTGCAACAATCAGTAAGTACTGCCGGTCACTGAGAGTGGCCTTTGTCACCCGAAGTGAGGTCGTTCCATGCAGTACGCCATACGTCATTTGTGTTATTACTCAACATGAATCGCATGTGGTGCTAGCACACGCACATGATCTCGCTCACATTTCAAGTCGAGTGTAGCCGCAATAGGCAGTATACTCAGGGGACGCGTCTGCATGAAATGGCACTTACCATGGGACAAGGACAGACAGTACCAGTTGTACGGAGTGCTAAAGCAAGACATGAATCAGTATCAACCGTGGTTGGTCAACATGCCAGGATTCCTTTCTCCACCGAGGTCCTGGTTTAGCAGTGGCCCTTTGTCAGGCCTTCTCCGCACAGCCTCGCGGTCTAACGTGCAGTTCTCCACTGCGGAATCGCGCAAATCCACTCCTTGCGTTGGCAGCTGCAGATTAGGACCCGTCACCCCGCACTTGAAAGTCTGCAGGATTCAGTTGCGACGGCGGAGCGTTAGGTAATATGTCGTTGTTTTTGATATCGTAAGGGATTGTACTATCGAGGTAAGTAGTCTGTACGTGAGTAAAGGCAAGGGAGCAAAAGCGTGGCATGGAAGAGCTGATCCAGTGAGCATTCAGACGGAAGCCTTGCTTCCTCAGTACTGTACGCATGTGCATGTTCTTTTTACAGGGCGGGTTACAAACAGACTTGGGAATATGGCGGCAAAACGTCTCAACTTTGCCACTTTCCTGTTGAGACACTACAGACTAAATACTCTATAGCTATGTGACTGCCACTCTCTAGAGGATCCCAATGTTCATTCTTCTAGAACTTTGCACTGCTTCATCATGTCAGTGAACCACGAGACACATCACTCGTTCCACAAGACTCCTCGATCCCCCACGTTCCCATGTGCAGTGTAAATCAAGTTCCAAGCAAACGACTTTGCCAAAAGGCACAGAGCAGCGTAATTGCCTTTTACTCCTCTACCCTTGCTACCAACAAGAAACCAAATCCTCGGCAAAAGAAAAATAGAAGTGACCCAATATCCCTACTATCCCACACCAACGGTCAACAATCGCTGAAACGAGTTGCCTCCCCCGTACGAGGCCTCATCATCACATTGCAATAACAATAAGCCCGCAACTCGTACTACTCCGTTAAATCAACGTATGTAGAAAACCCCAATCTACCTCGACAACGCCTACACACAGCTCCCCTCCATGATGAACCATCCTTTGCAACAAGTCCCGTGAAGTAAAAACCCGCCTCGATAGCCAGACTACAAACAAGCATGAACTATGCAGTTTACCAGATTCGGCAAATCGCCCCTGCCTGGTCACCTACTAAACACCACCACCCCGGCTAACACATCAGGCGGTGGCTTTATTACATACAAGAGTAGCGCTTCATAGAGTGTATGACAGTATTGAATATTCATAGCAGAATATATCGGAGCTAGACTAACGTTAATGTTACGGATTGGAATTGGCGTGGGTTAGGTATTTAGAAAAAGTGCGACTTATGGCCCGGCACAGGAGATGTTGTGTTGTGTTATCTCTACGAACCTGGCGAGGCTGGGAGATTGTTTTGTGTTCGTGGGATGTCGTGAGTTGATTTCGTTGCTAAGGTGGTATGCGTAGGCGGGTTTTAGAGACAGTAAAGTGGGATTGTGTTGGTTTGATCGATGGACTTGGTTTGCTTGATTGGAGGTATCTAGTATCACTGTTAGTATGAGAGAAGGGAGAGGCTAGGACTAGAAGACAGCTGATTGGAACCCACGTCTTTACTATCTTGTTTCGTCACTTGTCGCTAAGATTTTACGATATTCAATGGGTGGGAAGTGAAACGGCGATTGAGCTTGCGTACGCTTGTTAGGTTAGATCAATATTGGATGCTATACTCTCTTTAAACAAGTGGGGAGGAAAGAGAGGTGTTTTTGGATGACGGATATGTTTCATCGTGTTGATGCTGTTTGTCAGAATTATACATGTGGTGAAGATAGCGACAAAGATATTATACGGAAGGGAATAGCTAATAATCTTACGTTTAGTTTCCTAGTCACGATGACTAACGGTATGCTTGTGATAGTTCAGCTTTATTCTAAACATGAGATGTGACAATTACGAACGCATACTTCACTACACGAAGAGCAACTACTGCAACTACCCGCATCAACTTCTTAAAGAGATAAAATCAAGCCTTGATGACCATGCACAACCACATCCCAGTTACAACTCTCCCTCTACCACAAAACTCACACTACATACATATATCCAAAACACCTCCCCTCCCCTCCCCTCCCCTCACAAACACCCCACCCCACACTCCTCCCTACAAAACCCATCCACCCTCCCAACCTCGCACCGACACTCGCCCAAACACAACACCGCATCTTTTCTACAACCCTACACATTGTCAGCCAGCCAGCCAATAACCAACCCCCCAGAAAACAAACTGCTCCCCCAAAAAAGGCCCCCCAAAAACAATGGAACAAGATGCTCAAGTTACATAAACACTTACCTTTGTACACGCTCGAATCTGCCGCATACACCCAGAGCACTTGGCCTGCGCTAGCATCTCAAAGCGCGGAGACCCAGTGCTCCACGTTGAAAGGGCGCTGGGAGCGCGCTGTGCGAGGTTTTTGTGCGGTGGGGTGGGGAGAGCGAGGGCGAGGGTGAGGGCGAGGCAAGGGTATGTTGAGAGGAGGAAGAGGAAGAGGGTGTACGTCGGTATACGCCATGTTAATGGTGATTTGGGTGGTGCTTGCATTGTTTTTGATGGGTGGGGAAGGGTATGAGGTTTTTAGTGTCGATGGGGAGGGGGTGTTTTTGATGGGGGGGAGGGGGATGGCGGTCGGGGGCGTTGATATATGAGGGATTGGGGGGGTGGGGAGATGAAAGGGGCGATGCTGGGTGTAACGATGTACGAGGGTGAGCGAGGGTTAGGCTTTTTCAATGTCTTGTTGGATTTTGTTGTTATTGTTGTGCAGTGCAGGATCCTGCTCGGGCTCAATGTTAGATTCGACGTCTGTTTGGTCGCTGTATGTTGTACTGAGTGGATTATGGTGCAAAATTTGTACATGTGCTTTGCCTCTTTTATCGCACGGGGCGGGTATAAGTTCTACAAGTTCCGGTTCTTTTCCTGCGGGCAACGTGTACAATCCGTTCGATCGAATGTCTCTTATCCCTGAAGATCAGTTCGCAAGATGAGAGAATTGTAGAACATGTCCGAGTGACATTGTGCCATCGCGCCGAATTGCCTGAGAAGTATTGTGGTACTAACGGCGATCCTCCAAATGTCGCTCGGAAGAACATGCGTATTTCGCTTGGTTGCCGTGGGAATGCAAGCACATGACTAGAAACTTGGATATGATCTGTAGATTTACATTGCAAATGGGCTGTTCGAGAGTGTACCGTGGTCCTACAAGTTCTATGCTGCTCTTCCCACGGTGCCACAGTCACAGAGCACCATTTCCTTGATTCATAATCTCTAGTAGCCCTTTCCACCCCTTTCATCTTGCATGCCAATGGCTGGATCTGGTGCTGCGGGAAAGTCCTTTTTCGCCTTGTCGACTGCGCCTGTGCTGTCCTGGCCTGAAGTTGCGGTACCGCCTGTGGCTTTATCTGCAGAGCTAGTAGGGGGGTATTAGTGATTGGTCTTTAAATATGATGAGGAAGTCGGTGGCTAATTCTGTGCGCAAGAGCAATCTTGCATTGCAGAGTGCTAGAGGTCATGGACTACCACGCTTCACCAGAATCGCGGTTGCTTGTGAGATAGATGCGCCCGAATAAGAAAGTTGAGAAGTGCTTACTCCATGGCACGTTTGGTATTGCTCTCCTGGGTGTTGTATGTATCACCCTCCTTTGTCTTGTTCACCGCATGCTTATCATCTGGGTACTGATCGGTCTTCGTCTTCGAGTTTGTGCTCAAAGGTTTCGCCACAGATATTCTCATTGGATGCGATGCTGCGCGCATTGCCCGCGCGGAGATACTGGTGACATTGCGTGTGAACATTCTGAACATTCTGCTACTGTGAACGGTGAAGCCTCGATCTGACAGAACAATTTCATAGAGCGTATGTAGTAGCTGGTGTCGAAGTAGCTGAGATTGATTGTTTGGTAGTGATCAGGATGGGTTGTATTGTAGGAAGTAACAAGACAGCGAGGCCACCTTCGCTAAAACACCAACCAGCCCCCATGACCCGCTCGCGCGTCGTGCAAAAACACGTCTCCAAATGCGGAATGATGATGATGTATGACGATATTACCCTCTAAACTTACCATAGCCCCCCAAAGTGGAAGCTCCAGCCACAGCTTGTCCCGCTAAACCCCATTGAGCCTTGCGACCCCTCCCCCACATTCTGTATCTTTCAGCCTCATCGAAAACGTTAGATAAGTGTGCGGCGCATACAAAGTGTGTTTGCAACCATGGCGCAGAACAAGGTGACCTGGAAGGAAGACGAGTTCCCTTGTACACTGTAGGCTCGGTCATCTCTCTGAAATTATCAAGTGCACGGAAATAGCTAGGCTAACGCTGATGTAGCACCCTTCAAGTCCCCTTCCCATCCCACCACCTCGCCCTCACAGCACAACGCGCACTCGCTGTTGACGCAGAACTCTCGCCTCTTGTGCGCCGCGGGTTTTCTCTCACTACACCCGAAACTTCGTCTGAGCAGTCCATTCTCCAAGTCAACTACGCAGCAACCACCAACCGCATGTTACGCGTCGCAGTCAATGGTTTCATAGAGAGCGTGGGTGTTGTGATTGCTGTGATGAGAGATCTGGATGTAGATGTGTTGTATGAGCCGGTGAGGGAGGGTTTGGAGGGTGTGCAAGGGCTGGTGTTGGATGATCAGAAGGACGGAGTGAAGAGCTGAGCGACGAAACAAGATGCAATACGTTATGAAAGAAAATATAGGACGACAAGTCCTGTGGGAAGGCAGATGAAGCAGCTTTGGTGTGATTCGAATTATGAGGCAGGAAGAGGAGCAACTATGCCGGCACATCAGTTGAATAGGGCAGATGCATGTCAAGTCTACGTGACACGGAGCAAGACACGCAGCAATGGATGTAGCAGTGAAGATCGTCGGCCGAAGCCAAGCGCCTGAGGTGCTACATTGTTCAGTTGCTACCGAGGCAGTTCATTATGTAGCAGCTATGCCAATGTATATGGCCTTGCTCTCATACGCTGTAGCCGATGCTGTTGCAGGCTAGCCGCCCTTACCGGGGAATGTGTACATGCTAGATCCTAAAACTCGGAATGAAAAGTCGTATCCATGATATCCCAGAGCGCCAATATGCTATGCAGTCGCAGATTATCTAGCAACATTGCTATGCCTTCTTCGCCGCTGGCTCCTCCCCAGTGTCCACTTCCCAATCATCTTCCTCCAGTTTTCGCTTCTGGGCCGACGTCCCCTCCAGCGCAGCCATCTTAGCCGTAGGCACCAACGCAGGTGTTATAGCTTGCGTTGGCGGAGTATCAGCAGGCATAGGCGGGAACAGGCCATCGTCTCTTATTGTCCATCCATCACTCTTCATTGACTTCCATTTCTCCTTAATTTTGAACCTAATCAGCTCACCAGTTGTCCTTGCATCCTCGTAACTGTCGTGACCAGCTGCCCCCCCTTGCTGGATACTTGTTCCAAGATGCAACTTCGCCAGGTTACGGAGTCCATGGCGAAACGGTAGGCCCTGGCGCGTGGGGTAGAGTAGGACAGTGTCGACAATTGTGGGATGTATGAGACGGATGGTGTTGAGATCGTTTTCGAGAGCGTGACCAAGGACTGGTGTTGTGGGTGAGACGTGAGAGAGGAAGAGGTCGCGTGCTGCATATGGCGAGTCGACGATACGCAAGTCCTTGCGCACAGGTTTGGGGTCAGCGGGGTCGAAAGGCTTCGCATCAAGGAATTGCTTGGTTGTGATGCCTGAGAAACGCGTGTTGACGTCTAGTATGTGTCCTAGAGGTCGAACTAGGACGTCAATGATAGGCTTATGCGTCGGCCACGAGACGACTGTTAATCGCATCAACTCGAGGCCATTCGTTGTGTATCCCATCTCACAGTCGAAACACACGGCCGTGTGCAGTGGAACCTTATCGTTCTCGGGCGTCTCCACGAATGGCATGATGAGTGAAAGCCGCTTTGGGCTCTTGACATTGAAGACGTGCGTCTCATGGGTGGTACAGCCTGGTGTTCCAACTGGCTCATTGCAACAGGTCAATCGTGTTGGTTCTGGGACAGCGGCATCCTTATTCCTCTTTGGAAAGATGCGCTTGCCCCAATGGTACGAACATTGGCCGCCAGTTGTGAGAGCGCCGTCCTCTTCTCTGCGGTCAGGAAAGACTTGGAAACGCGTCCTGCACCTATCACACTCTTCCCAGAAATCTGATGCTTCGATTATCTTCTGTTCCTCGATCACGTCTTTCTCGGCCGGTAAGTTGGTGACGTAGCCATGGGCATCTAATCCCTCCTGTGGGCATTTCAGCACAGAGAGGAAAGTGATTTCCTCTTTCGGACTGAGACCCGTGTCGACCTTCTTTTGCGCGGGTTTCTTGGGCGCATCTCCATTTTCTTTCGCCAAATCGTCTCGCCTCTCTTTGACCCAGACCTCGGGGGCCATGTTCTTGAGCCTCACTAGCCGGTGCTTCAGTTCGTTCTCATATACCGATTGGTTTACACTAGCGATCTTCGCCTCTTCATCCACCGCAAGCTTGATCAGCTGATTGGGGGTCAAGTGCAGAGCCTTGATCTCCGGATTTTTTGCTTTGAGAAGCCGATCGTTTTGTGGCTTCATGTAAGCATGTAACGCCTTGAGTAGAGTGACTCGCTTGGTGAATGTCGCTGGCTCCTTGGTGAGTTTGCGTGGCATCAACGGTATTGGCACATCAGGTTTAGCTTGGGGTTTGGCTGCAGCTGTTGTTGGCGGTGATATTGGTCTGGTTGCCGAAGCCGGCAGTGAAGCTGAACATGTGCTCTCAACAGCTGCTTTAGATTTCGATGTTTGGCTGTCTGGCGTTTCCTCGTCTGCTGTTGATACCACGTCTTTGGGCTTAGGTAAGGTCAATCCAACAAACACACTGGGTTTGGCCCGGCTTTGTTCTACAGGGCTGGCAATGCGCTCCCTTGTACCCTCATTCAGATTCTGGGGTTTTGCTTCTGGCTCTCGATGTGACGCCGCCGCCATGGGCACCGATGATGGGCGGGCAGGCGATGGGTTTGGAGCTCCATGGTTGAATATACAATTAGGTAATTCGCATCGAGCACCTGAGGGGCACGGAGTATTCCCAAAATTCCTATATGCTGGGATGGAGGGCCACATGACTGATGTAGCGAAGGACTTGCACAAAGGTCAGAAAGTCAGGTGAAGCTGCTAACGGTGGCATACCAAGCCAAATTGAAGGCTCTATGTGTTCGGCTTCGAACCACTCGTCGTAGGCTGCGCGAACACGCTAGAGCGTGGAACGAGCAGTCGACCTCGCACGATGCCAAATGCAGTGGTCGATTGAACGGAGGTGGAAAAGAAGAAGCACGTCAGGTCGCGTCAGTCAGCGATGGCTGGCAAGGGAGAAGCTCAGACCTTGCGCGCGCCAGATGGGCTCGCGTCCTCGACACAGTGAGGATGGATGTACTTGAGTGAGTCTGTTCAGCGCAAGCACCTGTCTACATGGACCAGAAAGACGCCAAGCCTTCTTGATATGAAAGTGGGAGTGAAGGTGAGTCCAACAGGAGGATCAGCCTTACGGCGCGTCCGTTGGGCGGAACAAGCTCCGAGCACGCGCTAGGCCTGCAGGGAACGGAAGACGGACGTCGGTCGAACTTTGCGCGCGAAGTTTCCCGTCATGACGTTGCCATCAGACCGTACTCATTGCCCATCTTGTATGTTTTCCTAATAACATCGAGGCTGTACGGCGGCGCATACTACATAGTGGCCTCATTCTGTCGCATGCTGTACACGCAGCCCAAGAACCCCGGCTGTCTGGCTGCCGCTGCGGTGATAGGCCCATTAACTGCGTTCCGCCGTACATAAGCGTCGTCTGATAAGCCGCCTGCCGGACGACGGACAACGCGACATGAAAGCGTAAGGAGCCCTACAACTCATCACCATCGCCACTTCCTCGCCTGAGCAGCCCAGGACTCTCTCATTACTCGCAACCATGGCAACATCTGCCACCCTGACTCCTATTCCCAAAGCCGACCATCTCTGTGTTCTCGTTCACGGGTACGTTCACTCCTGGGCGCCTTGTCGCCTCTATTCTGCGGTGCAAATAGGAAGACGCAACGTGCTCACTACCGAGAAGGCTATGGGGCAACCCAGAACACCTCAAGTATGCCAGTACCTCACTGCGCGAGAGGTATCCCGAAGACAAGCTGCATGTCCTTGTGGCCAAGCGCAACGCCGGCAGCTTCACGTACGATGGCGCTGACACAGGGGGCGAACGAGTCGCCGATGAGGTGGAGCAAAAGCTGGATGAACTAGCCATGGCCGGCCACGATATCACCAAGATTAGCTTCACTGGCTATTCTTTTGGTGGCCTCATTGCCCGCTACGCTATTGGCTTGCTCTACCACAAGGGACTCTTCGAGAGAGTCGAGCCAGTGGTAAGTGACTTGACTAGTAGCAAGGCCCTCCCCCTCGTTCCATTCTGATAATAGCAGAACTTCACAACGTTCGCAACACCGCACCTCGGAACGCGAACACCGCTTAAAGGCTACCATAGCCATCTCTGGAATGTACTGGGAGCGCGAACACTCTCGATGAGTGGGAGACAACTCTTTGGCATCGACAAATTTAGAGACACTGGCCGATCACTTCTTTCTGTGCTTGCAGACCCCGAGAGCATCTTCATTCGAGCACTGGCCAAGTTCAAGTCTAGAAGTTTGTACGCCAATGTCGTCAACGACAGGACAGTCACATACTACACGGCCGGTATTTCACAAACCGACCCATTCGTGAAACCGGAGCTCGTAAAGATCAATTATGTCCCTGGATATAACGACGTCATAGTCGACGGGGAGAACCCTGTCTCACCAAAAGAGCTCGAACAACCGCAAGCCTTTACACAAAGACTGACGTCTGGAACACAAACGATACTTGGACGAGTGGCCATCACAGCATTCCTAGCTGTGTTCATACCCATTGGCTCGACCTTGTTCTTGATGAACAGTGCTGTACAACACATCCGCAGCAGCCAACGAATACGACTCCACTCTGAAGGCCGAGCCGGCATTGACGCAAGCCGGTATCGCATTCCACTAATGATCAACGCCGCTCGTCAGAACGTCGAAGGAATGTTCGAGAACGTAAACAATGGCCAGGGTCAAGACTACCTTGGCGCAGAGAGTGAGGAAGTCGCATCGCCAACACAGCCGTCATCTCCTAGCTGGACACGCAATCAATCATATTTCGACGTGGAGTCGGCAGAGAAGTCTAGAAAAGACTCGGCTCTCGAGTTTCCGATCCTGGCCTTGACGCAGGATCAATTCAAGATGATCGAAGCACTCGACAATGTGGGTTTCAAGAAGCATCCCGTGTTCATTCACAACCACCGGCATTCACATGCCGCGATTATCGTGCGTATGGACAAGAAGTCGTTTGACGAAGGGAGATTGGTTATCAAGCACTGGTTGGACAACTTCGAGCTTTGATTTTCACCAAGTCCCTCATTATGTTCTATTTTTAACATTTCCTTGGCATTTACAGCGTGGCGTTTGGCATACATTAGACTTGGGGCATGAGTATGAATCTGAATCTGAGACGGTTGTCTCCTCAGATCCACATTGTGCGCTGGGCTATTTCGTAACAATATGTCATATACTCACTACACATTAAATGAATTTTTATCCTGTAGTACTGTACAGAATAAAGCCACGGTCGGCTTACATGCTGGTTTCTGTGTTCTACCGAATCTGGCCGACCGAAGGTATTCTGCATATGTAATCGTCTCTTCCGAGTCTGACAAACTCTAATAGCTCGGCTTCTCTTCGTTGCCATACGGGAGAACTACGCGGGAGGACTACACAGGAGGACTATACGGGAGAACTACACGATACAGGTACAGTAGAGTAAGTTAGGCACTTAAAGGTTGCGCGTCACCGGGTAATCCCCGCATTTTATCGAAGAGAAGCCAGCCGAGCGGTTAGAGTTTTTGCTTTCTCGTACGCAACGGGGAAGCTTGACCGGGTAGGCAGTTCTGGTATTTTTGCAATGTAATAGCACGAGGCTGTGCTTGAAGCAGCTTGACTCGAGTACCTACTGTACTTAGTTGTAAGTACCTTGGCTAGTTGTCCTGCCGACAATTAGGCCAGAGGTGCGGTGCTACGTAACTTGGCGCTGTATGTATTGTGTATAATCCACTATAGCATTTTTTATTATTCATTGAAGTGCGCTATTTTATGTATTTTTACTCTTATACTGTAAGCCTAATATATTTCAAACCTTATCTCTCCTACTTATGTACTGCGTCTGCACATAATAAGTCTAGAAATAGGTCAAAGTCGTTTGTCTATAGATCGGAAATACTACAGAGAATCTTATTATTACCACTACTTCTAATCTCCGTGGATCATGATGTAGACTACATACCATTCGGCCAAGTTCCCGTCGAAGTGAGATCTATAATGGATTAGGCCATGTAGACCGAAGACTACATACAGACCTTACTACGTACGGTACTTATCGCTTGCTTGCGAAAACTTGCGGAATCTTGAAACAAATAGGATTATTTCGCTCAACTCCCGTGACCTACCTACAAGACAAAAACCATGTCACAGCCCAACATGCATGTATGGTATCCCACCTATACCACGTACATACGTATGTAGGTACCAAACCAAGCAACAAGCAACCCAACATAACTGTACCTCCATCCTCACAAACACACCCACGTGCAAAACAACGCATCACGATTCATCATCACCGCCTACCTAACCCGCACATCACCATCCGACACGCGTCCACCTCATCTCCCTGTCAAATTTCCCCTGCCATGCCATGCCATATCCTTACCCTTGCACGCTCGGCGCAAACACGCGCGCCGCAAGCCTCTGTAACTGGCGCTACTGTGTGACAATCGTCGCCCGGCTACCGTTGGTAAACGGGCCGAGACGTGGCGTTTCAGATGGACAAGCCAATGCGAGCCAGCGACCGGGACGGTGGGTGGAGAATTGGCGGAAATGGAGGGGGGGAGGATGAGCGGGAGGGGGGGGAGGGAGTCGTGGGCAAATGATCGCATTGTGGTCTGATTTGGCGTGGGAGATCGTGTGGTGGTGATCAACGGGGCGTCGGAAATCAGTTGAGGATTTTTTTCTCTCTTGGTATTTTGTGTATACCATGGCCACGCGTACGTTGCCTACCTAGGCTAACTCGCTACTAAGCGCTTGCCTACATGTTTACTAGGCTAACATGGTTATATTGAGTACAAGAGTCACGGTAAGATGGCATGTTCTCTAGGAGATGTGTATAGGGGAATAAATTTGCTAGCGGTCGGTTAATTCGACTTCAAAAGCCCTGCAACCTTGTTGATCTTCATGAAATTTCCGAAAACTAGGTGAAAATACTTGAAATTGATGACACAATTCATCGCTCAATAAAAAAAATGTACGCCTGTGTCGGCCCCGTGGCTCTTCAATACACTCCTAAAAACGCCTCGCCTAAATATGTGCATGTGTCCGATTGAAACGTTCAGTCGTCCAAGAAATGTTGCATATATGATAAATCGTTCACTCAGTCGGTGTCGCAGTCATCGTGATGTCGACTGACCAGCGGCCTTCCTTGAGGCACTTGCCCTGCCGACCAACGTTTTCCTGTAATTCGTGAAGTTGCTCCATGTTGCCGTCTTCAAATGCGAAGGCGCCGCTCCAGAACCCGCAGTCGATATTCGAGGTCTCGTTGCGGTCCTCTATTTGTTCAATGGCTGCCTGATCAACCGGTGGGATACCAAACCGTTGGCCGGATTTTTTGCCTGCTTCGGCAATTTGGCTTTGGCCGGGCATGTGGTGGAAGAGTTCAGAGTTCAGGGTCCAGCACCGGAGTCCGGGTGGGAGTGCCATGCTCTCTGCGGATTCTGGCGTTGGCGATGGTATGCTATCTCCCTTGCCACATGCATGTAGAAGTGCGACGTCGAAAGCACGCGGCCCATTCTTTTGGTATCGCGGTGGTGCAAGGTCGTCCAGGAGTCGCATGGCAGCGGGACGAGTCACAGCATATCCGAACGAGCAAAGCGGGAATTTTGAACGATGCATAACCCGCGACTGTTGAGGCATCTTCAGTAGCCTGAAGAGCTGTTGAGTAAAGGGATGCAGTTCAGGCTCAGGAGGAAGTGTGGGATCCTCGTAAGTTACGTGCGGCATAGCACTTAGGTTAAACGACTGGCGAGACGTGTCAATCCCATCCTTGGTAACTTCATCGAAGTAGTCGCCACAGTGGCCAAGATAAAGTAGGTCCCAGGCGTCATGGTTGCCCCAGTATTGCATGTGACTGTTGCGAAAGTTGGCGAATGGGTGATGCGAGCGAATAGGCGGTAGAAGCTGGCGAGCAGCACTGGCAGCGAGTGGGATCTGGACGCTTCGTAGACGAATGTCCCAGTCAACGTCATCTTCGAGTATGAGGGCAGTTTCCAGACCAGAATCTAGGAACCTGGCACAACACCTGCGTCAGCAACAATAGCCGTTGAGAAAATGGAAAAGACGCTGTAGCAAAGACGAGTATTGGTAGATCTGATTACGTACCATCGCAGGGCATTGTGGTGACCCAGCCATGCTAGTAGCGATCCTCTTTGCACATCCTCTTGGCCATTGAGGAAACGCTGAACATCCGCTACTGTCCATTCTGGCTGCTGAGGGATGGTAAGGTCAAAGTCGGTAACATTGGCGGCTTGCACAAGCGAGTGACGACGGTCAGATCCCTCTTTGGAGACAGCAATGACTGCGCCGAAGCCCAGTGTTCTGTTGGCTGCTAGCTTGACGGGGTGTGATTCAAGGGAAGACCGCCATTGATTGTACAAGCGCTCTGAATCTCTGCTGTGATACCAGATGGCGATGAAGAAGATTGTGAAGGCCAACAGCAAGGGTGCTGACCGCTTTCTGGATGCAAGCATGCCGGGCTAAGGAAAGTGAGGAAGCAGAAGTGAAACAAGAGTGTCAAGACACATGTCTAGCGAGCGAGAGAAAGTAAACGATGCAGGAGCGTGGCGAGGGAAATGGAAAGGGTTATCTGGGAAGATGAGTCCGACAGCAGTCGCGAATGAGCCCGGCATCTTTCATCGGCCGGACGTGTTTGCTCGATCAGAGCCAGGCAGCTTGAGCGACTGAAATTGACGACAGATCAGGCTACTGCAAGCACTGACACTGGTTCTGCAACAACTGTATCAGACTATGTTAGATTATACCGCCGCGGTACCAGGGGTGCTCATCTAACGAGTGGGTAAGTGTGCAAGATCTGCGGCGGGTGTAATATGGAACGTGCGACTGGCACTATAGCGCTATCACGCTATCACAGGCAGCGACATGGGAGAGATTGCAGATTGCAGATTGCAGAGGCCAGACACGGCGAGGAAAGGCTCGTGGGACCTGGTCTGACGGAGGTGGGCAGTATAAGTACTGCAGTATATGGTGGCGCTGGTGCCCCCGTTTTCTGCCCACAGCAGCGTCACAGTTGGGCGTGGGTGTGGGCGTGGGCGGGGTGGTTTTCGTTTGGTCCCTGCCAAGACGAGATGGGTAACGGTGGAGGACAGCCATCACGTGCAGCCTGGGGATGGATAGCTGGAGGCTGGAGCACCTGGGCACGCTTGAGGGCTGCGGCTGACATGCGCCGCCCCAAGTGATGAGGACGACTTACTTAGCAACGCTGGCGATTCCAAGCGTCGTCGCGGTATACCGGCTGCAGAGGTGACCATCTTCATCAACCCACTCACCCACCCACCCACCTACACACAACCGTATCACCTGTATCACCGCATTCCCGTTTTCCAATCTTTTCTTGTCCTTGTCGTCGTCCTTGTTTGTCCTTTTTTTGTCCTTTTTGCCTGTTTTTGGTTGCCTATTCCTATCCGCGCTGCGCTGGCTCTACTGTGCTAGGTGCCTGTGACATGCTGTGTGCCGCTGCACCCTGAAACCTGTAGTGCAACGCATCGCCCGTCCGCCTCGTCTTCTGCCCTTCTCGAACCGTCGCTCCCACGACGAGCAGACTACGCGTGGCCTCCTTTTCAGCCCGTCGATTCGCCAGCCGACCGCACCACATGCCCACCCAATCGTCGCGCGGATAACCATGGCCACGCTGGGCTCGCCCTCGCCGCCGTCTTCTCCTTCGCGAACCATGCGCCGCCGCGGCTGGGCCAGGAAGGTCGAGCGTTACTGCTGCACCGCCGTCACCTTCTTCCCGCTGCTCTTTGTCTACGGTCTGACCTCGTGGGCCGTGTGGGTCGAGGCAGGCATCGGCTTCGTGCCTTCCAAAAATGTCTGGACCGGTACGTCATCTCCCTCAGGGTCTCACAAAGCTCTCACAGCACCCATCACCTATTACCCATCACCCATCGCCCGTTGCCCATCACCTGCACGCAGTAGAGTCATCATGGTGGCACCCCAGTGCTGCAATGCAGGCCACTAAGACATTCGCCAGGAAAACTCTCCTCCGCCCTCGGCATCTTCTTCTACCTCATGCTCAACTGGAGCTACACAACCGCCGTCTTCACCGATCCGGGGTCACCGCTCAACGTCAACAATGGCTACAGCCACCTGCCCACACAGGAAGGCGGCGGCATACAATACACCTCCTTCACCGTCAAGGCTTCGACCGGTGAGCTCCGCTTCTGCAACAAGTGCCAGTCCAAGAAGCCTGATCGCTCCCACCACTGCTCCTCTTGCAAGCGCTGCGTCCTGAAAATGGACCACCATTGCCCGTGGTTGGCCACGTGCGTGGGCCTTCGCAACTACAAGGCCTTTGTCCTCTTCCTCGTCTACCTCACCTTCTTCTGTTGGACTTGTTTCGCAGCCTCATCCACCTGGGTGTGGAGCGAGATCCTGAGCGATGGACAGTACACCGAGTCTTTTATGCCTGTGAATTACGTCCTGCTTGCAGTTCTTTCTGGCATCATCGGCCTCGTAATCACTGGTTTCACCGCCTGGCATCTGTGGCTCACCATCAAGGGGCAGACGACGATCGAAAGCTTGGAGAAGACGCGCTACATGTCTCCTCTCAGAAACAGCATGAAGCAGAGTCTCAACGACCGTAACTATCTCGATGCCCAAGCTAATGGGCGTCTGAGCATCAGCGACCAAATACGCGATATCCACGCCAACGCCCTGCCAGGTGTCACGAGACCTGAAGAAGGCGAAGTCCCCTCACGAGCAACATCCCGCTCACCGCTGCCTGGCCAAGCCCCTATGAGCAATGGCTACTCGCATCCGGACCAACGGTCCTACGAATGGCGCGAACGCCAACAAAACCAAAGCCGCTATGACTCCTATCTCGATGAGCGCGACAACGAACAACTTCCCAACGCCTTCGACCTCGGCTGGAAGCGCAACCTAGCGCACGTCTTCGGTCCATCACCCCTCCGATGGCTCATCCCCATCATCAACACCACTGGCGACGGCTGGTCATGGGAGCCAAGCCCCAAATGGCTGGCAGCACGAGAACGCATAAAGCGAGAGCGTGAACACGAAGAGCACATTCAGAAGCAGCGTGAGCGTGCTGCAGGCTGGGGCGTAGATTCTCCTACTGAACCTGAATTTAGGCGTCCGATGCGAGGACCAGATGGATGGCATCCCGGACAGTATAATCCACCTGCCCCACGACAATTTGCTCGACCCGAGTGGCAGCAGTCTTCCCTCAGACATAGCGAACAGGCCCATTACCTCACCACCTCAAATGGTACCCTGAGGGCAGGCGAAGGACGCAGAAGTCCGAGTAAAGCGGACCAGATCCTCGGACGCGAACGGGGAATGTATGCCGACGGCGATGTACAGCTTCAAACCATCGATCGGAGGAAGTTCGACCAGTATAATTACATTTCTGAAGACGAAGATGATGACTACGAGGTCTCGAGTGACGAACAGGCAGCAGATAAGAAGAAAGCGATGCAAGTGAAAACAGTGCCTGCTCCGACGCAGAATTGGAACGATGTACCAGAGGGCTTTTTGCATCCAGCGCCCAAGAGCAAGAAGAGTGGCAGTCGGGAACGGGCGGCGACTCCAAAGAAAAAAGAGAACTGGGAAGGGCAGTGGTGATGACAGATGAGGAACATGATGGTTATGTGGCATATGTACATACAACGTTGCATAGGATGGCGTCTGTGGCTTGCATACCATGGCGTTACTCTCGGTTTGAATAACGAACATTGTATCATTAACAAATCTTAATTGATTCGTCAACATATGGTTTTGCATGACGAGACATACTAGCATTCATTGACCAAGACCAGCCAACTCCAATGTTCCCATATTTTGCACATGCACAGACACGCGACGCTTGCTACTGAAACCTGTCTCTATCAAGTCTTGACTGTGCGCTTCCTTATGCGCACCGCCATTTTTTCGTGGAATCCCAATCTGCCAAATGCGAGCTGTGGAACTGGAGGTAGCTCTTCACCTTCCACGACCTCGATTCCACATAGTTGCAATTCGAATTCTGTGAGGAAGACAGCGAGTGTGGCTGTTTGAAAGGCTTGTGCCATGTCTTGCCCTAGGATAGCAGCTTGGTCACTCTCGAACGTCGAGAGTATCGACTCGAGACCTTGCATGCTGAATCTCCCTGCGTTAGACTTGTCGTTCTTGCGTTGGGACGGCCGATTCGATGCCGTCCTGTCGGATACGAGGAACCGCCCAGGCCAGAATTGATCGAGGGGCTCCTCTACAGTCTGGGGTCGTGCTTGTGCCCAGACTTGAGGGTTCATTGCGATGTCGTGCGAGAAAGCTACGACTGAGGAACCCCTGGGGACGGACCAGGTGCCATCTAATTGGCAGTCGGAGTCTAAAGTGCGGACAAAACAGTTGGCCACGTGTAAGCGCTCAGTCTCCTTTTGAAGGGCCTGGACAAGTGGCAGGCTGCTGATGCCAGCGACATCGTACTCTGCGGATTTCGATGAGTAGTGTTGGGCGATTTCAGAGGTTACACGCTTGGTGAATGATTCCTCGCGGAGGACCTCGATTAGCGACCAGAATGAGGAGGGTACCACACTTGAGTTTAGACTGATACGGGGTGTTAGCTTGCGGAATCACATATCGTGGACATAGTCATTAGTCTGGGACTTGTGCTTACCCATGCATGATGCTTAGCATCTCAGCAGCACGCGCTCTAGTATTGAATCCCCCGATTTTCGCGAAAACATCGTCTCGTTCTTGTAAGAACTTTGAGCCTTTGTCTTCATCCCAAATGGGGTCCTCTTCGCCGATTCTTGCAAACTCTGACCCACTGTGATGGCTCCTAAGCCACTTCTCAATGCCTTGAAGCACCTTGTCCCGGGGTGCTTCGTAAGTAGCTGTCATAAGCAAACGCGACATGCCTGGCGTGAAGCCTGCCACAGCCTCGTCGTAAGCCCAATAATCCTTCAAGAGTGACCTATGCTCTTTGAAGATGGCGGATCCAAATAGCGCCTCAATCGTACATCTCGTAATCACCTGTTGGAAGAAGGACCAAAAGTCTTCAATCTGAGTCCAGAACTTGAACTGAAACATCTTGTCGTTTAGAGATTGCGAGAGGGATGATACGTAAGTGTCGGTCATGTTGGCGAGTGCGGTACCAGTCAAATATTTCTTGGGCAAATCTACATGTGCATATCGAAGCGCCTGCTCTGCGCTTGCACTGCTACCTTTGCCCGCATATAGGTTGAGAACAGATTTGGGGGAACCAAAGACCTGTTCGTACCTGTGCAAGTCAATCACATCTGGCACCGCCCGCTTTGATGCCTGCATAACCTTTTGGACGTGGCCAGGGTCCCGAAGAACAACGAATGTCTGGAGGCCTGCCTTGACAGCAAATGGAGCTGAAGTTCCATAATCTTTTCTATCATTCTTAGCGGAAGTAACTAAGAGTCATAGTTCGACATACAGCAAAGCAGCAAAATACTTCTGTGGACCTTCATACGCTAGACTGAAAGCATGGAAGACGCCTGAAAACAGATATGGCACTGTCGGAGGTGTTTTCCCACGGGCTTTGCTGTTCACCTGGCGGTAGAATAGCAGTGTTGAGACATAGTATGTAAGAAATGGGAAAAGGATAAGACAAGACAAGAACAAAAGCATTGCTACGGTGCTAATTGCTAAACATATACAAGATGAAGATGTACGAGATAATGAGACGCGTGTTCAGACGGAAGCGTCCCTGCATGCTGATGGTCGGAGGTAACTGGCGGCGCTGCTCCACGCCATCACGTGCTCACCCGCAACCTCTCTAAACCACACGACCTGCCCTCACCATCACATCAACACCACCCACCATGCCCACCTCAGACTACGCGACTGCCACTGGCGGTGCCCTGAAACTCAAAGGACTCGGTGGCATCGACAAAAAGAAGAAGAAGAAGAAACCCTCGAAGACTACCACCGAGACCTCGAAGCCCGCCGAAGAAACCACAGCCGCAAGCAGCGAAGTTGCGCCCCACGCATCCTCACGCAATGGTGATGCACCAAAGTCCGAGTCAGGCACCCCTGGCCGCTCTCTGTCACCTGAGACTGCAGAGCGCTCGTTCAAAGAAGCAGGCGGTGCCAGGAAGAAGACCGAGGCGGAGCGCAGGCACGACGAGATGCGGCGCAAGCGGTTGGAGGAGAAGATGAGGAAGGAGGGAGTCAAGACGCACAAAGAGAAGGTGGAGGAATTGAATAAATATCTCAGTGGGCTGAGTGAGCACCACGACATGCCGAAGATTGGCCCGGGCTAAGACTTCGTGTGCTTGGGATGCTGGGCTGCCTACTTGGGCGGCTTGAAATTATATGGGGATCGTGTTGAGGGATGGGTTTGGAGACGATGGTACATGTGGAGGAGTTGACAGTCTGGAGGTAGACGATTCGACGCCACTACTCACAGGAAGAGCATGAATTGCGGGTTGTGCGTGGGGCTGGGTAGACACGATGGCACATTTCAATTCAAGAAGCATGGAACCAGAAATACGAGGGCAGCAGCGATATCACGTATACATTCAAAACCATGAACACGAGGAAGACATGACCATCGAGTATCAAAACCAGAATGTATTAACCGTCTGCATCACACCATAGCAAAAGCAGAAATGTATTATTGCAATAACGCCATATCAAAAGCAGCCTTCCAACATCCAAACTCCCAAAGTCACAAAATAACAGGTCAGAAAGAAATGGGGTTTCCACCTTTTCTGACCAGCGAAAATCCAATACATTCCACCTTCCCCTCACACCACACATACCCAACCTCGACCGTCACGAACCCGAAGCTCGCCATCCGGCATATTTGGTGCTGTTTTGGTCCAGGCACCAGGAAGACCAAGTCCATAGCTCTGTTGACTCGGAGATTCCCGGCCACACCATGACTTTGGTGTCTTCGAAATTTCCCGCCACACCATAGCTCTGTTGACTCGGAGATCCCCGGCCACACCATATCTTTGGTGGCTTCAAGATCCCCGGTCACACCATAGCTCTGTTGACTCGGGAATCCCCGGCCATTAGTTTGGCGTCCTGGTACTTTTTTGTAGGAAAGGACAGGCGAGGATGACGAGGAGTTGAAGAACGGGGGATCGAGGGGGTATTTATACCCTTCTTGCCTTGTTCCGTTGACCGGCGCGGGGTCGATGGCGGTGGTCGGTGGTCCGAAGTCGGACACTGCTCACGCGGGCAGTCGGCTTGGGAAGTGTCGGTGGGCATCTCGATTCGGCGTCTTGTGAAGAGAGTGCTTGTTCGTATTGGCTAAGGGGGAGATGTGTGTATGCAGGCTGGATGTCATGAGCACATTGTTGCCTCTTTTACCGTGGGCGCAAAGCAGACCCGACACATGTGTCAACCCGTCTGTGTCTTCGAGCAGCAATGGGCCTACCTTACCGAAAACCACTACATGAAACTTCATGTCCGAAGATTCTCACGGCCAGTGTACAAGGTGGACACACATCGCAATCCCAATTTCACAAAAAATATAGCCACTGCTGCCCTTAGACTTCTCTCAACGAAAACATATGCCGAAACCGACTCTCCACCACACATGTTACAGAATACTTGAAAGAAGTTTAACCTCATTAAATGAAAAGCCCCATGCAAAATACCATAAACATGGCGCTGAATCCCACAACGCTCCGACACCTTGAGGGTATATATAACCCCGCGCACACACACAGCACTCTTAAACCCCCAACCACAACTAAAATTCTCCCATTTCATCCAAAACGAAAGAAAGCTACGATTATGTGCTCTCGTCCTTGGGTCTTTTAAACCAATCACACACAACACATGCGGCACTCCCAAACCTCCAACTACATAAGCATGCCCGCCGTTTCCTCTAAAAAAAAAAGACTGCCTCGATTATGTGCCCTCGCCCCTGGCTTTTATAAACCAAGCACACACAACACATCTGGCACTCTTAAACCCCTAAACCACAACCTCCCATTTCATCTTTAAAAAAAAAGAAAGACTGCCTCGATTATGTGCTCTCGCCCTCGGACCTCTAAACGAAGCACTCAACATACATGCAGTACTCCTAAACCCCCAACTACACTAGCATGCCCCCTGTTTCCTCTAAAAGAAAAAAAAAACGTAAGAGAGGTTGTTACGATGTGCGTGACCCATCCCTCGAATCAATCACACGCCCTTGGCCCCTCTGCTCCTCGAACGCGGGTTGCTGTTGTGTTGTGTTAGCCTTACCGACCACCCGTCCAACCGCCTGACCGCCCGTCCGTTCGTCCATAGATATCACAGGGCACCGACCGCCCGTCCATTCAACCAAAGATATCACAGGGCGCAGGGGCTCGGGCGAAGTCAACCGTTTACCCCTGTTGCGCTAAGTGCAACATCGAAATCGAAATCGAAATCAAAATCAAAACTACAGTCACAAGAAGAGAAGAAGACGAATCGATGGTGATTCACACTTGCGTCGTAAGAAATGGGCGGGGGAAAAAGGGGTAACGCAGTTGCAATTGCCCCTGCAATTCACTCTCTGGGTATATTAATCAAACGAGAAAGCACATGTAAATCCGTTTACACAGACGGATGTATGCATTGATTTCGGACATGTGATAGAGATTTGAGAAGTGATTCCCACTCGAGGTGGTGAGACAGTAGTCTCGTTTGTCCATGTGCGGTCAAGCCAAGTCGTTTGCTTTCGATTCGTGTCTTGGATTTAGACTCGGATTCGGATTCGTGTACGCGTGCGCATGCATGCGGTACTGGGGGATTGGTTACCATCTATCCAGCTACCTCGTTTGCATAAACACATTGTTGGATGTGTTTTATACTTCGATGTGGTCGATTCCACCATGGGTATGTTGTGGTGTTGAGTTTTGACTACCTGCAATGTATGTGTATATTTGTGTAAGAGAAAGTTTCTTGTTTCAGGGGTTCAGTGTACTGCGCTCGCTGGGTTTGGTAGTGGTGGGAGGAGGGTTTACGGAGATGGTGGAAGCGAATGGTTTACATGTCTCTTTCTAAGACTTTGGGCTCTGGGGGGTTTTGTGCGGGAGGAGAGGGAAATGTTGTGGATGTAGGAGTGTATATGAAACTTTGGAAATATAGTTCATGTCATACGAGCAAGTGTGCTGTAACCATGATTAGAAGGATTCACAAGTACAAGCACAGATACACAACACAACGCACTGAAATGGCAAGAAAAAGCAAGACAAGACTAACATGCGTGTCGTATATCCAAACTGCTCGGAGTGTCCGAGTACTATTCCTGAAGCAGATAAGTTACATCGCGTCTCAAAGCGGCGGCAAACTCTCCCTACAATTCGGACACAGGAGTCTATACTTCAACCAACCCTCTAGACATGGTGTGTGGAAAACATGTCTACACGGCGTGACCATGTACATTCTGCGCTGCAAAATCATACTCGTGCCTCCCATTCCCGCCACGCTCACTTCCTCCGTGCCCGCACCCGTGCCCGTGCCTGCAGGAATAACTGGGACTTCGATGTCCTGGGCACAGATACTGCAATCGAAGACCTTCTTGTGCGTGCGTTTGTCCTTGGTCTCTGGTGACTTTGTCGTCGTCGTCGATGATGAAGAGGAGGATGCATCAGGGGATGTAGGAATAGCGATATTCAATGGCATCATGCCTCCCTCGGCATCCTCGCGGAGGATAGGATGATAATCCCATGCCTCAGGCGCCCATCCACTTCTTACAAACCATCTTGCCCCCAACACCTCCTGGCTGCCCAGCACAACAACCTGGATCCACATCCACCCCATTAGCACTGCGAAACCCCGCCAATCTGTACGTGCAAAGAGCACATTATCTTCCTTCAGGTAGAAGTAGGAGATTGGTGCGATGCGCACGAGGGATGTGCCGATGACGTAGTCCCAGCGTAGAGCTTTGCGGCAGTTGCGCATGACGTTGCGGTAGATTTGTGGAAGCCAAAAGGAGAGGTAGACGAAGGAGAGGATGTTGAAATAGAGGGTGCGATAGGTAGAGCGCGCGGTGGCGAATTGGATGGTGACGAAGAAAAGGAGGATTAACAGGAGGCAGAAACGACTGTAGAGGGCGCCAAGTTCAGCACGGGGGTTGGCATTTGCTGTTGTTGCTGTTGTGGTTGTGTTGGCTGTGGGTGCGGGTGTATCGTCCTCTAGGGGGTCGTCTTGGTCTGGTGCGATGATGATAGGCGTTGGTGGCCGGCGAGCTGTTGCTGGCATGGGAAGCCCTTGGGCAGCGGATGCTGGAGCTGGGGATGGAGCCGTTGTAGTGATAGCGGGAGTTGCAGGGGCAGGAGAAGGGGCTGGTGTTGCACTCACTGCAGCGGATGCTGCTTGTCGGTCCAGGCGTGCTCGTTCGGCAGCTTGAACTGACCAGATGTCCATGAGGAAGCGGAGGTGTGTCAGCACTGAGAACAGTGCCATGAAGGCAATACTGTACAAGGCAAGTTGTGAGGATCCAAGGAAAAGGTACATGAACACCAGAATGAGGAATGTGAAGCCGTCGCCCAGGGCCATTGTTGCAATGGTGTAGAAGCTGACTCGACTGCGCATCGATGGTGTTGCCGTCTCCTTCATCTGCTTGATGAGGAAGTTTATTTGAAACGCAAGACCTACGGAAAAGGCAATGATGCTATGCCTGGCCCGTTCATTGAAGTCCTCCGTTTTCGACCCACTTAGATGTGTTGCTTCCGAGGGTGGGAAGTCTGGCGGACCTTTCGACTCGATGACGAAGCCGCAGTCAGGTGAAAAGCCTACCATCGACATGGAGAATGGCGCATGCTGTGGAACTGGTGCTCCAGTTGGGTATCGCATCTCGTGCTCAAGCCAGTCCATGTCCACCTTGTACTGACTTGGTATCTCCTGCAGGTACAGCACAAACTCGCAATGATGCCCCTGAAAGACAGCCTCATTGCTGCCTTCTGCCGAAGATGTCCATGGGTTCCACAACGGAAAGACGCGATTCTCTTGTCGCTTGATAGTCTCATGAATTGTCCAGTTGAGGAACTCCTGCGATGTAGAGTAATGATGCTGCGACATCTGCAAATGTGGCAAAGCAAAGATGCCCGCATACCGATCACTCGTAGTCGTCAACACTACCGTCCCGCTCTTTGTGAAATGCACACCATGCGCAATGAACTCCCACCAATTGCCCCCAAAGCTATCGTCGTCTCCAATCACCACCTTTGCGCTGATTTCAGACATGGTCTTGTTCTCATTCCTCCGCATCTTGTCTTCCAGCTCTGTAATGTGTAACCGTAACGGTCCGCCCGATCCTGTAAGGTTGCGATCATACTCGATCAAGTGTCCAAATGGGTCGCTGGGCACGACGGACGAGTTGCCCATGTCCGTTGGATGTCGTATGCGGCTCAGCGGTGACCGCGTCCATTCACCCTGCACATAGCCAGAAAGGTTCTTGTATATCGGTATCTCATCGTTCTGCTCCTCTAGCGATCCATCAAGCGCATCTTTCCAGCGTTCCCCCAGCCATCGCTCCGACTGCTGCTTCGCTCGCTGCCTGACGGGATCCAGCAACTCCCACGCAAAGCCATCCTCATCCCGCAGCCCAGTCACATTCAACCACCGATTCTTCTTTGCATCGAAGTCGCCATAGCGAGTCCTGTTTAATATATCGAGGTGTTCGTATTCGCGCTCGACGAGTTCCTTGAAGCGCGCGCGGATGTTGAATGTCGGCTGCTGCGGCTCCGGCGAGTTGATGAGCAGCAGCAGAATTATGAAGAAGAGAAATGATCGGGGATCCCGTCGCACTTCCATTTTCAGGGTGGTCGATCGGGTGAGTCAGCCATGGAGGCGTGGAGGTGGAATGTGCATATTGCTTGGAGAGGTGCCTACACACGCGGGTGGGTGCATGACGTGCACGCGGAGGTCCGAGGACTTATCAAACACTACCTAAGGCTTGGCAATATCTTCACAACCATGTCAAATATCTTGCCAGCGTTGGCTGACTTTCATGTCTAAAGGGGCAAGAGGGGTATTGATTCATTTGTATGTACACATAAACATCGCCCAGGTACGTCGTTAGTAAACCACCAAAACTCCCTTCGAACGCCTCCATGGTCTCCGACCTTTTGCTCAAGTACAAATGCAACTTAACTGGATCGCAAAAGGGCACAAACTTCGAACTAATGCATGGGGCTAGAAATGACAGGCGGAGCCGCCTCCAGATCGACGCGCATAACGGTCTGGCGCAGGTCGTTGCTGGTGCGGACAAGGTTGCTGAAGTACTTGCGCGCACCCTCGGCTTCTGTCTTGATCTTGCTCGTCTCTTCCTTCTTGAGCTGCAGCTTCTCGACGTTTCTTTGTAAACCAATACGGACGTCGTTGGCAGGGCCCTTGAGTGCACGGCGGATTTCCGAGCTGATGCGCAGCGCGTTCTGGTGAGTATAGTCGATCGCTGCCAGCTGCTGCGACAACTTCGCGCTGAGTCTGTGGGGTAGAGATTTGGGGACCGAAGCAAGAACGTAGGACACGCCCAGAGCAACTTGAAAATGCATGTTAGCATCTTTTTTTAATGCAGCTTGGGCTGAAGACTTACCACCAGCAATGAGACCAGGGATCAAGAGCCTCTTCATGTTGCTTGTTCCCATGACCTTGGCAGCACCGAGCGCGCCATCCAGCCAACCGACGCCACCAACAAGTCGGCCTCCCACAACACCCGCAACAGTCATAGCCATACCTGCACCTGCAGCCTTCTCTTGACGTTCCCAGAGACTAGCAATATCGAAAAAGTCCCAAAGCTCAATATCAATGTCCACCTGTCTCGCGAGTTGATGCACCGACTTCCTGAACATTCTTTCGGGGCGGAACATAACATCAGCATACAGGTTGTTTCCGAGATGCAAGACGCCAAGGTTCTTGATGCCATTGTAGCCTTGAACAGCCTGGGTACGTGCGTGCTCTTCGCAGAGGCGAACGGTTTCTGTGATTTCGTGGAGCATGGAGTCCTTGATGTCTTCGGCATACGAGTACGCAGAGAACAGGCCCGGATACTCGATACCAAGATCGGCTTCTGCTACCTTTGCGATGCTGTTGTTTAGTGTGTCACGAGTGTAGCCATAGACCTCTGATGTTGTGTCCTCAACCATACGGTCCACAGCCTCCCCAGCCTCTGTTCTTGACTTCTTGGACTCTTCGAATTCCGGCTCAAGTGCCTCAATCTCTTTCTTCACTCGCTCCAGCTCGGCCTCAGAAACATCCCGATTCACTGTAGCAAGGTTGTTCATATCTCCCAAGACGTTCATGAGGTAGGTCTTGGCAGGGGCAAGCTTCGATCGTGCCCGCTTCTCGAGGACGAATCTCCGTAATGATGTCTCGAGATCTGCAAAATCACGCTGCTTATCTGCTTCTTTACCCTTGCCCTTGTCGTTTGGATCGTCGTCACCATCGCCGTCTGGTGGTGAGCTACCTCCACCCATGGGTATCGCGTTACTGGAAACGAAGTGGACCAGTTCACTGGACTCCTTGAAAGTTGCTGGGCTGAGACTATGCACCTGTTTGAGAATCATCTCTTGGCAGCGTTGTTGGTCACGAATTGTGTCGAAGCCGTTGACTACCATAAACATGTAGGCCTTCTCTCGTGCTGCGCTGAAGATGAAGTTCTTCGCAGACTCAGTGAAGTGGTTCGCCGCTGAAACAACAAAGACCACCACGTCAATCTCCTCCTGGCGGGCGAAGACGGCAGTGGTCTTGAGAGAGTCAGCGTTGAGCCCGGGGGCGTCGATGAGGGCAATGTCGACGACTCCATTGTTGAGGATGGACTCGTCCACGTCTCGGATGTCCTTGATGTAGATCTTGCATTGGGAAAAATGCTCATTGTCGATGACAATCTTCTCCAAGTCTTTCAAGTCGAAGACGGTATACGTGCTCTCGTCGTGGCGATTGTATGTTGAACCAATGGACACGGCGTGCACTTCTTCGACGCCACCGTTCTCTCTGAAGTCAAGCACCTCGCAGAATATGCTTGTGCAGGGTTGTTGATCCTCGGGCAGGACTTTGCGTCGGAGCAGGGCGTTGCAGAAGGTCGACTTTCCGGCATTGAGGTCTCCGGTGACAAGCACTTTGCTGGAGGTGTCTTCGATACGCTCCTTGATCGAGTAGAGGTGTTTTATGCTTTGCTGAATCTGTCCGTCGAGCAAGGAGGCGATGGAGCTCTTTTCAAGGGAGTGCACCAAGTCGGTCTGGTTGCGGCCGCCCATGCGCAATTCCAGCTTGAGAACCGAGAAGTCGTGGGCTAGTTTTGGCGTGACCAGACGGGGCTCCACCTTTGTCTCCTTTGCAGCAGCGGCAGAACTTGACTCTGCAACGGGCTCGTCGCCAACGGTTGTCCCAGCCCTGCGCGGTGGGCGTGGTCGCTCCGGTGAGCGCAGTTTCGGCTCGAAGTCGCCGCCGATGGCAGATTGAGTGTGCTGTAAGCCGGGCCGGGACTCGTTGCGGAGGTGTGACTTCTGGGTCTCGGCTTGGACGGAGGGGTAGTGAGCCGGCCACTTGAGGTTCATTTCTTGGAAGGTTTTGAGCGTGTCGATGGTGCCGTGGATGGCCCGGCCCAGCGCATTCTTGTTCTGGTTGTAGCGGAGTTGCAGGACATGGCTGCGTTGTCTGTCGTGCTCCGACGAGCTCGATTCGCCGTTGAGGATGGGCGTGGGGGACTGTGACGGCTGGTCTTCGCCAATGGTCGAGTGCCAACTGCGGTTAGCACCCTCGCCCTCTGCAAGACTTCCTCCATAGCCAGAGTCGTCGTCCAGCATCGAGACCAGGCGTGCAGCGGCTTCCGGGGTGCCGCCCGAGCCCACCGTCATGTACCCGGGGCCTATGTGGCGGCGCGGCGTGAAGGCATCGGGAGTGTGGCCATCGCGACTACTCGAGGACTCGCCACGGTCGGCGTGGTTGTCGGCAGGTCGCTTGGGATGCATCGGAGAGGTTAGTGGGTGAGTGCCAGCGAGGGAAGGCGCATGTCGCAGCGGTGGTGGGTGTCGAGGAGAAAGGCGAGTGTCGAGGTGGAGCGGCGAAGAATTGCACGGTACGGTGTAGAGAAGTGTGATGCAACACTGAGTGGCGGGCCACGCTAAACAAAGCAGGGATTGGCTTGCTTCCCGAGCGTACTTCTAGTACGGGAAGTTAGAGCAAGACGACCCCCGCGGCGATGCTGGACGGGGACATGGATTATGTTGCTGAGCTGACAGATGCCCTATTGGCACCGTTCAATTCACTTCACAGGCAATTGCTGCAGTACTTATCGAGGCCTGGCCGTCACGTGCTGGTCTTCTTGTGCAGCACTCGCTCAACGCCTTCCTTGCCTTGGCGACCGAGGCGAAACACCATCGCCAGGCCGCCTTCAGGTGCACGGAAGCCATTAACACATGCAACAATAATGTGAAAGTCTCATCCCCTAGCTCTCTCGAATTGAATCCGAGTAAACTTGATTGCCCAGTCGTGCAGTCTGCGAATCCAAGTGCTCGACTGCTTTCCAAGGTTGCCCAATTGTTGATTGCTCCCTGGACACCGCGCGTGCCTAGCCAGCCAGCCAGCCCTACCCGCTGCAACCACCCACCCTCAACACCGACCAAAGTCCCTCCCCCACCAGCCGTACAACAGCTTAGTCGCAGCCATGAATGTATGTGAGCCATATGCGTCTGAGGGCCCCCTACTGACTCTTGTATCCAGATTGTAGAGTGGGCGTTTGGGAAGCGCATGACGCCGGCGGAGCGTCTGCGCAAGCATCAGCGGGCCCTCGAGAAGACACAGCGAGAACTAGACCGTGAGCGCGTGAAGCTCGAGAACCAGGAGAAGAAGCTGGTTGCGGACATCAAGAAGAGTGCAAAGAATGGACAAATGGGCCCTCTACGGATACAGGCAAAGGATCTTGTGCGGACACGACGGTAGGATTGGGCTGTGCCTGTCGCATCAACAATGGACGTGGGCTGACACAGCTCTAGATATATCCAGAAATTCTACCAGATGCGAACACAGCTGCAAGCCATATCTCTGAGGATCCAAGTACGTCATCTGATCTTCCCAGAGCGCAGCTGGCTAACAACAGGCAGACAGTGCGCAGTAATGAGCAGATGATGCAGTCCATGAAGGGAGCTACCAGTAAGCAAACCAAGGAACCAGACAGTCTCCATTTCTGACCCTCAGTAGCATTGCTTGGAAGCATGAACAGGCAGATGAACCTTCCCGCCCTCCAGCGAATCGCCATGGAGTTTGAAAAAGAGAACGACATCATGGACCAGCGACAAGAGATGATGGACGATGCCATTGATGATGCCACTGGTATGGAGGACGAAGAAGAGAGCGAAGATGTCGTCAACCAGGTCCTGGACGAGATAGGCATTGATCTTGGCTCAGCGGTATGTTCACTAGGAAGCATGCAAACGCATGCACTAACAATTGACAGCTTGGTGAGACACCCAGTGGCCTACAGAAGAGTGCAGTCCCCGAGGCGAGAGTGGCCCAAGCGGTTGGGGGAGGCGCAGACCCCGATGACGACGATCTCCAGGCTCGCCTGGACAGTCTGAGGAGATGAGCAGACGACGGAAAGGTCTTTAGGTTGGCAGACATGGGTCTCTACCGGAGTGTGGCAGTGCATAGCAGCCTCGTCACCATAGAGTGCATGCCGCGGACACGACAGCCCCATTTTGACTAGGTACAAGGGGTCAAAGCACGTGAGCAGTAGACGAGACTGTGATTGATTGCAGTGGTCGGAGGTCTTGTAGAAGTCAATGCAAGCGGTATACTGTACATGTGCATTACTACTCTATGTGAATAGGTACTCGACTGGTGCAGTGGCGAGCCTGAATGGCCAGGCTTTTAGCGACAGACTTAGGAGAATACGTGACGACCCACCTGCATCTGACATGCATGCAAGTGGACAAGGCTAGATCTCGGCAGGATACTGTACAGCCCACGGCCCATCCGGTCCAGGTGGACGGGCATGCTCAAGTCACAGTCACAGTCACAGTCACCGTCACCGGACGTTGTGGGCAAAGCGAGGACTGTCAGCACCCGCCGTGGAGTAGCCGTGTGGTTTAGGGTGGCGGCCCTGCGACAATGGCGGGGTAGAGGTGTACTGTGTGTACTGGGTAAGTAGGCCATGGGCGAAATGGTAGGCACTATGCCCAAAGCCTATCCAATCTGAATACTTTCCGTCCCATTCCAGCGCTCTGGAGGCGTTCTCCCCTTTGCGCGCTATCTCACCTGGCCCAGCAGCCGCCAATCCGACGTCATCACAGCCACCCAAGGATTGACACGCCTGCAGCAGTTGCTCATCGCACGCTACTATTCCTACATTCGCCATCGCATCTCCACCCTGCCCTGCCCTATCCTACCACTACCCTACCCTACCCTACCCTACCCTTATACCCTCGCATTACTCCCCCGCACCTGCACTATAAAACCCCCCCCCACCAAACAGAAAGCGCCGTCGCGAAGTCATCAATCTGGCAGGGGACAAACGAAGGAGCTTCTCCAGCTCGGGTACGGCCTTTCTGTGCTCACACTGCGCGTCCCGCCCATACTGACTCGCTCTCTGCACAGGAGGCCTCTTGAATAGGATGTTTGGCAGTTCCGACAAGGATAGTGAGCCCGCCATCAGCGATGCACCCAAGCCTGCAGCTGCCCCTCCAGCCGACAGCAACCCCGCCACCGCCGCAGCCAACACGACCGCCGGCAATGGCTCTGCTGCCACCGACCGCAAGCTCAGCGACAGCGGCGTTGCGCCCGCCAGCGACAAGAAGCGGCGGAGTAGCGGCGTGTCGCGTGCGCGGGACATGTTCTCCAGCGCGAAGCAGTCGCTGCACCTGAGCGGCTCGCCCACGTCGACCTCGTCTGGCGGCCTGGCGGACAGGAACGCGGCGCAGACGCCCATCCAGAAGCTGGGCAGGTCCGATGCAGCCCTCAGCGTGCCTCAGGGCGCGCTCAACAACTCGGCTGGCGAGTCTGCCCCGGGCCCGAGGTCTACCTTTCGCGTCGGCGTCACAGAAGATAAGAACAAGAAGTGCAGACGGACAATGGAGGACACGCATGCCTATCTATACAACTTCCTCAGCACGCCGGCCCCCTCGTACGGCGCGGACAAGACCACGCCGAGTTCAGACGCCGGCTCCGCGCGCTCTGATCCCTTGTCGCAACCGGTAATCGAAACGGATAACGGCTATTTCGCCATCTTCGACGGACACGCCGGTACTTTCGCTGCGGACTGGTGCGGCAAGAAATTGCACCTGATCCTGGAAGACACGATTCGCAAGAACCCAAACACGCCGATTCCTGAACTTCTCGACCAGACTTTTACCGTTGTCGATCAGCAGCTCGAAAAGCTTCCTCTCAAGAACAGTGGTTGTACTGCAGTGATTGCAGTTCTGAGGTGGGAGGACCGAGTTCCCAACTCGCAATCGTCTACCGGCTCGGTCCTCTTTGCGCCTGCCGCCGTCTCGGCTGTTAAGCACGCCGGAGAGGGCGGAGAAGTCAAGGCAGATGCGCCCGATGCCGCTCCAGCAGCCGAGCAGCAAGTCGAGGCGAAGCTGCGGAACGAGGCAAGCCGGCAGAGGGTGCTCTACACAGCAAACGTGGGCGACGCACGTATTGTACTATGTCGAAATGGCCGGGCGCTTCGGCTGTCATACGATCACAAGGGCAGCGATGAGAACGAGGGCAGGCGTGTTGCCAGCGCCGGCGGCCTGATTCTCAACAACCGCGTCAACGGCGTCCTTGCTGTCACTCGAGCACTGGGCGACGCCTACATGAAGGATCTCGTCACTGGCCACCCCTACACCACCGAGACTGTGATTCAGGCCGATCAAGATGAATTTCTTATTTTGGCATGCGACGGCGTAAGTAACAGTCCCAATATTCAGTTGGGTAGCATTCACTAATTTGCACAGCTCTGGGATGTTTGCTCTGATCAGGAGGCTGTCGACCTAATCCGCGGGGTCCACGACCCTCAGGAAGCCTCGAAGAAGCTAGTAGACTACGCTCTGGCACGCTTTTCGACCGACAACCTTTCCTGCATGGTCGTCCGCTTTGACAACAAAGCGCTCCGCCAACGCAAGAACGAGGCGGCAATGGGGGTGGATGGCGATCAGGCTACCATCAAGGGCGGAATCACTGAAGCAGACGCGATTGTCGCGCAAGCACAAAAAACGATTAGCGAGCCCGAGCAGTCTGTAGAGGCGGCGACCAAGGAGATCATGATGGAGGAAGCACGCAAAGAGCCAGGGCCAGAGCTCAACATTGACGCTGCAAAAGCGGCCCAGAAGCACAATGCGTAGTGGAGGAGATTGACGGGACGTATGACTACGGTCAAAGGGCTGCAATGGAGTGATATGCCTGTTGCGGGCAGCTAGAAGGAAAGCTGGCGAGGGCGGTCCTTGACTGGTTTGTGTTTAAGCTGAGGGGCGGGCGGCGTGTATAGGTTCTTGGTTTAGCGGATCCTCGTGTTCCTCGGTTTTTTCCTCCAAATACAAGCCATTCCAATCAATGCTACTGTGATCAAGTGTGTTTTCCAGAGTAGAATTTCCAGCACGTAGAGTTATGGTAAGATGCTGGCTTTGCGGTCGACGGCAACTGACTCGTGGAGGAAAAGGTGCCCCGCGTCGATCGCAGTGACGCGCCAAGGTGGATCGGTGGGCATTGGCTTTCGCGGGGGGAGCCATCTAGCCTGTCCACCACCGAAGTCTGACTGACGACCTCCCTGGCCCCCTCAACTTTTTCTGGAACTTCTCTCGCAAGCCCCCACGCCCATTTCTGCGCGTGACCACGGCCGTCCACCACGCGGAGCCACGCGACCCTCTCCATGCGGCTCCGACCAGAGGAGCACCATAGCCATCATGTCTGGCGTCGACACGGCCGACTCAGCGACACCACACCTCACCAACAGCGGCAATGATGCTACTGCTGCTGCTGCTGCTGCCGCTGTTGCTGCCGCTGCTCGACCCGCCTTCGTATCACCGCGCACCCTGTTGCAGCAGGCGCGCCCGACTCTGCCGCCGAAACCACTGAGTGCGCTGGATCGTGAGCAGCTCGATGGCCTGACGACTATTCGGGCCTTTCTCAAGGCGAGGACCAGCTACGATGTGCTGCCCATCAGCTACCGTCTCATCGTCTTTGATACCGCCTTGCTGGTCAAGAAGAGCTTGAACATCCTCAACCAGAATGGTACGTCTTGTTGTGCATGCCCTGGCCCTTGTTCCGTGTACTGATATCTGCATGGCATGATAGGCATCGTCTCGGCGCCGCTGTGGGACTCGAAATCCTCCACCTTTGCTGGCCTGCTCACCACGTCCGACTACATCAACGTCATCCAATACTACTGGCAGAACCCCGACGCTCTGGCCCGTGTTGACCAGTTCCGCCTGAATAGCTTGCGAGGTCGGTAGCCCTTTGCTCCCGCCAACCCACACATGCACAGTACTCACAGCACACAGACATCGAAAAAGCGCTCGGCGTCAAGCCTATAGAAACAATCTCCATCCACCCCGACAAACCCGTCTACGAAGCATGTCGCCGCATGCTCGAATCGCGCGCCCGCCGCATACCCATTGTCGACAGCGATGACGAAACACACCGCACCATGGTCGTCAGCGTCATCACGCAGTACCGCATTCTCAAGTTCATTGCTGTCAATGTAAAGGAGACGCAGAAGCTTAGGAAGCCTTTGCGCGAGCTCAACGTAGGCACATATACGGATCTTGCGACGGCATCCATGGACACACCGGTCATGGACGTCATTCACATGCTGGTCAAGAAGAGTATTTCCAGTGTCCCGATTGTCGACAAAGCGGGTACGTCGTCACTCTAGCATGCACGAGGTTGTGTACTAACTAGTCTAGGCACGGTGCTCAATGTCTTCGAAGCAGTCGACGTCATCGCACTCATCAAAGGTGGTGTTTACGATGACTTGAACCTCACAGTCGGCGATGCTTTGCTCAAGCGGTCAGATGTAAGCCCCCTTTCCATTAAAAGTGCTTGCATATAATTTCCTAACAACGATCCAGGACTTCCCGGGCATCTTCACCTGCACACTAAGCGACAACATGTCCACCATCTACGACACCATCCGCCGCTCCCGCGTCCACCGCTTCGTTGTAATCGACGAGCAGAACAAACTCGTTGGTGTTGTCACGCTGAGTGATGTGCTTGAACATACCTTGCTTGAGGGTATGGAAGATGAATGAGCTGGACCATCTTTTGGTATACAAGCAGCAGCAGCACACCGACTATTTCTCTTCTCCAAAATGCACTAGGGCCGTGTATGTGAGCGAAACGTTGGCCAAAGCATTGCGAAACTCGACGAGCACACGGATGGGAAATGAGCACGCATGAATGGCCGGGCACAAAAAGGAAGGAATTTTGGCATCAACAGGCGTAATGGAGGGGGTTAGCAATTTTTTTGTTTTTACATTTCGCGCGTGCGTGTGTGTGAGAGGGTCGATACCCGCATTTTTCTTGTGCTTCGTTGTTAGTCGTTCAAGTGTGATGCGAGGATGAAGAAGAGAGTAATCATATAAACAAAGGCAGCTAGGGCGTATATACATGTACCCCTTTTGTAAATATATTCCTTTGTCCATCTATCCCATCCATCATCAATCATGAGCAGTACTAGTACTGACTCGAGACTTACACGGCTTGCTTTGCTATTTATATCCTATTCGTGTTTTATCTATGTCCCTCTTACCCTATCCGTCTTATCCCATCCCATTCCATTCCTCTTATCCTATCGCTCTTTCTCCCATTTCATCCCTTTTACAACACATCCCATCCTATCCCATCCCATCTAACATACTCCATCCCACAACACCAGAATCACACGTAAAGTACAATCCAGTCCGCCTTCTTCCCCTCGTAGATTTAGCAGCCGTGGTGCGTATATAGGTGCGAGTATAGATGCTAATACGAATACTGACACAAATACAAATACTGTGCTGTGTTTTCCTTGTCTTGTCCTGCTGCTAGCTTCTAGAGTCTGGAGTCTGGAGTCTGGATTATGTGGTTTTGTTTTGTTTGGCTTGGTTTTGTTTTGGTTTGCTGGATGGGAAGGGAGGAAGGAGCATGGGAGGTGAGGTATGATATGGTTTAGTGCAGGAGTCATTTTGTGTAGGGAGGGCGGTGTGCGGGCTCGTAGTGTGAAAAGGGGGTAGGGTTAGTGGGAGGGGGGGGATAGTTAGGATTAGGTAAGAGGGGGAAGAGGTGTACGTACAGTCAGATAATGAGGTCAAAGGAAAGGAGTGTGTTGCATGTAGATTAAATACAAGACATTATACTAGTTGTATTAAATCTCAAAAGATTCCGACATGTTACAGTGCGTGGTATGTAATATAAGAATGCTAACTACTCTCTTACTACCAACATCACTATCCGACAGTTCCTTAAAAAAAAGGGCAACCAGACTCCCCATTGACGCAAAAACATGCCGTCCAATCCAAGCAAAGTCGTCCTCGGGAACCTGCACATCTTCCTGTCCAGGCGATTCAATCACAGGGTAAACCTGGCCTGAATGTACCGATGCTTCGATGGACGGTGGTGCGTTGTGTGCGGCGTAGAGAAGAGCCGTGTGTAAGTCTCTTGTGAAACTGCATCTACGGCTGGGTTGGCGCGGCTGTGGGTTGTTAAAGTTGAAATGAATGTAGCGAGATTCGAGGAGGAGTATGCTAACCTGGTTGTCGGGGGCTGTATTGGCGGTGGTGGGGAGTGCGTTTTGGGATTTAGGGGGGAGAGGAGACAGGCGGCGACGCGAGTAGAAGAAGTGTGGCTGTGGCTTGTTGGTGGAGTGGTTGCTACCCGTTGATACTTCGCTATTCACACTCCTTGGGTATTTACCGGAAGCACCAACATAGCTTGAATGCGCATTGGTGCTGCTCGCTCCAGATGCGCGCTTCGTTGCCTTGTGGTGCTTGCTGAAGTTGAAGAGCTTCTTACACGCAGTTTTCATCCGGCAGAAAGCTTCGTGGTTCTTATGCCGGAGGAATACATTGGTTATAGGCCTCTGCGTATGGATACTGTCGTACCAGTCCAGAGTCTTCGTCGTCCAGACTTGGTTTAGTGAGGACAAGAGACTGGTCCAGAGATCCGAGGGTTGAAACCGATGATGCTACGGTGGATGTCTACTCCTGTGCATATGCTCCATGAGTCTGCTCTGAAGATGAGTGGCTCGTCCAGGCATGATCGCTAGGATCATGGAAATTCGCATGCCCGGCGCCAAAGGTCGTTCGCTCATCTTGAGACGGTTCGCGTGTTATACCGGTGAGTTCGGGGTGTAGTTGGGCGATTTGAGTAGCCTCGTACATGAGACTGTCGCGGGGCTCGCAAGGGGAAAGATCGCTGTGATGTTGCATTATCTCGGTGTTAGAGAAGTAGGCAATGGCGAAATGTGGAGAGTGTGTTGGAGACTTCTATCCGGTGAGTTTGACTTTTCATAATGGAGGATCCCTCCTCTGAGGTGAAAGAGTCGCGTAGCCCCAGGCGACGAGCATGCTGGTACTTGTATTTCACATCTGTGCTTTGAGCATGTGCTGCCATTCACTGAGGCGGCAGTCTCCTTCTACACCGCCTCGCGTCTTCACATGGTTTGGACTTGCGCGTCAAAGAATACCTTGTACTTGTTCTACATGCTTCCTTCTCTTTTGAAATTGTTGTGTTGGTTTTATCGAGCAGCCTGTGGTGATGAGATGAAAGTCGTCCCGAATATGCGAAGATGATACGGGTCTACGAAGAAATAGATAGTGTTTCGCGACGATAGATCCGTACAGATTGGTTGCTACTACAATTATTCAGAGAAGCAATAGCCTATCACGACAGGTACTCGTAGAGTTTGTCGAAGACGTTAACGAGCAAGTTACGATCTGCTGATGGATCGGGTCGCAGCCAACTTTGGAGCCAGCTTCACGCATGCTGGACAACAGTGACAAGGAAGGTAGGTTGGTTCCTTTTCAGCTTATGTTTATTCAATGATATTCTACCTTTTTTGCGTTCTACGCTTTCTCGATGAATGCATGACTTGCTTTGAATGGAGAGAGATGAGCTTCAGGAAGAGACAGAGGGGTGACATTCACAAAGTAGGGGAAAAGAAGCAGCCATCCTCTAAAGCGCACTCGATTATACACCCTGCTTACAAGACTCTTTCCATTGCAGTGATGTTGTGGCCATGCTTGTTTGTGGTGGTCACGCTTAGGATGGCTGCCCAGGTGCGTTAGACTTCCAATCTGTTTGCGCCATGACGTCATGCGATCAACAACAGGCAGCATCTCGACTGGGCAGCAGCTTGCCGGTCGATTGTCATTCCCAGCTTCCAGGGTCCAACCGTTGTCCTGCAGTATTCAAGGCACAATTCTACCCAGATTCGGTAAGTTTCCGCACGAGCAGGCTTTTAGATTGCGCAAGCCCAGTTGCTACGCCTGAATACTGGCTATAGAGGGCCTAGCCAGTCCTTGTTGCCCGCTTTAGAGTATTCCGTGCTATCGTGTCCCACATGCACATATAGATTGTGGCTTGCGATTGGAACAAGGTCAAACAGAGGAGTTGGCCATACGTCATCCTCCGCGCGCGCCCTCAATAACCCGTGCGACGCGCTCTCTTACACCCCACTTACTCATAAACCTCACTTCAGCACTTGCATTGTTTCCTGCAATCTGTGACTTCTCACTACGCAATCATGGAGACAATTACCAACATCGCGTCTACCGCTGCCAGTACGGCGTCGAAGCTCATCTATGGCGAACAGCCCAAGGATACCGAGGCTAAGACTGACCTGGAGACCAAAACCGCGAACAATGAGACGGGCGGCAAGGAGCCTTTGTCTGGTGAGCAGGGCAAGGGCACTGCAGCCGAGCCGTACGATCAGGGCAACCTCGGTGAGTCCATGTAGCTACTTGGTTGTAAGATCAACGAGGCTGACTGAGAATCATAGCAACCCCCCTAGCCACTTCTGACAATAAGTCGACCTTCCTGGACTACAAAGACAATGAAACCGCTGGCAAGGAGCCTATTTCAGGTGAGCAAGGCAAGGGAATGGCGTCAGAGCCGTTCGACCAGGGCAAGGATGGTACAAACTCCACTTGCATATTGGTCACTGGAGAAATCACTACTAACAAATGATGAAGCCAAGGCAACGCATACGGCGTCAGACTCAAATACCGACTTCCTCAAGCTAAACCCTACTCTCGATGGACCCCAGCCTGACTCTGAAACTCAGTCATCAGGCGACCCCAAAATTTACACCAGCCGTGATGATGCTACCTACACTGGCATGCCGATTGTTCCTCTCAACCCCGATTCTGCGACCTCCGGCACAGGTGCTTCTACATCGACTCCATCTGCTATCGGAACTTCGACGGTTACGAACAAGGCTGCTACCACAGACAAGGTGTGGAAGGACACCCCACTTGATGACATCAGCCGTTCAGGTGCACCTGGAGCTGGCCCCACGGCTCCTGCCCATGTGACCCCTGCAGTGCCTGATTCTACCACTTCTGGTGTCGGCTCCACTGTCGCAAACACAGATTCTGCCATCAAGACTACAGCCCCTGATTCCGTTACAGCTGCATCTAGCACATATGGCGCCGACCCAACCAAGACAGCCGCTAGCCCTGGGGTTGGCGACATCAAAGACTCCAAAGGCCCAACTGAGAATACACCAGCCAAGACCACACCCGCCCGTGACGGAACCCCGGCTTGGACTGATACCGGCGTTCCTTCCAAAGTTGAACCCTCAACATCGGCTGATACTGCAGCGTCCAAGGGTACGTGGATACACAAGACAGGACGGGTCTTAAGTAATGCTGACGGCGTTGCAGGTCTTGCGGAGGAGAGCCATGGTCGAAAGTCGGAGACTGGCAAGTCGCCTGCATTGGCCAGTTCCCCAAGCAACGAGGAGAAGAGTGGCAAAATGTCGCACTTGAAGGAGAAATTGAAGGACAAGCTTCACATTGGCCACAAGGACAAATAGAGAATTGCTCAGTGTGCTTAGGAGTGTTGCCACTCCGATATGGAAGAGGATATGATATGATACCACGGCATAATGCCATTTGTAAGAGGCAACTATTACAGTCATGTGCAAACAATCGATTTACGACTATCCAACTGGCCAATGAACGTCAATGATTCGAGACCTTGTGACTAATTCAGCTAGTCTGTCCTCGCTGACTTGCATACATACGATGCATAACGCCTCACCTCACCACGTGCCATACCTAATCTTGACCACAAACCTACCAATTGTTGGTATCACCCATATTAGATGAGTCACATGACTATACCGCCACTATATGAACCCCACCTTCTATGAGATAGCGGCGCAACATCGAAGTTTGTCTCCACTTCCCACCGCTTCACTTTTGTTATCTCTTTTTCTAGGCACGACGGCTTTTCTCAAGGCATGTCGTGCGTCTGCTTTCATCACAAAGTATCCGCAGTTGCTTCATTTAATGGCTGTGAGTAGCATATGCCTAGTTTCTCGAGTTTCACCTTATAAAGCCTGAGCTAAAAGGCAGTGAATGTCACCTCACTTGCTTCAACAAGCCGAGGACCACCGGATAGTGCATGGCGCTGGATTTCAGACGCAGTACATTTTTGTAGTTCCTTTCATTCCCAGCATTTGGAGCAGATTCAACACTCGGAACGCCTTTCCAACAAGCTTGTGTGCTCCATGGTCACCACCTTCTCGACTCATTCAGGTCTCGCTTCTTAGTACCGCACTCTCAGCAACGTCACGTCAGATTCACATTACTACATGGATCACTCTAATATTGGCTTCTCCTAGCTATCGACAAAATGGGTGACACTCCCCGCCCTAACATAGAACACAGGACATTCATCCCGAACAACAGATACAGTTTAGACGCCCCAAGCACAAACCGAATGCAACGAGATCTATCCTGTTCGACCTACCAGATTAGTCCGCTTGGGATCGAAGACAACGTAAAGGAACACATGATGCGTCGAGCAGCAGGCAAAGTGCCACACGTGTGCATTGTCGGCGCTGGCGTAGCCGGTCTCCGATGTGCAGATGTCCTACTACGACATGGAGTGAAAGTCACGATACTCGAGGGTCGAGATCGAGTCGGTGGGCGTGTAAGCCTTGACACTGTTAATATAGAAAACCATTATACGGGTACTGACTGTTCACTAGTTTTGCCAAAGCAATGCGCTAGGTCACTTGGTGGATTTGTAAGTCTCCATGTCGAACCGTAGATCGAATGCAAGGTTGTGTAGAGTCAATCACTGACCAAGGACGCTAAAGAGGACCGAATTGGATACACGGTACCGATAACAATCCAATTTTAGACCTTGCTCGTGAGACGAACACGATAGTAATGAACTGGGACGGTCGACAATCCGTATTTGACCATCTGGGCAACCAACTGCCTGAGCAAGAAGCTGCCGAGAACACGGAGCATGTTTGGACCATAATCGAGCGTGCTATGAAGCTTTCAAACGATGGCTCAGCCTCGATACCCGCAGAAAAGAGCTTATACAACTTCTTCGAGGAGGAAGTTGTCAAGATGTTTCCACCAGATGTCGAGGATGATGCAAAAGCGAAGAGCAAGCAAAGCACCATACTTCAGATGGCGGAGATGTGGGGTGCGTTTGTTGGGAGTCCGATCCAGAAACAAAGCCTTAAATTCTTCTGGCTGGAAGAGTGTATCGACGGAGAGAACCTCTTTGTAGCAGAGACCTACCACAAAGTTCTGGCAAAAATTGCTGAACCCGCATTGAAGGCGACAATAAAGTTTGGTCATGTAGTCAAAGGAATTGTTTCCAACACAATTAACCAAGGGACTGAGGCCTCCACTATATCGGTCGATATCGAGGGCAAAGAAAGCGAAACTTACGATGAGGTGGTCATGACCGCTCCATTGGGATGGCTGAAGAAGAACATGGGTGTGTTCAAGCCCGAACTGCCTGCACGGGTCAAGGCAGGCATTGATTCCATCAGTTACGGACATCTAGACAAGGCTAGTAGTCTGGGTCCCATTCATCTCCTGAGTCCATCACTGATGATGAACAGGTATACATAAACTTCCCTACAGCTTTCTGGAATAATGCCTCCTACCCTGATGCTGTACCCGCATCGAAAGCCATTGATCTTAGTGTCCCCAACGTAACAGCAACGGCGGCTCCGCTGCACCAAAGCCGAAAACAGGAATCATCTGCAGCTACTGTTAATGCAACGCATTGGCCAGGCTTTACACATTGGGCTGCACCCTCATACGCAGAGCATACGAATCCATCACGCTGGAACCAAGAAGCCGTCAATCTTGCTGCTTTACCTGGGTCTACAGCTCATCCAACTCTGCTCTTTTACACGTTTGGACCGACGTCAATACATATTGCCAAGATGCTCGCTTCGAATCCAGAGTCGAAACATCAAGAACTGCTCACAGAATTCTTCTACCCATACTTTTCTCGTCTGCCGAACTACTCTGTCAACGATCCTGCTCATCAACCTAAAGCAGTCTTGGCCACCGCTTGGGCAAACGATGAGCTTTCAGGCTATGGCTCATACTGTAACTTCCAAGTCGGCCTAGAGAAGGGTGACGAGGACATCGAGGCCATGAGATGGGGAATGCCAGAGAGGGGCGTTTGGCTGGCAGGCGAGCACACGGCACCATTTGTCGCTCTGGGGTAGGTTGTAACTCATACATCTATTTGAGAGCGATGTGTTAACCATATTATAGGACCGTGACTGGAGCATATTGGTCAGGCGAGGGTGTTGCAAAGCGGATTGTCAAGGCGCATGGAATCGATACCGTTACCGAGTAAAAGAGATGAATGACTACGCACGGTAAATCGGACTAGCAATCATTGTTACAAGTATAATGATGACCATGCGACAACCAAATCACGATACAGTACATGAGCATTGCATGATGGGCATGTGTCACACTAGGCAAGGCTGCAAGAAGTATGCCGTACTTGCCGGTATCCTTGTCATCTGTGCAGCAGCCACAACTTTCCAATTTGTGCTAGGAAACGCCACACCCATCTCTGTCTTTAACTACACTTACCTCCATGGTTCATCACTCCTTTGTTTGTGATCTGTACATCCGGAATTCAGCTTCAGCTTTGCTAAATGTCTCGGAATCCCGCCACGTCCTGGAGGCACGAAGGCTGATTATGATGTCATTGTGAACGCTCCATGGCTAACCCCACTTGTTGCCTTCTCTTGGCCAGGGTAAGCGAACGGTGTATGATTCAAACGGGATTAGGGAACACTGTTTTGGTACTGTGGGCAAAAATAGTGAGGTTGGGTCTGACACAATGTTAAGGGACGATGGCTCACTGACATTCAGCATTGAGCGAATCGCGATATAGAGATTCTGTCTATTCTTCAACGAGAAGCTACAGATAGTAGCACATAGAAAAGCTATGCAAGCAAGTTAAAGATAATTCCAACGCCTATCAATGTTGGATCGCGCCTGCAAGTCAGAACGCTAAGCCTCAGGCCCCCCTGCTTGTCACACGCCGCTCACACTACTGTTATCCACCACCACAATACATCGGCTCGAAATTGGCGAATCAAAAATATGCACAGCCTTCGACGCCTGGCTCGTCTAGTAGAATGCCTGATGTTTTGCAAAGTGGAGTGGTAGTTCTCGAATCCCATTGTTGGATACATAAGCTCGTTTGGCGCACACCTGCGAGATGTTCTACACTCCTCACATCAGTAATGTTGTTTCCTGCGCTGACGCTGGCCTTTGCTGGTCTAGTTCACGCCCAAAGTGCCTCAGAGTCGCCCTTATCTCTGATAGCGTCTCTAGTCTCGCAATCACCAAGCTCATTGGCATCGACCGAATCTTCGACAACAAGAGGTCAGACGACTAGCATCCTGCTACCATTCTATGCGCCATACCCTATATCCAATGCTCCCGAGTCGACAACAACCTTATCAGCCTCCGGTCTCCGGCGAAGCAGGTCATCATTTGATAGCGCAAAATACTGGCAACACACGTATCGCGATTACTACGCCTCCATCATCACCGTAATTTCCACCTCGACGCTAGTCTACGCGATCGACTGTGCGCCCAACTCCGCGCATCCTTCATATGCAAAGTCCGATTTCCAGTCCTTCTTAGTATGTGCAGCGGGTGTCATGGGGAGGGGCCCTATGATCGTCACACAGGGGCCTGACCATTGGAATTTTGCAGTCACCCAGACAGAGCCGAGTTTCAATTTGACCCAGTCTATGTATAATCAGGCGACTACACGCACAAGGCTGAATATTACATGTGGGGCGTTGACCAACAGCCTGAAGACGTGCAAGAATGTGGTATCATTGACGTCGAGCAATACGATTGTGAGTGAGAGCGCAGATTCGCTTTCAAGTTTGCGTTCGCGTTCGAGCACGTTGGACGATGGGTCTGAGGAGCAGCGCAAGGGTGAGATTAGCAGTTTGTTGCAGAACTTCTCCACTATGACTGAGGTTATTGTTACGGTTACTAGGGGCGTGGACAAGATTCCTAAAGAGAGTATGTTTTGCTGCCCTGGCGGAGCGTTCGACGCAAGATTCTAATCAGAAAACAGTGTTGTCGAGCTTGTCGAATGATGCTTCGACAATTACGACTACACCCGCCAGCTCAAGTATGAGGGCGAGTCCAAGTGCGAGCTTAAGTGCGGGTGTCTCGTCGAGTGGAAGCACAGCAGCGGCACCAAGAGTCACCGGAGCTGCTGGCATGGAAGTCATGTTCGGGGCTGCAGGCGCACTAGGAGCAGCTGTGTTTGGATTTTAAAATGATACCCTGGTTAGCTACATAATATTTTGTAATATGCCTGAGTAGGCTCGAAACAAGCATGATCTTCAAATTCATAGTACCGTATTTGGTATTAGAAGGTACTCCCGCTCGTTAAACTCCTCTTCCAACTCCCCTTTCTGTCTCCTATTCCAAGATTATCCGCTCGTCTAACCCTAAGTTCTGTCTTTGGCACGATAAGCGCACCTCCACTGTCTCGCACTCGCTTCCTCAGCTCATCTTCCTCCAGAACTTCCGCCTCTGTGCCCAACTCTTCTCTAACGGCTGCCGAGTAGTCCATGATTGAGCGTAAGAGTCCTGGTCTCCTGCCATTCTTGTACATTCTCGATGCACGTCTTGTGTCGAGCCACATTCCCACCATGATGCACGTCCAGATGAAGTTGAAGATTGACACCATGAAGAGGAAGATGTACGAAAAGCCCCACTGATACTCTTCGCTGGGTTTACAGGATCCTTTTTCACGCAAGTATGTAGTGTTGTAGAGAGTGTTGCCCGCTCTTTCGAAAGCAAAGGCAAATCGATCAGCCCGGACTTCGGGACGAGGTATGTCATGGACATACGGCTCGTCCCCTAACGAATAGGTCTGTAAGAACTGCGAATCGTACTCTGTTATGTTGAGGCTTGGAGCGGGAAGTTGGATAGATTGTCCTTGACCAGAGGGATTGAACTCCGATGTCTCGTTTGCAACATAGAAGCTACCAACACCCGGTCCATGCTCGTTATGGTACTGGACGCCATGATTCTTGAACTGGGAAATATCTTGAAAAAGTGTCAGCCATACCCTCGAAAAGTCTGACATGGTGAAACCTACAATCTTTCACTGCCTTCATCAACACCTCGTCATCTGACGTGACCACAAGTGGCGATCTGTCATAATCTACGAGCCTCGTAATATCATGCACCACATAAACAACCTCTCTAATCTGACTCCACTCGATAAGGTTATGTTCATAGTCCTCAACATACGGCTCCGACGTCGTGATATAACCCGTCATGGCCGCCATCAACGTCGGGAAACTCAGCACATACGCCGTCGAAAGCAGCATACTCAGCACCGCCAGCCACCTAAAAAACCTCCTCCAAGTCCCCTTTCCAAAGTTCAAAAACTCCTTGCCCAGCACCCCAAGCGTGCCCAAAGTCGTCGTCTCAAAAGCAACAGCGGCGTACATTTTGTAGCTCGTAAGATGCATCTCCATGTGATACACCAGCCACTCGTTGAACACGCGGTAATTGACCCAGGCCAGTAGCATTTGCCCGCCGCGCCCGACGATGAGATCCCACGCGATATCGACGACCTTGACCTGGGTGAATGTGAAAGTTCCGAAGCTGAGGTTGGGCGTGAAGAAGTAGGAGGAATCCATGATGCGCCATGTTGCGCCGGGCTGCTCCTTCCACATGCCGTTTGGATAGCAGTCCCGCCCGAGGATGTATTGCTGCGACACCATTTCTGCGGCGGCGGCGAGGGTGACGATGAGGCTTAGGGCGAGGGGAACAGAGAGAACGATGGCGATTGTTCGCCAGGAAAAGGCAGTGCTTGATCTCTTGAACATCCATGGATGTCGTCTTTCTATGCGTCGTCGCTCCGCGGGAATGATCGCGGGCTTGTCATTGTCGTGCATGTCAAATGTTTTGTTGCTTGCCTGTTCGTCATGCTCAGAGTGTGTGCGCTCAGCTGCGAATTCTGTGTACATTGACTTCAATAATGGTGCGGCACAGCGCATGGGACATCGCTATTGATATCTTCCATTCAATTGTGCATCAGACGATAGGTTGGGAAGTTTTCCGCAATCAGGCCTCCCATGATCACCGTTCTACGATGCAGCCCGCACATGCCAAGCGAGGCGCAGCAATTGGCACTGCTATGTGGATAAAGGAAAGGAGCACCGGTATGTTGCTTGCGAAGTTGTTTCATTTAAATGTATGTTCCTATGTTGGGCTCCTATATGGTGTAAAGTTAGATGAGGGTGGGGAGAGTTGCTATGGTACCTACCTAACTTGGGAGGCATTCATAATGGAACCAACAGCAGTCTTTTGACCAAAAAATGACTCCCATAGCTGATGCAATATTTGACAAACTAGGGTTGAGAGCCAAAGCCTTTTCTTTTTGGCGCATTGGGGGTGTTCTGTTTGAGACGTGTCTCCTAACTACAAGGACGGTTATCGGACGTCGTTGTGGTCTGCCCTGAAGATTATAGTTAGGTTATATCTCGAATTACCTAGTGTGTCGACATGCACGCATTTGATTCTGGATCTACATATACTTAAATCCCATTAATGCAATAGTAGAATTATCCAAGTACCTAATATAATACTCATTCGATAGTGCAAGCTGCTTCATGCCACAATGTGTTCAGCTTTGTGTTCTTGATAATCATGATTCCATCATATTCATTGCCACCTATATCATGTACTTGTCGGGACAATTGATCTCGCGGCCACACTAATATCTAACAATTCAAGTAGATAGCTAGAATCATCGTTAGTATGACTGCGATCTACCTCTTGCGCTAAGAACTCACCGTTGGCATAGAGAGCATAAGAGTCAGCGTTGTTGAGGGCCTGGCTGGCGGACAAAGCAGTCGATGCAGCGTATCCGTAAGCAAAGTCATCAGTTCCTGGGCTGTAGACAGCAGGAGCGTGGGTCTCCTCGTGAAGGACAGTGGTCGCCTGATCCTGGTCGTGGCAGGTGCTGGTGAGGGCGGGCAACTCGTTGAAGAAGGCAGGACAGTATGTAATGAAATTCTGCGAAGGAACAGTATACGCAAGCACATTGGATGCACAGCCTCCATATGGATCGTTGCAGTTCGTCGTTGTCTTTGATCCTGTACCACCACAGTCGGACGAGACTGCGTTCAAACGACCCGAGACGGTGTTCTTGGTGGAGGTTGTCGTCGACTTGAAGTACGTGCTGAGCTTAGTACCGGCAGAGGCAGCGGAGGCAGCGGACGAAGCAAGTTTGGCGCAGTTGGACAGAGCAGTACGGATGGTAGTGAGCTTAGTGCCCGTGCAGCTTGAACCAATGACTGTGCGCTTGTCAAGTGCCTTGTGAACGGTAGCTGCAAGAGCTCCATCCACAGACATGGTAAGCTTGTTGGACTCGTAGTTCAAAGTCCCAGAAAGCTCGGTAGAGCCCTCCTCAGCAAATGGCAAAAGACCTTTGGCGAAGACATCAAAGTCACCGCCGTCGTTCAAGGAATGGAGCGCTGCGGTCTCGACAATGATCTCCTTGGTCTCTCCTGCAGCAAGCGTGACGAAATCCTCGCTTCTTAGACCTGTGGTCAAAAGACGGACCTTGATACCCTCAAATGGCACCTTTGTGCCTGAATCACTGTTAGCATTGCTTACTCGCTCCAGATCCATGTTGGGAAGGCATACTTCCCCCAGTCGAGTATATTGAAACCTTCTCAACGGGCAGCTCCTCATCAAGGAAGGTACCCTTGCTGAGAAGGTTGATGGCCTTAGCACCAGTATTCGTGACTTTGGCTTTGACCTGCGAGTTGCCAGCGGCGGAGAGCTGCACAGTCAACGGAGTCTCCCGCCTGTTGACATCGACCGACGCAGCAGTGGCGCAGGAAGCCAGAGCAGCAACGAGAAATTGGGAGGCAACTTTCATGTTGAAAGTATACAGGACCTTGAGAGGCTTTAAGCGACTGGGAAGAATGTAAGGTGAGCAGATAAATGCACAGTAGCGTGATTGATGAAGCTTAAGTTGTATCACTGTGGTTCATGTCTGCCTTTATAATGCCTCAGGCGGACTTCCCATGACCAAATTCGTGCGGTGCAGTTCAACCTGGAGGACCAGGGCATATGTCTTGCTGGTTAAGCCTGCTCTCGAGGCTTGACTGGTCTAGGCAGCTGATGTAGCACATTGGCGCGGTCTCGGCGTTTGGGGATAATTGCATTCGGATGGAATAGGGCAGATCTGCAATATACTTGCTCGCACTCGAGGAGAATAATTGAGTTGGGGTCTTGATTGGCAGGTTCTGCGGGACAACATGCAATACCTTCACAGTGATCGAACTGGAAACAGACAACATAATTGAAAAGGAAGGCTTTAATGTATGTTCGGAGCAGGGTAGTTGATAAGGGACGTTCCTGTGGCAAAGCTTGGCAAGTGAAGGACCCTGGGATCATTCACTCGGAATAGTAGATCGAAGCACAACTTAGGTCCAGGTATCTTTCTCTTAGCCTAGTTCAGGTCGGAACGATAAGGAGAATAAAGATGTTTGGGCCACGCCTGGTGTCCATACAGCCCGGGTCTCTTCCAAATGATTCGTCCCGTATTTCTTACAATATATCCGGCATCCTGGGGAACTTCTGATTGCTCGATATATGATGTATCTGCGATGCTTGGGTGTTATTCGGAGGCATCCAGTCGGATGGAGTGCAGACAGCAGATGCTTGCATGGGGCGTCCTACTTCGTGTCTCGGGCTCCTGTATTAGCGAATGCTCGTGAGACACTGACAATGCCGGGGTTTGGCTCTCGTAACAGAAAGAAATAGTATTGATGTTGAGAAGTAGTTTGTCGGAGAATTGTATCGGCGGTGGTACTTGCCCACCAGACTAATAGCGCTAGAGGAGGGAGTGAATCTAGAGAGTAACGAAAGCTAGCCTGATCACTGATCATCACTCAATATGTACATCGACATAATACGCGCAACCGTATACAACTATCTTGGCAAATATGTCTGTCCAGGTGTCGTGTCAATGTTCCAACCAGACGAATCGAAAAGCAATCTGGGGTCAACCTAATCTATTTTAGCGCCACGATCGTTTCACTCCTCTAGCCCACCGAGGCAGGTGTCATCAGAATAGCCGGAGACAATTTACCTGTTCTGAAGCAGCTTTGCCCGCCCCCTTTGCAATCCAATCGTATACAGCAGTACGTAGCCGATGTCTGCGCAACCTGGTGTTCATTCGACTGCTGGAGGTTCTTGACAAGCTTGCAGATGTGCGACGTCATTGGTATGCTGCATTAAGCTTCCGACATTGACCTTTGATCAGGAGTGGAATGCGTATTGTACTCGCCGATTCACGTCATTGCGTATAGCAGGCCACCCTTCTCACGAAAGAACGTGCTCGCCTTCCCTTAGCGGTTTGGCGTTGCTCGTTGCCTAGAATCGCTCGTCATAAGATACACTTATCTACAGCCTGACCATCAACCTTGCAAAGCTCAGAGTACCCATGGACAGGTTCTGGAACAAGCGCAACGCAATCATCAGCAGCATAGCCATCACTTGCCTCGGTGCATACTACGTTTATCAAACTCCTACCCCCCTAAACTTCAGCATGTCGAAAGCCAGCAACGAAGTTCCAGGTCTGGAATTCAAGCTCTCACAAGTGGCGCGTAATCCACCTACAATTCTCGTCACACTCAAGAACAACAGCCCAGACACGCCATACACACTACTGAAATGGGGCACTCCGCTGGACTCGGCGGCGCTGAACACTGGAGTGTTCTCAATCGTTGGTGTGGAGGATGGAGAAGAGGTCAAGCAATTTGTACTACAGATCAACAGAAAGATGCCACCGGCGCAGGAAGAACTTGTTACCCTCGCGCCAGGAACGGAAGAAGAAGTCGAAGTGGTGTTTGACAAGCCGTGGATGCCAGAAGGCAAGCCTGCGAAGTACAAGGTCAAGGCAGTGGGCAGTTTCAAGGGCCTGTGGGACAAGTATGGGAGCGATGTGACAGAGCAGAATCTGTATGCATATATCGACAGTCCGCTTAGCGGGAAGAGATTTGCGACGAACGAGGTTGTTATGGAGGTCCATTAGTCATTTCTGGGGTATGACTTTTTGTCTCAAATTAACAACATACATGCCAATACTCATACTCGTAACCTTGTGTTATCTTGTAATGTCCCCTGCATCTCATCGACGTATAATCGACCTCCTCTCCCCCTCTTTCGGATCTGTGACGTCCACTTGACTTCCCAACCACTTGCGCTCCCCGAACGGCAAAATGACCGCCAGCACCTTGGCCTTCACTAAACCTAATGGCAGTGGCCCAAATAGCCTGCTATCCCTACTCCATTCCAGGTTATCACCCGCAACCCAGCAATGTCCCTCAGGCACCCGAATGACCTCTTCCCTCACACTGGCCCACTTGTTATCGACATCTACGGCCTCTGCATCGGCCTCACCCCGACCAGCCGTCACGACGGACACGAAGTCGCCGGGCATACCGATGACGCGCTTGCATCCGCTCTGGGTAGGAAACATGGGATTCGTGTATGTTATCACGTCACCAACTTTGATGTTGCGACCGCGGCGATGCAGGCTCGAGTAAAGTATCCAAGGGGTGCCACGGTATGAATGAGGTATGGTAGGCATCATGGAGATACCATCTGTTGCGCCGACGCCGCCAATGTAAGAGAAGAGGATATGCATGACGAGGACAGTTTCCCCTACATAGAGTGCATTACCTGGTGATTTATTAGTTCTAGCTGATAAGCACATAGTGGAAAAACATACGCGCCCACGCTTGCGGATTGAGGATTGCTGGGGCGGACTGTTTGGGGAGGCGCCGGAAAAAGGTCCATGGCGGCGGTGGCATGGCGTGGAAGGAGAACTGTAATGTTCTATCGCTCTAACATCTTTCGCAGTACAGTGTCAAGTACTACGGTGGGAATGGCGATCCAGATATTGCGCTCGAGTGGGATTGGAGAATGATGCGCGACAGCAAGCTTCAGATACCACATCATCTTAATTCCGTGCGCTAAGGCGGCTTATCGCCGTTTAGAGAACATCTGATGTGAACTTTGCCCATATTCACATAGTACGACTCAAACCACGATGGTACTCGAAGATGAAGTTATTGGATTGAAAAGTGCTACGCACGCGGCCTTGAGGTAATGATTGTTGGATAATTTCTAATACGCCGTAACTAACATCTTCCTTCAAAGGCAAGCGCCAATAGGACCAGATGGTGAACTGTCACTACAAGATGCCATAAGAGGTGCTTCAGATTTTTTTTCCTTTATTCTCCTAATTCCTTGAAGTTTCGAGTCTCAACTCTCCCTCTTATTCAGCCCTTCATAACTTTGCATATACAACCCCACCATCCCATTCCTGACGAACCTAGACTTGATACTAAACTATCACGACCTAAACCCCTCCACAATCACCACTCTCCACTCTGAGCCCTCCCCTCTCGAGTTCATGCGCTACGTTGCTCGCAATACCCCCTTTGTCGTTCGCCGCGGCGCCTCCCCCTTCCCTGCCTGCAAAAAATGGAACACTTCCTACCTCACCACAGTCATGACCGGCCAATCCGTCAACGTCGCCATCACACCGCATGGAAACGCCGATTCCATCCTTAGTCTTCCCTCCAACCCTGACGACCAAATCACCAACAGCAACAGCGCATCCCTCTTCGTAAAACCCCACGAAACAAGCGAACCCTTCGCCTCAGTCCTCTCCGCTATCCGCACGCAAGAAGAAACCCACGGCCAAGCCCCCAACCAACCAACCCGTTACGCCCAAACCCAAAACGACAATCTTCGCAACGAGTACGCCACCCTCTTCGCCGATGTCCCAAGCAGCATCCCCTTTGCCCGCATCGCGCTGGAAAAGGAACCCGACGCCATAAACTTCTGGCTCGGAAATTCGCACAGCACCACCGCGCTACACAAAGACAACTACGAGAACATCTACGTGCAGGTCCTCGGCCGCAAGCACTTTGTCCTCCTGCCGCCCGTCGAGGCACCCTGTGTAGCCGAGAAGAGCGTGCTGGCTGCAACGTATGCACCGAAGCCTGGCTGCCTGGCTACCAAGGACACGCGCGATCTGCGGAAAGAGGATCTGTGTGTTGTGGTTGATGAGACGAATGAGTATGTACCTTTTGCAATGTGGGACCCGGATCTACCGTCCCGCAATCCCACGCCTTACTCGCGGTATTCGCGGCCTCTGCGCGTGACGCTGGAGGAGGGCGATATGTTGTATCTGCCTGCGCTGTGGTATCACAAGGTGAGTCAGAGTTGTAATGAAGAGGGAGTGTGTTGTGCAGTGAATTACTGGTATGACCTTGATTTCAGTGGAGGGTTTTGGAGCACGGCCGGGTTCGTGAGGAGTGCTGGGCTGCTCAGTATGAAGGATGGGGAGAGTAGAAATGACGAGGCTGATGTTGGTGCAAAAGTGGGAAATGCAACAAATGAGGATTAATGATTATGGGTATCTTTAAATGGTCTTTCTATAAACAGAAAATGCTTCCCGGACGCCATGCGATGCAAAGTTCAAAACAACTTCTTTGCTCACTCTGTTCCATTCTACCTTGGATTTCTCACCTTGAGCCCAATTCCCCTAGCGCTCTGCCACACACTATCGCTAATCTTGACCGGCAACTTCCTCCCTTTAAGCCTTTGGTCAATGAGCCACAGACCTACCACAAACTCAAGCCTCGTCAACCTTCCTACTCCTCTCCCGTCGACTAGATCCCAGACTTCCTCCAAAACAGGCGTAGGCAGGCGGCTTCTTGTCCAGATCTCCC